>JANEYF010005598.1:0-423795 GCA_029963845.1 Rhamnusium bicolor | reverse complement strand
TCATACCGTTCTCCAAATCTTGGGTCTTGACTCGTAGTATGTGGCATCCTGCGTGTTGCTTGATCTGACACATTCAGAGAATTTACTTTATTTCTTGCCTGTGTTTTATTGGATTTTACGTTTTGTGTATTATAGTCTCTAGCCACAATAGGCCCGCTGATGGCCGCAGTGGGTCTACTGAGACCCACTCACAACAAACCTAACAAACCATTATAGTCTCTGATCAAATAAACCATGATGGTGCTGAAGAGTTCGTTTTCGCGGCTATCAATTAAGGTTAATATGGTTATAATTAAATTATGTATACAAATAAGAACATTTTTTCTATCTACAACTCGCTGGAAATTCCTCTTAAAAAAATCTAATAGTTTATAGTATTATATACAGGGTGATTCATTAGCTTCTTTACAAACTTTGGCAATGAAAAGTAGATTTAATTTCATGAAGAAGTGTTCATATAAACGTAGGTCCTATCTTTCTTTGTTCAGAAGTTATAGAGTTTTTTTAAATTTTAAGTTGATAAAACGTATTAGCCATGATTTAGCATAACAAAATTTAGTTAAAATAGTCACCTGTCAAAAATAGTTTGTTTATGTCAAAACTTTCGGTCACGATTTATTAAAATTTGAGTTTGTGAAATTTTACTTAGTAATGAATCCATTTTCTAACGAAGAATATGCTGACATTGTTTTTGTCTATGGATTTTGTAATGGAAATACTCCTAATGCAGCGAGAGAGTATCGAAATAGATTTCCTAATAGACGTTATCCGTCACGTTCCGTTATCAGCAGTATCATTTAGAAGACTTCGCATGACTGGTATTGCCGCTCCTATTAGATCCATTCGCCATCATGATGTAAAAGTTCAAGATCTTGTAAACGTTATAGGTGCTGTAACTGAACAACCGGAAACTAGTACCAGACGCATAGCACACAATTTTGGTCTATCACAAAGTTTTGTGTGGCGAGCAATACATCTCTTATCATCGACAAAGTGTACAAGCATTGCATCACGGAGAGATGCTCAACAGCAATTAAATTTTTTCACTGGATTTTGCAACAACACGCACAAGATAACAACTTTATTTCAAAAATTCAATGGTCAGATGAATCCAATTTGTCAAGAGACGGTATTAATAATTTCCATAATGACTATCTTTGGTCTCTGGACAACCCACATGCGACCAGAATGTGTAAGTTCTAGCAGAGATTTAGTATAAATATTTGGGGTGGCTTATTTAACACATTACTTATAAATGTATTTAATGAAAATTTAAATGCGAGGTACCATAACTTATTGAACACCACATTTTTTGATTTTCTGGAAGATGTTCCACTCCACCTGATACAAGATATGTGGTATGAGCATGACGGGGCCCCGCCTTATCGAGGTAGACAAGTGACCCGATGGCTGTATACTCATTTACCAAATAAATGGATTGGTAACGGAGGTCCTATACCATGGCAGCCTAGATCACCCGATTTAATTCCTCGCGATTCAAGATGTAAAAACTTATATTAGAAATAATATGAATTTATTGCGCGTGAAAGAGAGTTTAATTCGTCGTTGTCAGTTAACGTATTCAGTAGAATGGACAAATTTTTGAACATTTACCGTAGTCTAAATTTTGCTTTCTGTTTGTTACAATAAACGTTTATGATTTTCTTAAATTATGATTACATATTAGTGTTCAGAGATATTTTAAAGACGCTATAACTTCTGAACAAAGAAATATAGGACCTACGTTTATATGAACATTTTTTCTTGAAACTAAATCTACTTTTCATTGCCAAAGTTTGTAAAGAGGCTAATAAATGCGGATATTAACATTGACAGTGATTATACAATTGCACAAATTTCGACATCAAATATTACTTGTATAAAAAATTATGACGGGTGCATCAATTTTCGCTTAATCAGTAGATGGTATAATCGATTACAGCCCAAATATCTTGTTTGTCCTAGTCAACATGGTGGGTGCATCCTGTTATGAACGCCACTGCTTGCGTTTGTTGTGGTGCATTAACATCCGGTGGCGGTCAATGGCTGGGTTGGTGGCCCGTCTAAACCTTGTTCCATCACTTCATAATATCATATATGGCAGAACGGCACGGCCCTTCCACACATTCTTCCTCTCTTTCTAGTACTCTGCATGCCCATCGGACCAAGAATAGTAAATGTGTACGAGTAGTGGAAGAGATTGGCCTATTCTTACATTTAAAATCACTATGTGTTACTGAATTACGCATTAGGTTATTGAATTTGATACCAATAAAAAAATGTCCCTCAAAATTATATTGATCTTTGACCAGTGCTACTGATTTTTTAAGAATGCTTTTATTTGGCAGCAACGAAAAAAATAATATAAAAACAAATTTCTTTCAGAAGAAAAACGTGGCAAGATCACTACACTTGAAGTAAATGTCAGATCAAATAAGGAAGCAAGCTCGACAGTAATAACGACAAATCCAAAGAATCTGCAACTATATTTAGAAAAATAAATATATACATTTATATTTTTCAAACAAATTTTTAATTCATAGACTGTTTTCTCTATCCTGCCATTGCATTGGTATAGTTTTTGAAATTTAATGACATTGTTTTTCACATTTATTCAGTTCTGAGGGAATAAACAGATATGAATTGAAATATATTAACTGTTTGTAAAAAAAAATAGATTAGTACGTTCTAGAGTGTGAAGACTTTCTCAATTTAAATACCTATAAATGATAATGATTTTCCGATTATTTCGGTTTGATGCTTATTTGTTTCTGGAAATGTGCCACATTCTTGAACGACAGCGCCATTGACGTGTGTCTGTTACCCAATTGTATTTACCAGTAGCGTCAATGACCAGTGACGTCATTTATGTCGTCATAACTCTTTTCACGATATTATTGTCCTTAGTTCATATTGTTCGTTGATTTCATAATATGCAGAACTTGTATTATCCGTGGGTAATATTGCAATGTTTTACCTCAACGTCCCCTCTGGCAGAACTTAATTCGATACCATCGGCTGATTTTGCGTTAATCTTTCCATCTTTTTTGTTAACTTGTACACTTGATTTCAAAAAAAAACTGGTACAACTCTTGTAATCGAAAATCTTAATAGTTTAGTTGTGTGCATATGTCTGTAAATAGGGCTGGCCAGTCATGTCGAGAGGGGGGTGGAGAAGAAGAGGTGATTTACCCTGGACCTGGGTTTTTTGGAGAAGATCGGTTTTCTTTGTTTTTAAACTTATTAAACCTTTCTCTTTTATTTTATTCAAATGGATTTTAAAAAATAATTAGAAAATAACTTTTTCAAAACATTTTCAAGCCTGCCATATTATTGTTTAAAAAATTAATATTTGTTACGGATAATTCTACTAATGGTTGTAATTAAAATACTAACTGAATAATGATAATTCTATTTTTAAAATAAGAACACAAAAATACCACTTGAGATTTAAAAAAATGTAAACAATGCAAACTGAACATAAAAATACAATAAAAAAATAAAATAAACGAACTTCAATTACGTAATACAGAATTAACTAATATTTTGTCATTGCTCCATTAGCGTTTAAAACTGCCTGAAGTCTTGCAGGCATGGACAAAATCAGATTTCTTGCAAGGTCAACTTCTTGCGACAAGTTCTCCCAAGCGTTTTCAATTATCCCTTCCAATTCTTGGGCATTATTTGGATGGTTATTTAATTTTCTTATATGTTTCACCATTAGTCCCCATACATTTTCAATTGGATTTAACAACAACAACTGTATGTTTTTATTAAGAAACCATTGCCTGACACGATGGGCCGTATGTACGGAGCAGTTTTCTTGTTGGAAAATAAAATTATTTTCCGGAAACACCTCTATTACTGACGGCAACATAATATTGTCTAATATTTCAATATATTTAATGGAATAATTGAGATGACCACCACTATTCCAACACACACCTAACCCATTTAGGCTCATCCAAGCCCAAACATTGACTGAAAACCTTACTAATATTTGTGGATCGAAAGTATATTTTTCGTCGTATCTAGTGGAAGGAGGCCTATATACGCGAACATGTCCATCGTTACAGGATTTAAAAACCTTTTTTGTCAGAAAAGACAACTTGTTCCCAGAAGTTTTCATCATTGATTATATAGTTGAGTGCAAAAATAATCCTACCCTGCTTCTTTTCTTCTGAAAGTTTGTATTTTTTAGCCGCTGAACAACTCTTCAAGTCGCTTTGTAGTTTTATTCTTCTGCAAGCAGTAGATATCGAAGCAGGGAAATTTGTCTCCGAAATTGCATTTACTGCAGTCTGAAAAGGGTTTTCTATTAGGTAATTTATAAGATTTTCATCTTCTTGATTATTGCTCTTTCTGGGCCTACCGGAACCAACTTTACGGGATACCGTTTGGTTGGTTTCCCATTGTTTTTTAACACTCATTATCGTGGTTTTACTCATATTGTATTCAGCAGCAAGTCTTCTTATGGACCAACCATCTTCAATTTTAGAAACAATTCGAAATTTTTGAATATCTGTTAGATGTCGAACCATTTTTAATAATGACGCCACTGATTAACGTCAAAGTGACATTTGTAAGATTATTAATATCAATCAAAGAACGAATGATTTACATAGCTAAAAGAAAGTGTACCAGTTTTTTTTGAAATCAAGTGTACTCGTACTTATCAATCTGACACCCTCACTTCGTAGTTTTGTGAATAATATTGATAATAATTTAGTATGAACTTCAATATCGTATTTGCATCTTTCTGTATTAGTAACAAAATTCAGCATCTGCGACCTTTTGATTCATATTTTTAACTGTTTTAAAATCGATACATCTATTAATTTTTGAATAGAAAGTATAAATTAACAGCCACTATTCTTTCTTGACCAATATAATTAAAATCTAGTGAACCATAGTAGCCTAATGATAATTAAAATCTATTTGCTTTCCAGGACCTATGCTTCGTATTAGATTTATCTTAAAAACTCTTATTAATTAATGTAATAAAAAGCTTGTTAATTGTTAGATTAGAATAATGAACATGCAGTGTGTATGAGCTACCTTATTTAACACCGCACCGTAATCTAAACTTGCCTTCCTCGACTTATGTACTACGCATTGATGCTCCAGATTTCATAACCTTTTTCGTTGGCGCATTGAAACTCATAATAATATGTCGTTGGCATTTTGATTATATTATGTACAAAGGAGGAATTTTTTATTGTTTGTTCATTATTCGTTAAGGGCTTAACGGCACCGACAAAAACAAAATTTAATCGGTTTTCTCTACTCAAGCAGCCTTAAAAATATTAATATTCTCGTTTGTGGTGGCTAACCTGTTATATTATAGAACGTAATTAATGTATTGTTGGTTGTAAATTAGTGAAACAAGATCGAATTAACTCATCAAAATCGAGCTTATACACTGACGCTAAATCTAAGGAAAATGATTATAATCCCTGCGTTACAGAAGGTATACACATGCCTTTATAAAATAACAAAAGAAGTCGAAACGTAATAATCGTATGTCCAAAAATGCTTCATATGGGACTTATCTGTACAAATACATATAGAGAGAAAATACACTTTTTCCAAATAACCTTTTAATAATTAATTACTTCTTTATTACAGACAATACAAAACATTTATATTTTCCTGAACTGAAGGCATCTCGTCGTCGGAGTAACTCCTTTATTTTCCCATAATAATATTTATTAGTCCATTAGATCGTTACAAAATAATACTGGACAGGTTAAAGAAATAGGTACAAAACATTACAAAATAAGTATTAGGTGCCTAATTAGTAGAGTTCGGATATCGGCGAGTAATTCCAGTGCTGTCTGGAGGAAACTTGATAAGAAATGCATGTTTATGTTATGTGAATTGGTTTCCATTGTATAAATTTTTATATAACCATAGAAAAATGTTTATGTATTTTCATTAATCATATAATTTAAAAAACCTACATATCTAAAAGAATTAGTTCGATTATAAATCAAATTTCGTTTAATAATATAAAATTGTTTTCGAATGATGTAGATGCATAAACAATTGAATATCCTCTAAAAAATCATATAACTACGTAATGCAAACTATGAATTAATATTTGTATTAATCTGACAGCTAGAATATTTTGCAATATTTTTCACGAAGTTCTACCCAATACGCCACTATCTCTACAGCCTACACTGACAAAATGGGGCACCTGGCTGAACACTAAAGGAGCAGTTGCCATTGCAAATGCTCAAAAAACTATTGTCAATCCTAGTGTCCAAAAAAGATTTAGAATTTATGCATTAAAGCATTTCACGAATCCCTCTGGCTATAGAACAACTTGAACGTCAACCAAAACGGGACAGAAGACATCGGTGAATATGTAAACAAAAAACTAAAAAATGTTTTGCACAACAATCCTGGTTTTGTCACAATTCATACTTCAGGGCCAAGAAGTGAATTGTTTAAAGCCTCAAATAAATATTATATGGTTTTTGCAGACAGGCGATGCATTTTAACAGCAGAGCAGAGCGATTTGAATGAATACATTTTGTGTAAGGTGATTTAAATCTACTGCCATTACTTTCAGAGTTTTGAAAAATATACTACCAATTGAGAATTGACCCCCCCTTTTTTTTTAAATGGAGTTAATACTATTTTGCGGTGTATATGATGATCTGAATTTCACATGATATTATATTATCATGAAGTTAATATTGTAAAACAACTTGCTAGTATTTACAAAAACCATTTTATTTAGAAAGTATACAAACATTAAAGAAAGTAAACAGAACAAACAAAAATAATTATTATATGATAAGAAATATTACGGAAAAAGTCGCAATGAAATGTCATCTGAGACCCTGTCTCAATGAATTAAATTTTTGTAAAAATTATGGGACTGTCGAGGGACCCAAGGAAGTAAGCTTTGTAAATGATTATACTTTTCAGATGAGATAGGATTTTGGTTATCATGCAATGCGGGAAGTTCTGTGGGAAATATTGTGCGTCTTCCCATTCTATTACAGTGCACACACTGAAATGTTTCGGAACTGAAATCGGCCTTAAAGAACAACATTCCCATTTCTTCTATTACGGCATTACAAGTAAGAGATGTCTTCGAAGCCGAATAAACAACCTGGTATGCTGAAATACAATTTTAATGAAAAAGATGAAAAAATTAATATACCGTATGTAAAACAGCTAATGTGGCCAACTGTTAACAAAAACCAATTGAACAAGCGAGCTGGACGTAACAGTGTGAGTGTATTGTAGCTGGCTGGCGGGGCATAGACCGAGCCTGTCCCTATGTTCGCTGGGTATGTCTTATTCCATCTTATTTCATCCTAGTTCACAGCCATCTCTCGTACTCTTTTTCTAACTGGCCACACTTAGCGCTAGACATATGGCAGACACTCACCTATGATTATCTTACGTGGATGATTTAATGATTATGAAGGTTTTCGTTATACTCCATAACTTGAGTATCAGTTGCTGTTCCTGTAATTTCCGTGCTAGAAAAAACACTGCCACATCAAGTTTTGGTAAATAAAATCGGTGAAATAGGTCATTAGAAATTACTGAAGTACTGCTATGTGGCAGGTTTCCGTTTTCCACAAATAGTACATTTACGTAAATTCACGAATAAAATGATGAGTAAAAACATCGAAACTTCTAATACAGCACAGTATCCTACAGTATGGTAATATTATCTCCCCCTATACTACAGCTCCATTATAATATGTAAGTATTATTCCCACATTGTTGAATTTATTTCCGGGGATATATTAACTCCAATATAATCATTGGAGATTAAAAAAAATTTTGTTGCCTGTATTGCACTGTTACGTAACACTTGAAGAAACAAACTCTTCAGTTTCTAGATTGATAGTTATAAGTACCAAGTAAGCAATATACATAACATCGCGCTCAAAATTTACCAGTTTGCAATTTTGAGGTTATATTTCCACCAATTTCTCCATGTTCTTTTGAAATGTTTTCACTTTTAGGTTTTTAAACCATATTTGGCATTTTTGAGGCTCTGCTAGCCATAATTCATAGGAGAACTTTAACTTGCAATGCAAAATGCGAGCACTTAGTCACTTACAATAATTGCCGTGGACTATGGAGTTAACACTAACTCAGTTTGGCGGGAAAGTAGTGCGCAGACGCAGATAGAGAATACAGTTGTGTGAACCAGCATCTGTATTAAAGTCAGATACTACATACAGTTTCGCCTAGAATAAATTAGAGTGAAGAAGAATATTATCTTCTATACCGTAGTTTTGCCCGCGACTGTCAGATCACTTAATACTGTTTAGCGCGGGTTAATATAAAATTGTTCGAGCTAGGAGTTAATATTTTTTTGCTTGTGAAAGAGGTAATAATTTCATGGGGATAGTGAAAAAAGTCAAACAAACTCAAAAACTGTAGTTAGCACAGTTTTACTCTGAGGTACAGCTATAGAATAATATAGAATTTGAAATTTTGTGGGGTAATATTGGAGAAAAAAAATAAAAACTCATTATTTTGTCCAAAAGTTTAGTTTGCAGTAATAGTTTAGTTTAAAAAATATTTGGTTTTAATTGGTATTAATAACAAATATTCCCTGACCCTCTTTTTGATGTCATGACTCGCGGATATCCGGACCAGTAATTAGTGTAAAGTAAATTTGAAAACCCATTGTTTTTGTGGTTTGATAGTTATTACTTTTTATGTACGTAAGGATACTCATAATAAATGTGGCCAGCTTCTAAATATTAACATTTTCTGTATAACTATCTCGCGTCCTTATACCACACATATATCATTTGCTCTCTTGTACAGTAACAAACATGCGCTAATTTTTTGCAAATTTCGTCAACCTGAGTATTCCACCTACAATCCTTAGAAATATATATAAACCCAAACACTTTGTAGAATCGACTCGTATTAGGTAGTGACTTATTTGAGATTTTTACATAAAGATTAATTGTTGATTACTCTTATTAATGCCATTGATCAGATTTTTATTCGCTGCTACCATCAGCAAACATAGAAATGTTATGAGAATTTGGATAATTTATATAAATTATAAATAATAGGGGACAAAATATGGATCCCTGTGGGACACTAGCTGCAGAAAAGCGTTTCAAATTTACACGAATTTATGTTTACCTGTGGTTGTTTTCCAAATAACTATGAAACAAGATAAGTGCTAATTATTCCCATTTTATCCAAAAGTGTTTTGTGCGTAACCAGATCAAATGCTTTGTTGAGGTCTAAAAAGATACTAATAATTGTTATCTCACCGTTAACTAATTTTTCATAAAGTACATTAAGAAATTTATTAATAAAATGCCGAGTTGACCATCCCTTTCGAAAACCAAACCGGTTGTTTTTAAATAGATTGCCTTCTTAAGGCGCTGTTATCACCAAAATAACTAGCAACAGAAACGCAATTACAATCCAAATGCATAGCGACGCTGCACTAATATTTAAATCTGTCTTTCCATTGTAACTCGACTCTGAGTCGTTAGCACAGTATCGCTTTGCATTGAGTTGCGAACGCGTTGTCATTAATGTCGTTGCTAGTTGCTGTTGGTGAGAACAGCGCCTAAAGGGGATATGATTTTATTTGATGAATATATGTCTAGATACATTTTTATATCTCTATAAATTATAATGTAAAATTATATTTTCATCCGCCTTAAAAATATTCCACTTTCAGGTCCAATTCAAAACAGTATCTGAAATATATGTATTTTTGTAATTATTGTACAAAATCTTTTCTAGAAGTGGGTATCATGTAAATATACCTACATTCATTTTACAGAAGTACATTAAAATTAATCGAATTAGAACGGTGAACTAGAAATTATGATAAAGTATGATATCAGTGTTTACGAAAGATTATTAGATATTATGCTTTGTGTTGTTATTCATTTTACGGCGCCCACAGCGAAATGTTTCGTCGCGTGGAATTTCAAAAGTTCGATAATAATTGACTGATTTTTCGTTTGGTTAAAGTAGAAATTAATTGTAGTAAAATATTTACGTATTAAATACAACTAACTATTCACTGAATGGCTCATTTATTTATTAAAATATATGCAGTATACACCTACTAAATGTTAAAATATTACTAATTTTTCTAATGAATAATTTGCCCCCATGTTCATGATAAACTCAGTGACTAATCAAGCATTCAATAAGGCCAAGTTACTAGTCATGTTACTTGTATTCAAAATTAAAAGTTGCATTTGGTGATAATAGTCAGTTTATCAGTTAATCAAAATTGATTTTTTGTTTAATTTTTTTTCTCCTTCTGTTCTTCCTCAGTTGTGATACATTAAGTAATTAAGATTGTAAATTCAAATGCTGAAATCTTATATTTCAACTTCTGTTTAACGGGTGTTACATTTTATGCAATCTCACAGTCGACACCAATAGTTTCTGCCTTCTCCATCATCTTTCACTCTGTCAGTATTTAGCACTCGAAAATCTGGACACAAATTTTTTTATATGATTGTGAGCAAAACTCCCATTCGCTCTCAATGAAGGAAGTTCTAGAAAATGGCCGCCATCTTGAATTATTTTGTTTTTTTTTGAGATGTCTTAATAACTATGGATTTTATGAAAAAAATCAAGATCTTTTGTGTGGAGAATTTAAAAATACATGTTTTTTCCAAGAATGTAAAAGTAAAGAAAAATAGTAAAAAAAAATATGGCCGTCATCTTAAATTTTTTTAATTTTTCTTTCAAATATATCGTTAAATACTATTTTTACGAAAAAATTTAATATAACTTTATTACTCCGGGTACAATATTCTATGTTTTGGTGCAAGATTCAAATCTCTTGCTTTAAAACTAAATGAGATATAAAAGTTTGTTTCAATAAACGGCATTTAATAAAAATCCACGGTAATTAAATAATGTATTTATTATGCATGTGTTTCCTCAAGGGTAATGCTATCCAGTATTCACTGGTTCTGAAAATTTTTTATTAAAATTTCATGGAATATACCATGACATGTCAATCAAAACGCGGAATTGCAATTTGATGTGAAACGTCAAAGTTTGTCAGATTTTTATTGCGATGTTTTACCAGACAATGTTATTATTTAATATTATTTATAGCCATGGATAAAATATGGTATTCTATTGGCTAGTATTCTATTGGCATATAATGGCTATTACTCACTAGAGTGATAAACTTCACCCTCGTGAATAATATCCATTATTACATGCTGGTTGAATAATATACTATTTTACGTACATACCTTGACTTTTTGACATTGGGTTAAGGCGCGTGTAATAAAGCTTGTCTAATCTAAAGAGTACATTATCAAAAAAAGAAATAGATAAATGTCCACTATAAAAATACTTTCGAAATAATAATAAACAGCTTGTGCTAAAAATTATTTTTTATAGGTCTGAAGGCAGTGCTCCTTGAATAAATTGAATAGGAACAATATAACCATGGCCATGTTTTTTCCAGATCAGGATGGTGTTCAATCCATTGCTGATTCTAAAAAGTTGATAATGATATTGATTGCAAAAATATGCTCTGATAGTATGTTGCTACGCAGAATTTTCAGTAGGAGGCAATGTAGCCAAATTGAATACTGATTTTAGTCCTTGCCTTAACAGTTCTATTGTACAAAACATATTGATGTCTTTAATATTCCCTGGGGACCAATATAATTTTAAAAGAAAACTGAGTCCTGACGTTACTGTTTCAGGTTTCTCAGCAGTGTGATTTAACAACACCTCTATTTCTTGACACAATTCCTTGGTTTTTCTCAATAACGACAGGCAATATTTTTTGATTTATTAAATACAAATGATATGGTATCGCACCCTGATATGACATGCAAATACAAGTTACAATCCAGTTTGTCCTGTATATCAGATATTTTGATTACTTTGTCACCTTTTGCCCCTGCCCGACGAAGCATACAAATATTTTTATTTTTCGAATTTGTATCAATTTTCTAAAAGATCAGAATGTAAAATTAATGACCACGTAATTTTAAAAATTACCTAAATTAGAATAAACCGCAAAACTGAATGTAAGAGAGAAAAATTACGATATTTTTCGTTATAAAATAAAATAATATGTTTAAACAAAAAACATTTGTTCTATCATTTCTCACAAAAATGGTCTCTTATATTTTTTTTACATAAAACGCATAGTTACTAAGATAAGAAAACAACAAGAAGAAGAAACTGGAAGCAAATGGGAGTTTTGGCGAGTTAAGAAGGACGTTATTGTCTAAATATTCCCTGAGAGATCAGCTGGTTACTAATTTTTTTCTACCTCACCCCCTATATCCAGCCAAATTTACTGGACTAATAATTTGATACTCTACAATTCCTATACAGGGTGTCCCAACAAAAAGTAGGCACCCTGAATAACTTTGGAGATAAAAATTTTTTGAAAAATTGGTGAAACACGTCGACCTTGTTTCTAAGGAGGACATATTTTAGTATAATATTTGTATACCTATCATCATCCCTCTATACACGGTCACCCCCTCAAAAAATTGAAATGGCAAGAGGGGTCGAGTGATACATCTTTTGAAAGGTCTTTCAATTCCCTACATAACTGTGTATTTTTTTTAACTTTTATCGATTCGTTCTTAAGGAAAATAATTTTATTTTTGATGATTACACACAATCGAAATCGTTTAAAAAATCTAAAATACACGGCACTGGGTATTGGAATTTAAAAAAAAAACTAATTTTTTAGTGCTCTCAAGTCAACACGAGTTTTTTTCGACAAAAACACTTTCCTTGTCCGTTTAGTTTTAGAATAATAAAAGACTCATAAGTATTTGATAGTCCTTGAACATTAATTTGTTCACAACCAATTTTAAATAGAGATACATTTTACCAGCGTGAGTTCTCAAAATGATTTATACCCTTCAGGAGAGAATAGAAATTGTCAGCATTTATTTTAAAAACGATAATTGTACTAGAGATACGGAGCGCATATTCAATAGAAGTCACCCAGATAGAAGTTTTGGTTCTCAGTATGTTTTACAATTTTATTATTGAAAAAATTTATGGAAACAGGTTCTGTAGGAAACAAAAAGCATGAATCTCAGCGATCGATTAGGAATGAAGCAGTAGAGTTGGCAGTTCTGGGTCATTTGCAGTTGGATAATACTCAATCGATCAGGAAAGTAGCTGAGGCTTTCGGTGTATGACGAATCGGTGTTCATCGAATTGTAAAGGCCCAAAAATTTCATCCATATAAATTTAAATTGGTACACGAATTAACCGAAGATGATCCCGATCCTCGGCTTGAATTCTGTGAGATTTTTAGTGAACAATTAAACGGCAATGCCAATCTACTATACAATACGTGTTTTTCTGATGAATCGACATTTCAGTTAAATGGGGAGGTAAACAGGCACAATTGTAGGTATTGGAGTGAAACCAATCCTCATAACCAAAGGCTTCAGAAGTTAAATGTTTGGGCTGGCATCTTAGGGGATCACATTGTCGGGCCGTTTTTTATTCCTGGCAATTTAAATGGCGAAAGGTACCTCGATCTGTTAGAAAATAACATCTACCCAATGATTACCCAAATCCTCGAAGAAGACGATAATCTTTTAGAGGGCGAACTGTTTTTTCAACAGGATGGGGCACCCCCACATTTTGCTATAGGTCCGTCAATTTTTGGATAATCGGTTTCCTGAGCGATGGATTGGAAGAAGAGGTCCTGTGGAGTGGCCCGCTAGGTCACCCGATTTAACTCCCTTGGATTTCTTTCTGTGGGGACATTTTAAATCGAAGGTATTTGGACGAAAGAATTTTCGTTCCGTTATTACCAAACAAAACTGATCTCAGGAAGAAACGAGATATAAAAAAATATAGAAAAAAACTTTAAAAATTATCCCCCTTTTTGAATTTTTTGGGGTGGCCGTGTAGGGTAGAGGGATGATGATAGGTATACAAGTATTAGATTAAAATATGTCCCCCTTGGAAACAAGGTCGACGTGTTTCACCAATTTTTCAAAAATTTTTTATCCAAAGTTATTCAGAGTATTTGGGACACCCTGTATAACTTAATGTTAAAGAATTTTAATTAACACCTGTCATTTTCGTGGCTTAGTTTTAAAAAAATGAGCATGAAAGACATGATGCTGATATTTTTTAACGAAACGTCGGCTATTATAGTCGGATCCTCAAATATTTTTTTCTAATAAAACTGACACGGACGAGTGAATTCAATAATAGAATTTTAAAAATAAATTACACTTGAATATCGTGATCAAACTAGTTAAAATGAGCCGGTGAATAAATGTATGTGGTTATCTTAAATAGTATTGTTTCATTCATTATCGTTTATAGGTATCTTGAATATAAAAAAGAGCACACAACGCGAGAAAGTGATAAAAAATTAAATGGATTTATTTATTTTTAAATAGAGAGGAGGAAAACTGGCGGTATATTTTATTATTTAATCACTTTGTACATACAATATACAACTGTTTTGCACAATTAAATTTATATTCTCAATGAAACATGAATGACTTCCGTTTAGCTTTTAAATATTTATTATAATTTATTAAAAAGACTGGATGAGGTAAGCTGATAAATATGTTGAGGACAACCATGTAGATAACGTTCCAAGTATTTTGATACTGGTATATCTGGTCAAATATTCTGTGAAGATAAACCATTCTAGATAACTTTAATGTGTTTTATTGATATTGGATAAGAAGGCACAACTCATCCGTTATAAAAAAAATTCATTCATATAATGTTGTTTTCTCTAAATTACAACAGTGCGTCATTCTAATTGATGTCGTCATTTTGCTTCTAAAGATCAATAGCAAAATTATTTTTCCATCGAATCAAAGACCTGTGTGTTATTTATACATTTATATTGCATGTTATTTCTACTTCCATAAATAATAATAGTTCGTTATCAAAATGATTGCTGACGTAGTGTGTCATGTTTTTTTTTGTTTTGTTATAGTTATTTGTAACGATTTTAAACAGACGCATACAGACTACAAACATTTTATTGAATTTGGCAAAAATAATTTTTTGGACGCGTCAATTTTTCTCTACGACTCCCTATAACCCAACAATCCCCTAAGGGGGAAATTTTTTGAAAAAATTTCGATAAGGGTTTTTTGGGTCGCTGATCACGAATCTGAATCTGAATCGAAAATGAATTTTAACATAATGACAGCTGTCAACAAGGTGTCAAATTTTATAAAACAATGTAAAGTCAATCTGTTAAAGTTCATTTTTGACTTCTGATTCATGATTAGCAACTCATAAAACTTAATATGCCTCAAATATTGACTTTTACATTTTTTATAAAATTTGACAGCTGTCATTATGTCAAAATTCATTTTTGACTTCAGGTTCTTGGTCAGCAGCCCTAATAACCCTTATAGAAATTTTTTCAAAACATTTTTCCCTTAGGGGATTATAGAGGGAAGGGTTATAGAGAAAAGTTGACGTGCAAAAAATTTTTTTGTGCCAAATTCGGTTTAGCTCGTCAAAATACATGGGACAGGGATTTTTTTGTAGGCCTGTGATGAAAAATACAGGATAATTGATTTATTTGCATGTTATAAAATTAAATTCACAGTATACCTATTTTTCATAATATAGTTGGTGTACAGTGCGGGAAATACAGAATAAATGTTTATTTTAACATTTTAACAAAAACGAATCAATCAATTTTAAAATCGTTCCCTGTCGACTTTTCTATATATCTGGCGTAAATGATCTCATTTTCAATGGTATTCACTCTTTTGAATCATCGAAGTGTTCGGGCCTATTTGCAGAGTATGTGCTTCTTGTTCCAATAATGATTTTTATGAAGCAAAATATCTGCAGTTTTGCATATTATTTAAATGATTTTAAGTGATATTTAAATTCGCCATAATCCTATATTATCAAGCATCTAAACATGGACCATAACAAAAAAAGCATGGCTTAATTAAATTTCGTTTTTGATTGTGCCCTTAATATTTTTTTAAATATTATTACAGATTCTTATGCCATTTGCTTTGGATTTTAACATAAACCATCGCTCTATCGTACTTCATTCATATCATCTACATGGGCTTTGAGTCCATTGCTATCACATTCAACCCTTCCTTAAACATACATTCAATTATCATAAAAACCACCATGACAGTATCATTGGTACTGATATAAGATTACCAATCACTCACGGACTATCAGTTTTCAGTCAAGTTGCATAAATAGATAATATCCAGTAGTATGTTTTTGGGAAAGGTTCTGCAAATTCACCAATTAATACTGCAGATTGTATTGTTTTAGCTTTAAATGTATTATAACTTTTTCTTTTGTAGTTATACGTGCTATCGCCATTACATTCAATCCTTCTTTGCACATACATTTCAGTTAACATAAAAATCACCACGACTGTAGCGGTACCAATCACGCCATTTTCGGGTATTAGACTCACGGACTATCAGTTTTCGGTCAAATTGTATAAATTGATATCCAGAGGTTTGTTTTTGGGTAAGCACATTCACCAGTGACTTGGTGTTGCAGATTGTAATTTTTTATCTTTAAATGTATTACTTTTTCCTTTGGAATCACAGTAATACCAATTTCAAAGTGGAAAATAGTTAATTAGTAATTACGATTGTTAGTAATTAATGTAATTATTCAACGATAAACATATTATCTATCAGTTATATTACTCCCATACGATATTTGCAGTTTCCAAAATAACTCAATTGTGGAAAACCTAAAACAATTAAACATTCAACCAAATAATACACAACTATACCTCACAACCTTGATGATATGACAGAAGTCAATGAATACTTCTCATCAGTTTTCTATAAAAGTGACCAATACTTAAACACTATTCATTTCTATAAAATATAAAAATTCTCATTTTAGTGATGCCTCATTCTCTTTTACAATGGTTGCTAACCACTTAGTGTGTTTAAGTTTACAAGAAATCAAATCTGATGCATATGGTAGTAATAAAATTACACCAACTATGTTAAAACTTTGTCTGCCTGTCATATTGCCCCACCTTATACACATTGCTAATTGCTGTTTGGAAAGAGGATACTTTCCATTATATTGGAAGGAAGCCGAAATCCTTCCAAATCCCAAAGTACAGAACCCTTCTACTCTTCAAGACCTACGTCCTATTAGCATCTTGAATTCTTTGGCAAATAATGCTTGTTTTGTGGAAAATGTCATGCTGCCTAAGCACCAATTAGGTTTCCGCTCCTCATACAGCACGACTAGTGCTCTGCTTAACTTAACCGACAACATTATAACGGCTGTAGATAAACAGTAAGCTCCAGTATTGGTTGCTCTAGACTTCTGCAAAGCATTCGGTACTATCGATCCTGAGTTACTTGAGGCCAAGTTACAGTATTATGAATTGGATTTACCGTCACTTACATTATTTTATTCATACTTAAATGGTCGTACACAGAAAATTAAAATAAGCAACAATTTATCGCCAAGTAAAGATATGTATTCTGGTGTCCCACAAGGTTCAATCCTGGGCCCCTTGTTATTTCTGATTTACACAGCTGATATGTTTAAATGTGTTAAAAATATCCAAGCATATGCTAATCCAGATGGTTTTAATTTTGATCAGTCTGATATCTGATACCTCAATGCTTGTTAATGGAGACCTAGAAAATATATATAATTTTTCCTATAACCATAATTTAAAATTAAATCCATCAAAATCCATAATGATGTTATTCTGCTCGGAGCCTAACGTGATTACTTGGAACAAAATTTAGCAATAAGACTAGATGATAACATTAACTTTCAGTCCTGTGGCTAAGATATTGGTAATATCCATAGATGTTCGTTGAACATGTATCAAAATTATGCCAAAAAATGTAATTTTAAATAATTTATATTCAAATAAATCCGTGTTAAATTATAACATTAAAAAGAAATTATATGAATCGTTAATTTTCCCCATTGCAATTTTGATAATAGTATATTACCCGTGTTTAGATAGTGTCACAAAAAATTACTGCAAAAAATGCAAAATTGGTGCTGGAGATTTCATATTTAATTTGAGAAAATATACCATAAAAATTTAAATTAAAATAAAACTAATTATTTTTTATCTATTATTACAATTTAATTTAAAAAATTTTAATTATTATTATCACTATTATTATTTTTATTAATATATGTCGTATGTTATTATTTATCATAAAGAATTATTCTAGCGGATTTTGAGTTATAGCAAGGTCCTATACCACGAAAAACAAGGGTTCAAAAATGTTTATAGAAATTGGAGACGATAAAACAAGTAAAAAATTCTGCAGTGGATTGGGACCCTGGATGTAACAATGAAGTAGTTCCACACCAAAATACTGCGATCTATGCACGTTTTGTTAATCAATTTGGACTAAATATAAATAAAACATTTTAGTCATCTCCAAAATGTGCCAATTTGGTTGTCTCACCGCGTTGGTTGGTTTCAGTATTCAGTGGAAATTCTTTTCCAAAATTTAATAACTTTAATTTTTTATTTAAATATAATATTACATACGTTCATTTTCACTTTATTATATTGTTATTCCTATCCTATTCTTTAATTAAATCATTAGCTTTAATGGGGAAGTTGACGTGCTGCTCTTACCCCATTTTTATTCTAAAACAGTACAATTAATACAGACAGATAATCCATCACCAAGAATTGTAATGATTCTTCAGTGTGTAAGCTTGTCAACGGTTCTCTGCTAGTTACAAAGATCACCACTTTTTAGGAGTTAAACACGTAGATCGTTCACGGATATAAAATTGTAACACCTCTTTAGAAAAACCTAGCCCCGTCTCTGAATCGTTACAGGACATGGCACCAACGAAGAGCTTGAGGAGCGGGACATGAAGAGAAGGAGGAACTGAATTCCTGGAAGGACTGGACTGCATAGCATGTATGCATATCCCGCTGCACAACGAACAGCAGCGGCACACCAGACACTCCTTGGTCATTGCCGGCATGGCCTCGGCGGCCGCATTCCTATACCCCTCTCCCTCCCGTCACCCGCGTCTTCCTAACCCCAGACTACTGCGCAGTTACTACATCGCTCTCACACTTACACACTACTATCGCTTTCCCGCCATAGAGACGCGCGGCGCTTGTTTCTTTCATCACAGAAAAATGCCCTATGCGTTTATAGTTCAGTAACTTAGCTGCCCTTGGCATTAAATAATTCAATTTATAAAAATAAGAATAATGTTGTAATGATGCCGAGAAAACCTGGGGTAGATAGAAAGAGAATATTGGTTAAATAAGATTTGACAACATTTGATAACACTACGATTTGATAACACCAAAATTTTAAAATACAAGTAAGTTACTTTACTACATTTTTAAAATATAATTAATACACTTGCTTTGTCTTTGTATGTTTTCCCTGTAATTGTTTATATTGATATTACAGAATGAAGCAGACTTAGGCGGTGGCTCAGTGGTTGCGGTATCTATTAAGGTACGTTTACGTAAGGATAAATCTAGCCAACATGCGGGTCCCACATGTCGGCTGGCTGAATTGTCGGATTAATTGACGATCGTTTATATTTGGATTGGTCGGCAGAAGACCTGTCGGGAAAATATACAAGTAGTCCTGAACTGGTTTTTCCGCATACAAACTCCTTCAGTACGAACTCTGGTTAAGATGAAACATGACGCCATAGTATATATTCGCACAACTTGTCCATTTACTGACAAATGAAGACCAACCGAACATTTGGCTGCTGTTTACACCCGATACCAACTGGTTGGCCGAGACACAATAAGCCATTTCGGCTTCAGTGTCACCGTGACTGTATCAGACAGGCGAAGGAAAAAACTGGTTGGCCAACTGCTGTGATATTTCTTTACACTCGTTTGTGCTAAAATGCGACTAGTTGGCCGACCGACAAGTGGTGTCATTACGTAAACGTATCTTTATATTAACTGGATGTAATTAAGCGGTGCGGGTTCGACCTTCGCTTACTGCGAAATAAGTTTTGAATATAAAAATTATCCCTGTGTTTCGGACTCCACTATCAATTGTAGGACTCCAATCTCTACACAAATCAATCTAAATTTCCTAGATTTCAGATAGTTGCAAGGCGCGATTAATAACTACTTTAAACTTTTTTTAACAGTACCTGGTACGTTGTCTGCTGTTGAGGTTAGTTTTTGTAATATTTGAAGATTTTTTGACAAAAGAGACCTTTCCTATTCTGTTAAGAGTTCAATGTATTATTTCTCCAGTTTCCGTAGAATTGCTGAACTTTTACTTTTTGGTCTCTTGTATATAAATGTATTCGGGTCGAAGAGCTCAGAAATTTTTTATTCCTGAATAAAACAATTTGATAAATTTACCATCCAGTAACGCATTATACGTAAGTACATTATAAGATCGTGATATAGAGTTTAACATGCAATCATGAACGTCAACTGAGCGAGCAATAGCGAGCTCTGTTATCCATGTGAGCATGTTAAACCATATAAAGGTTGAATATTGTACAACGTTTTATGTTATCCTGAAGTTCTCTCATCCTAAAGACAGAGAATAAACTAAAAAATTGTGTTAATTCATATGACGATTATTAGTATAGGCGAAAATGTAGTTGCATTTTTTGGAAAGCAACTGTGTTTTCATAGCAACGGGTAACAACAATAGACGTATCGATAAAAATCAAAATATATCGGTAAAAGTGTTTACCAGTCTAGCCTGTTATTAAAATTGTTACCAATAAAGGATGATTATTGTTAAACAGTATTTACGAATCATAACATAAAATATTGAACAATACACGTTTGATTGTGGCTTTACGAAACGCAGAACTCGGTTCATCCCCTCACCTCGTTCTCACAATCTTAAAAATGTCATAATTAAACGACTTTTTTTTGTGAGAATCTTTTTTTTATTCTCTGTATCAGTATGGTAATACATTATATCACATTACTATTTTCAAAAATATAATTACAGATGAATATGTTTTAAAAAAAGTCTATTTCTATCAATAAAAAAAAAACAACCGCTTACTTAGATCTAGTCATCATATTCATAACAACTCATAGAGCCGTAAGTTACCCTATATACCATTTTAAAGTGAAAAGTTACCAGACTATAAACTACTATCAGAGCCATATGTATAGATGAGATAAATACACGCTGCCATGGTATCACGACAGTGCCGTGCCTTTTACCATTCATTTTTTGAATGCAGCGCGTGTGTACATAGTAAAGCGCCGAGTAACGTTCAATAAACTACTAAAAACCACGTGACATGCTCGACTATCAACGAAATTACAACTTTACTCGGTCTACCCATTTATAAAATATATGTATACTACATCATGTAACCCGCCTCCATGAACTGCATAACGTCGGATGAAAATTTACGTTTCCTACTACCACAATTCAGAAACACATATTAACATCAATAACAACTTATTATTTTTTATTATCGCTAAAAGTTTTTTAAATAAATCTAGTGGCTGTTCTGTCTAGTATTTATTTTTTTGATAGTTATATTTGATATTTTTCAGTATACAAATAATATTCGTATGCGTTGATTTCGGTATAATTCACAATTTAAGGGGAAGGGATATAGCGTTAATATTTTTTTATTAAAAAATCAAGTTTGATAATTATTAATTTAACCATTTATCTTTAACACACACACTAGTTGTCGTTGCAGAAGTTCGAGTAGGAATTATAGACGGAATAGTTTATAGATATCCTCTACCACATATTTGCAATTATAATTTACATTTAAATGGTTGCATAATATTCCCAAAAATAGATTTAATACGCGCATATCATCAAATTCTAATGGAAGAAGATGTTCATAAAACTGCTATCACTACACCATTTGGGCTTTTTTAATTGACAGGAATGCCTTTTGGTTTACGCAACGCAGCTAAAGTTTTTCAAAGATTCATGAATGAAGTAACTTTAGGGTTAGATTTTATATTTGTATATATTGATGACATTCTAGTGGCAAGTAAAAATTAAAAAGAACATGAACAACTTTTAAAAGTCCTTTTCGAACGTTTAGAAGAATGCGGTTTAAACATTAAACCTTCAAAACGTATTTTTGGGGTTTCTATATTTTTTAAGTCATGACATTACAGAAAATGGTATTCTTCCTTCTGAAGGAAGAGTTAACGTTGTTAATGAATATTTATAACCAACGTCACTTTACGCATTACAAAGATTCATAGGAGCCGTTGGATATTTTCACAGATTTGTAGATCATTTAGCAGAAAAACTTAAACCGTTATATGCATTACAAACTCAATTACAAAATAATAAAAAATTATCTAGCAGTAATTTTTATTGGCCACAAGAATGTGAATTGCTTTTCAATCAGTCAAACAAGCATTAGCTACGGTTACATTGCTGGTACACCCTAAAGAAGAAGCTTTACTTAGCCTTACTGTAGAATGCATCAAATATCTCGGTAGGAAGTATACAATTTAATTCAGACACCAAAATATGGGAACCGTTAGCTTTCCATTCAAAAAAGATTTCTGACAGAGCAGATATTCAGCTTTCGATCGTGAACTTCTAGAAATATATTTAGCAATTAAATTGTTTTCTGGAAGGAAATTTAATTGTTTTCTGGAAGGAAAATAGTTCACCGTTTTTACAGATTATAAACAATTAACCACATCATTATTTACCAAAACTCACAATTTACAAACGACATTACGTACGTTATATCAAAGTGAAAAATAACATAGTAGCCGATGTCTTGATTAAATGATAATGAATTGTCACTTATTACTTTATGTCAAGATATTGATTTTGACATCAAACTAATAAGTCAAAAACAGACGGAAGATATTGAACTTGCCAATTTACTTAGTAATCAAATGAATGCAAAAATTAAATTTCAAAAAGTTGAAATTCCATGTACTGATACAATTTTATGGTGCGAAACGTCAACGGGACAACCAAGACCATATATTACGGAAGAATATTGTCATCTTGTGTTTCAAAAATTACACAATATTTCACATCCAGGTATCAGAGCTAACAGAAAACTTTTTACTCAAAGATATTTTTGACCTCATATTAATTAAAATATTAATTGTTGTGCAAAAAGATACGTAAATTGTCAAAAATCAAAAGTTTACAGACATAGCCTAATCAGAATTGGGTAATTTCAACATACCAAAAACCATAGTAGCAAAAAAATTTTTTCAGTGAATATGTTTTTCGTTTTGACGTACCATTTAGGATTACTACGGATCAAGGGACACAATTGGAATCTAAATTATTTGCGGAGTCAACAAAATTGTTGGGTTCACATAAACTTCGCACAAATACATATCCACAAAGCAATGGAATGGTAGAAAGATTTCACAGACAATTGAAAGCATCCTTAATGGTACGTTCAAACACAACAAATTGGAGTGACGAATTACCAATCATTTAATTGGGTTTTGTACTTCTTTTAAAGATGACATTAAATGTTCTTCAGCAGAACTCTGATATGGTCAATCACTTCGTATTCCAGGTGAATTTTTCATTACTAGTAAGTAATAAGGAAATGATCCAACAATGTTTTTAACTAATTAGAAAGAACATTTTTCAAAAATTCAACCACAACCGTCAAGGGCGAGCAATCAAGGAATTTTCGTTCACAAAGATTTAAGAGAATGTGATTATGTATTGGTTAAAATACCCAAAAAGAATTCTGGCTTGCAAAAACCATACGAAGGACCATACAAGGTAATTAGTCGTTCTAATAAAACTTTTCATATTTTATGAAACGTTTCTGATTATCCAATTTCAATAGATAGAGTTAAACCAGCTTATACGGATTTTGATAATAATCATAATAGTTTTGATAATTTTAAAAAGAAAGTTACTTTCATTATTAATTAATTTTTCTATTTTTGGTTGCGTTATTGCTGAAGGGACGGTAATGTAGTGTTTCTCTATATATCTATTGTTAGCATTACTGTTATAAGTTAAATTGCAAAATGCTGTTTTTATTTTGTCAACGTTTCTATGGTTAAAAAAAAGAGAAGAAAATATGAAGAATAATAATATTGAAAATGTCATCAGTATCATCATGATGATGATTTAACTAATTTTATATATATACATCGATTTTAATCAACCGTTGTATCAATACATTTTTAGTTGGAAATAAACCATTTTAATCGACACCCACAATATTATTTGTATTTGATTTTAAAGTATCGACTATTTAAATACAAATTTTAATAAAATTGCAGTTTTTTGCAATCTGTTATGAGGCACAGGTTTGAAATTATTCTAGAATAAAGAAAAGTGTGTCCCAAAAAAATAAATAACATTTGTTTTTATGTAAAATTTAACATCACCCTTGAGTTATGTTAGACAAATGTTTTTTTTTTGCCAAGCTTGGTGGCGCAGCAGGCTAGAACGTTGTGACAAACGCAACTGGTTTGCTGTCTGCCGACTCCCATGTTCAAATTCCGGCTTGGACCCTGAAAAGTTCGAAGGGAGTAGTTGTGTGTCCACGTTTTTTCAACTGTGTAACTCCCGCCTGTGCAGCTTCGACTTTGGATTTGGGAGTTGCTTAATTTATGTGGTGTGTTTTATGTTTTTTTTTTTGTTTTTCATTCAAAACACAGAACGGTAAACTCATTTCAGTTTTACTTCTAAGCTTCAGCCCTAAAACTACTAAGTTGTATTATTCTTAATTTGTGGAAAACAGTACGAATAACAAAAATAGATAAATTCTCAATTCGATTATTTTTACGTGAATTTGGTTATTTCTTTCAAATGAAAACCTATTAATTTCTTCTCACCATCAAAAGAAACAATTTATCGCAATTACAATGATACATTCTTTAAATTCCTAGGTTAATGATAAACAAATACTCGAAGTGAAATTTCAGGATGATACTATAATTTATTGATATAAATGGTAGAACATTTACTATAAGTAGACTGAGACTGTATTACGTGTGATGTGACAACAAAAGGAACAATTGAAATAAATAATGTTGTACGTGTTACATGCCGTTTCACATAATGGAATTAATTAATTATTACTACTTCCTTATAAAATGAAGGAAGTAATGTATTCCCAAAAAACAATCAGATTTTAAACGAAGTACGCGTTTTAAACCTTACCCAATTTAAAAAAGTATCCTCAAATACATTTTTTTTATTCGGCAGACTAATTTTACCGGCAAACGTTGTTCCCAAAATTATTTTGTCGCGGAACCCTTATACGATTTTCAAAAATCGCGGAACGCATACCTATGATAAATAGGTTATGCTATAATGCTTTGTTCAAAGTAATAACAATTGTGTGATATTGCATCCGAAATATATTTCAATCGCTATCCAGAAAGAGGACAACCTAATAAAGCTATTTTTAAGAGGTTAAAAGAAAATCTCATTAATTGTGGGTCCTTCAACAAGCCAAGACCAAAGAATCAGATATTTATATTTAATTTTATAATACATTACAATTAGAAAATAAAAACTCAAATTAAAGTAAATGTTCGAACTGATGTCCGTTATGTTCGATACATAAATTACACCTTCATAACAGATTTGAAATGGAATTCACACAGTCTATAAAATTTTGTCTGAGTTCATTTATGTCGGTACGGGTTTTCTTGTATAATTTGTCTTTAATGTTGCGCCAAAAGAAAAAAATCCAGTGGCGTTAAGTCAGGTGATCGTGGTGGCCACCTCACAGGTCCTTTACTTCCCATCCAGTTATTTCCAAAATTGGTATTTAATAATTCTGAAACGGTCCTGATATTCTGAGGTGGTGCACCATCTTGTTGGAAGAACTGATTTCTTTCCTAAATTAAGAGTAGATTGTCCATAAATTCCTCAATAATTTTCTGGTTTTAGATTTCGGAGTACCGTTGGCCATTAAGATTTTCTTGATATATGTGATATGTTAAAACACGATTGCCACGTAGAGCACACCAAACACTAAAACCAAAGCGTCTGAGATCGCACGTCAACGGTACGGTGAGAGTTCATATCAGACCAGTAGTGCTTGTTATGCCGGTTGAAAATTACTACACTGTTAATGTAGGCTTCATCTGTCCAAACTACATTTTTAGAGAAGAATGGATCTTGTTGACTTTTTTGACGATACCATATATACAAAACTCCAATCGTCGTTGAAGATCAGTTGGTTGCAGATGATGTTGTTTTCTTCTTGCATAAGGTCTGAATTTTCGAGTATTCGTAATACCCAAAGCTCGACGTCTTGAAATCCCAGAATCAACTTCAACTTGAGGACTTGAAATTGAAGGATTTGCAACCGTCATTCCGATTACAGTTATAGAAGTTTCTTCAGCATATTCAATGTTGTAATTTTTTGGTCTTGGCTTGTTGAAGAACCCACAATTAATGAGATTTTCCTTTAACCTCTTAAAAATAGCTTTATTAGGTTGTCTTCTTTCTAGATGGCAGTTGAAATATATTTCGGATGCAATATCACAATTTTTATTTGAATAAAGCATTCTATCATATCATATTTCTCGTAATTTTTGTAAGACATATTCACTTTTACGATTGGGTGTAATTATGACGAAAACAAAATTATTAATATGCAGTTTACTGACAAATGGATAAACACTGCCATAGATGGAATAAATATAAAAAAAACGCCAAAAAGTAATCAATTAAAAGATTATTTTCGCTATTAAATACTTACACATCAAAAGCGACCCCACATATGATATATAGTTTGAAAGAAAAAAAAATCCGTTTTAACTAAACCATAGCCAACTATGATTCCCATTTAAAAAAATAATTTTTTTAAATTTTCTCGACGCCACTGTATTATACAGAAAAAAGTGCCTGAAGAATATAAAAGTTGTCTTTTCATAACTTTACAAACAACCACGATATTGGCATGTGTCTAAAAGTCGAAGAATATAACTTTTGTTTATAACTCGAAAACAAAATACGACAGCAAATTTTTGTTGTCGCCAGTGAATTTGTCTCAAAAAAAAGAGATCGAGAATGTGTCTTCCATTTTTTTGTATCTCACAGTTTCCGAGTTACCGTATAAAAACATCGAAATTTGCCCACCCTATACGTTACTTATATTAAAATATTATCAACTACTATATTTTTTCCGATCAAACTTTTTCGTATTATTTAAAATGTTATTTGACTGGAAACCATGCATTTACACACGTCAAGCTAATTGCGAAACTGTACAATGCAGTACATATTACAAGAAGTGAAGAAGGATTATTTTCACAAGAAGCCACACTGTCGATGTTAGCGCCTCCGGTTGTTGTGGTTGTTGTTGTTGTTGTTGTCTTCGGCAAAAAAGGCGCATAAGGACTAGCAGCGACACGGATGAAGGGGAAATCGCGGCGTGGGGCGATCACCGTGGGAAAGCATCACACCACACACACAACCTGATGATTTGTGTACCGGCCACTAGCCTACAAATTCCGTTTATCCAGCTCGGATTCTTAGTTTATTTTTCCATCGGTCGACAATGCCCTCACCGGTTTTCTAGGATTTCTCGGCTTGCTGCTTTGTCCTGTAAGAGGTTGACGTAAAGGCAAAAGCAGCAATCAGCTAGCTGTAAGGCTCAATGACTCGTCGACGAACTGCGCAATAAAATACTACCAGATGCTGCAAAAGACGCCCCAATTTTCAACAACATCCCAATGTTAATATTTTTTTCATCAATCACATAGTCTATCAACACAGTGTTAATTAATGTGGTTCGTGCTTGTTAAAGGCGTTTAAGTATTTTCCAAAATAAGAATTAAAGTAAAAAATGTCGTGGTTTATAAATGAACATTGGATAACAGAAACTTGTTTCAAAATTGGTTCATTTATTTGAAGTAGATAGAATCCATCGAAAAATGTCATTGAAAATGGTGTATACGAATGATTATGTATTTTTATTAAATTTTCTGTTGTATCATCGAATTAAATTATTTAGAATTATCCTATGAAGTTTTTTGTAACAATGTAATTTTTATAAGAACGTGTAGACCCACTTTCATATACACAGGACGTAACTGAGATATGGTTCACCTTCTATTTGTTTTTATGTTTTGGTCCAAACCGTATTATTTCTATTACCGGAGCAGAAAATAGATCTATTTAATATTTTATGATGCAGAAAGTAAAACTTTTCTGAACAGTTTAGGTTTTGGTTCTCGTTGCCATGACATGTACGGTAAAATATATTGCCACGCATTTTTTTCATAACTGTGTGCTAAACGTAATCTAGAGTTACTATTGAAATACAAAAATTATTTTTTAACAGCGTGATTATCAAAAACTAATGAAAATTGATTCAATATTGCCACTGCCATTAATTCAATTACTAAAGTCCGCGAGTAAATGATACATGAAGTAAAAACCAGGGGCTGATCCAGGACACCGCGCTGACGTACATGATAAATGATATATTACCTTGTAATTCGTGATTTTGTAAAATCCAAAATAACAAAAGTAATAAATATTTCACTGAACAGACAAATAGTAATTTCTAGTTCCAGTAAATTAGCAACATCTGTTCTAGATGTGCAAGAGGGAACTTTTGACGTTTGTCGCTCAAAATCCATTTACACGAGGAACACGGTCTTTCAACGTCTACAGAGGCAACAGGGGCATATTTAAAATATAGTTGTTCAAGGAGGCCACGTTTATATTGGGTTGAGAAAAGTCTACCGTTTTACCTACAAGGAGGTCCACAGTACAACACAGTGTACGAAACCCGGAATTGTTTTGTAAAACTTTCAAATTTATTTTCACACGTTCAACAGTCTCCTGGCGCAGGAATACAATGTTTATTGCGTTAACTATTGCATATCCAGGAGAAGTAGTTGTACACTCAAGATTCCTTATTGACAAATAAATGCTTGAAAGATGACTGTGGATGTCTTCCCGAACAGCTGGGTCATTAAACGCCTTCTAAGCGTGTGAAATAGAGAGTGCGTCGTTTGCATTTAATTTGTCGATCACCCTTTTTACATCATCAAAATGAACATAATAATAGCTTGTCGTCTCTAGCCATATGCCCCAACGCGTCACAACGGGCTTTTGAAAATGTCTTCTTCATGCTGGCTATTAATCTGTCTATTTCGTTTTCTTTAGGTGGAGCAATACGTCACCCGGTTAGCTATTTACGAAATAAAGTAATGCGTAGAAGATTTTGAGGAAATTAATTAATTATGAAAATGACGAATCTGACGATAGCTCCAGTTCTGACAACGAAAATATTGATAATATTCAGAACGTTATTTATTGTCAATCTGTTGATGCAGATGTTTCAATATACCAAATTGTTTTTCTTTTAGTAGTAAACATTTTTTACTTTTGTATTTAAAATAAAACGAATATAAACAAACCAAGAATCAGCTGATCGTTACTGGTTTGATCGCAGCACCGTATGCGCAATGGTGATTTTAGTTTCCAATCGACGTTAGACACCTATCCACTGATGTTGGAACTTTACTAGACGCGACACAATTGACACAATTTATTCGAGTAAACTAAAATTATTTATTCTGGTTAATATAACCTTAATCATAGACTAACTTAAAAAAAAAAGAAAAACGAAAAGTAACAAACACTGTTTTGGAGATTAACCGCGGAGGGCGGATATTACCGCAAGCGATTACCTCAGCCGTTCAAATTACCCGTATAGCGAAATCAAGCGGCGCAGAAAAAGGGTTAAAATTGTGCTTCTGCAAAAGCGTCTATTTTTCACCATGTTCTGTACCTACATATGTACAGGGGTCATTACGCGAAAATGACCTTTTTTGAAATAACTTGATAACTTTTGAAGTTATTGGAAAGGTATATAGACCATTACTAATTAATTTTTTTCGCATAATCCAAATTTTTAATCACAAAAACAATAGGCGAGGGGACTGTAATCAAAATTACAAAAAGAAACATTATGGTATTATAGTAGAGACCTTTAATTCACTATAAATATTACTAAAATATAATTTTAGTAACCGTATTTTGTTTAATTGTGAAATGAAAATGCTGGCAATGAGGATGTATTTCAAATGAAAACAATCGGCTGTCTCATAATGACGTAACAGCGTAGATACGACGCTTTACATCAACACAATATTATCTTAATTATTTAGAAACATGGCAATGCAGCATTTGTTTCCTCGCTGAATCTGTGCTGTCTACGCTGTTACGTCACGGCGAATACTAGCCAATACAATTGGCTTGGGAAAATGCGGGAATATCTGACCGTTTAAAGAGCGCTTAAACTTTACGAATTTTTTTAAGCATAAGATTTAATAAAAAAAAAAAATACGGGTCAATTATTTTAAACTGTAGATGTTATTAAAGTAATAAAAAAAAATTGTCCCCTTGCCTATTGCGCATCGCGTTTAAGAAAAACGATATTTTACTTTGTTTTTTTAAATAGAACACCCTGTACATTTTAAAATATTTCGATTTTCCTCATTTTTCTAATTTCAAAAATACCAACGTGTCACGTTATCTCAAAAAATAACAAATACTGATTTTTGACGAACGCAGCTACGTATAACAAAATCATAAACGATATTTTAATACCAAAAACCAAATATCTCAAAAACTTTTTGAGATAATATAACACGCATGGTGTTTTAGTAATCAGAAATGTGAAGAAAGTCAAATTATTTTGAAATATACAGGATGTTCTATTTAAAAAACAAAATAAGATGTCATATTTCTTAAACGCGAAGCTCAACTGTTTTTTTATTCAAAATCTGGATTCCGCGAACAAAAATAATTAATAATGGTCTTTACACCTTTTTGATAACTTCAAAAAAACAACCAAGTTATTCCAAAAAAGGTCATTTTCGCGTGATGGCCCCGATATGATATGTACTGACCTGGAATGTACAATTTACTTGCGGTCTTTAGTAATAATGGCAGTGGAACAGATATATTTTGGCGTGTACGACATTGATGATGATTGATGATCAAGAACCAATAATAATCCCCCTAGTCTCTGCAGTATCGATGTGGGTATCATGGTTAATATTTTACTTATGCAAAAATTTAAATCAAGGAATTTTCAAATGTCGACATTGTGATTTGATTATTATTTGAATTTCTCTATTTACAAAAATAGTGTGTATACCACAATCGGAAAGTACGGTACCTGCCTCGTGTGCATGCGATAGTGCCATTCGATAAAATAGGTACTATAGCTAGTACTTTCCGCACTTGGTATACAAATAACTATTTCAACATAGCAAAAGAAAGCTTAAAGGTTTCTAACGAGGTATTTGACCGTCCGTAAAAAATTATGGGTATGTGTTTAAATATAAAGAAGCACAAGTATAACAATGAAAAGTGAGATGCAATGCATAGAAAAATTTTGGGTTCTGCTATGTAATACTTTTGAGTAACTGTATTTTGTTTTTCTTTATTATTTATTACATAATTAAATACCAAAATCACGGTAGATTTATTAAAGTATTAATTATTGACTTGAATATACTAACGATAGACAACTAATGTACATTAAGTGGAATGATAATAAAAAGTTGGCAACACGACAGTAAGACAAAAGTTTGACGCACATTTTTGATAAGCTTGTTCCGCATTCTTTATTCAAGTGCATACATAAAAGGAAATCTTAGATATTGATAAACATAATAAACATGTAAATAACGACATTTTTTTCCTGATAAGGAATTAAACTAAGAGAATTAGATGAAACTTCGGGTCGTACAAGTACATAATAATATTTCTTATGAAGGAAGATCTTGATATACCAAACGGTCCTTGAGAGTATCTTTAGCATGGAAACATTGAAGATAGAATAACTGTGTAACGAACATTTAACATATAAGTATGCACTGCAGTAATGTCAAGATTTGTCATCTCATAGATTATATAATTACATTTTATTATAATACTCTTAACTTAAACATAATTCTGAAATACCACCAATTACTATTAGTAATAAGACCAAATAAGCCACTAAGATAATGACTTTTTGGGTAATATATGGAAGTCAACTTCTATTGACCACTCTAGTTTTACACGATATTGGCATTTATGAGTTTGGTATTCTTTTAATATTGTGTTACTGGTTTTCCATTTTTTATGTTTGGTTCCCTAAATTTATATTTTTTATTCGATTGTATTGAAAAGTGATATTGTTTGGTTCGAATATCTGGACGAAAAGATCTCATTTTTATAACAGGTATTATTTTTTGTTATGGTTGCTAGGCGACTGCATTTCCCGGTTGAAAAGTACTTTTTTCTACGAGCGTGCGGAAAAGTTTACTTTTCCACACGCATTATAATATCGAAAGCTGCGCTTTTCCGCACTAGTGCGGAAAAGTAATTATTTTTTTATTCGCATTTTCGGACAAGTTATAATTATATTTTGAAAACATATTAGTTAATATGCTAAAGTTTTTCCTTTACATTTTCCTATTTTATACAAATTTAGTGAATTAAAGCAATTTTTATTTACACTAACCCTTTTGAGGTAGCCTCTATATCAATCTACCTTAACTGTACCCTCAAGTAGACAGCACCTGCTATTAACTTGCAAAGTGCCTCTAACTGTATAAACAGTATTAACAGCAAATAATATTAGATGATATATGTTTCTTTGTCATTAGAATAAATGTTCATGTTATTTATTTTTTATTTTTATCATGCTCGTTCGGTCAACGGCAGTCGCGTGCTGAAAAGTACCACTTTCCACACTTGTTAGGAAAATAACTATTTCGTCCTAGGACGAAAAGTACTTTTGGGATGGTAAACAAATATGAACAAAATAATGGGTACCATAAACAAACGAAACAAACTGTCATGATATTTTTATTAAATTGTGTCAAAGTGACTTAAGGTCTATTACGAGCAGCTTTTTCAATTAGTATAAATATTAGAAATAAAGTCATTATTTTCTTCTTACAATCGATTCAAAAATAGTGAATGACACACGGACGAAAATTTTTTCGTACTCATGCGTACTCCGTCTTACGAAAAACTGCATTTTCGTCCTTGTGTGATAAATATCTACATTTGAGCTATACTTATTAACTATGAGCTATTGTGCTTATTTTGCATACAATACATTAAAACTTGAAAAAGTTTTGCAAGTTTATGAATATGCAATATCAACTCGAGTATCACCAGTATCAATTTCAGTACCTACCTAGTATCGGCACTAGTACGCAAAACAGACGTAAAACCGAAATCTCAAGTTAAGGCTACGTTATGTGACACCATGCAGTATTTATTTGTGCGTATGTAGTACGTTGACTATCCTTTCCCCCTTTCGAAAATCGTATCTAAAAAAATCTTTTGACTTACTTATTTATACGGTGACAGATCTATTATCTGCATATAGTAATTTATTTGCGTGAATTAATTTTTTTCTTCAATGAATATTATAGTCATGTCATGTGTTCGTTTATGAAATTTTTTATTTTTCATTCATATTTGAACTATTTTATTATTTAAATAACAAATGTATTTGACTTGATTCTAGTGGATCCCGTTCAACAACAACAAAATAACTTTGTTTTACTTGTTTACGGTACACCAAACCGTAATTTTATAAAGTAAATAACCATAATTAGAATTAAACATATTTTTCACATTACAGTTTCTGATACAGAATCTATAAATATAACCGTTTATTAATAAAATTTATTTTGATATAAAAAAAAAGATTTACTTTTTGAGGTCAGTGTTGATATGAACTTTATCTAAGTAAAATATATTTTTCATTATAAATGCATTGCGATTAAATATAAAATAAATGGAACGAAATTAGGAAGAAAGATTAAATTTATTACAAGTTTTATAGTATTTTTAACTCATAGTGGGCAGAAGTTAATTCAGCCTTTACCACTAACATTGTTTTGAGATGTAAAATAAAGTACCTAATTTTATTAAGTTTCTACTCTTCCTCATGTCCTCTATTAAGTACAACCATCATGGTAGAAGAATTTCTAAACCTATTTGCTTACTTTGGTAACTTGTGGGATTAGTATTGTGAAAATAAAAAAAATGTACCGTAGATTTGAAGTTGGAATTGTGCTGTGGAAAATCGATGTGGCAGCATGAACCGATGATCTGTCCCAGTTTTTATTTAGGACAGGTTGTCACCGATGCTATAATTATTTCAAATGCACTAGTTGTGTCTGTGTGTCGCAAATCATTTGTTATGACCGCATTTTCTGAAACTTCTCAACGTGGAAATCTGAAATTTTGTACATAATATTTGTGATGCCCAAGGACTAACCCTATTGAATATTAGTGAAATTGGCGTGGAGGGCACGTCTCAGGGTGCAAACATTTTTTTTGGGCGAAATGCAAAAATGTTTCAAATAAAAATTGTTCATAATGTGGAAATGTGCCGAAAAGAACTCTTGACAATTTATTGTAAGAATAACCGTTACTGAGAAAAAAGGTTTAAAATTAATTTCATTAAATTAAAAAAAGTCGGTCTCTGCAATACTAATCATCCAATATGAAATGAATGAAAAATAAATTATTTTGTCTTGTTTTGTTTTATTTCTTCTTCGTTTGTCTCATTTGTCCTTTATATAATTTGTCTCATGCGCCTCATTTGTCTCATTTCTCATTTGACTCATTTGTCTCATTGTGCATTACCATTTCTCGTCTCATTTGCCTCAATCATTTGTTTTATTTCGTCTTCGTTTGCCTCATTTGTCGCGTTTCTCATTTGTATCATTTGATTCATTTGTCTCGTTTGTCTCACATGTTTCATTTATCTCCTTATTTGTCATATGTACCTTATCTATATCATTTGTCATTTATTTGATTTATATCATTTGTCTCATTTGATTCATTTATTTCATTTAGTTCATTTATCTTATTTGCCGCATTTGTCTCTGAATCTTAGAAACCCATGGAATTAACGTAAAAAAAGAGAGAATTTAATTTTTAAGAATTTTCTTTCGGCTGTCAATAAAAACATGTAGACTACCAACTTCGTCGTAACGGATTCATATTGGCACCCCTTTTCTTTGATTTTTCGTTGGATTGTAGTTATTTAGCGTAAAAGAGAAGAACGGGTAGTTATTTATACTTAATAATAATAATTAATTAGCACCTTTTGAGAGAGCGAGCGGGGCGATCTATTAGCACTCGATACGGTATTCGTATCAGTTCTGTATGTCTTATGTCCATAGTTAAGCCGCGACGAATCATTAACAGCATGCTATTAATCGCGCGGGGAAAATATTAATATTTTAGAAAGAAAATGAAAAACTCTAAATAATTATATTAGAAAAAAATAATTACAAAACAATAAAATAAAGTGCACAAATTACGTAAAAAAATAATGTATGTGTTTACTCAACAGTCTCATTTGCCTCACTCGCATCATTTGTCTCGTTTTCCTCATTTATCTCATTTGTATAATTTTTCTCATTTGTCTTATTTGTCTTAATTATCTCATTTGTGTCATTTGTCTCATTGGCTTCGTTTATCCCAGTTATCTCATTTATTTTATTTATTTTGTTTATTTTGTTCATATTAATTAAATAAAATAAACGGAAATAGCGTTTTCAATTAAAGCAATTTTTTTCTTTTATGTCAAACTGAAAATGATGATGAGATAAGTACTGTCGAGGAGCACTTAGCCGCGACCGATTTTTTTTCAAATATCTCCGAAACTAAACTAAATATTTTAATGAAGTTTGGTAAATGTTTCTCAGTAACTGCCTTGGTCTTGATAATTTCATGTCCCTATTACAACCAGAGACAGCATCAGAAAGGGAATTAATTATTTTTAAAAAAATAAAAAATGGTACGGCTTCTCATTAAATTCAAAACTTTTCATTGTAAGAAAAAAAGTATTCTTGTAATTTTCCATAAAACGTAGGGTTCTTATGTAAACCCTTTATTGTTACAAAATGTTGAGCTTCAGAATTCTGAAACCACCACCCTGTAGGTAGGTCCAGACTAAAGATTGCTAAAATCTCAGTCTCATAGAGCTAAAATGTATGCTACTATCTAAATAGGAACAGAACAGGAACAGAATAATTGGATTTTCATAATGCCCCGGCGTACCTAATTTCTCTTACTACACACACTGCGCCGCCACCTAATAGTATTATTCATCATTAAAACGGCATAAAGCATCGACATTTACTGATGTAAAAGTACTTTATCTGACCAAACCTCATGGATGAAATAAAATAACTGATCGAATTTCGAATACATGCTTTTTGCGGGGTTTTGAAATGCCATCTACAGTAACTAATGGTGATTGCGGCACAATAATCGTTACAACGTTGCAATGTAGCATTATTAATTTGTCTTATAGTAAATCCTTCTAAAGCTATAAACATACTGTTTGTATACTTAATAAGAAACATGTATTATGCGTGTGGTAATGATCAGACTGGATAGTCTAGTTAGAAAACTGAAATAAGTGAATTGTCAGAGAGCACGAATAATTCCTTACCATAATTATTTTAACTAATGATAAAATTGCAACCTCTTTCAAAATTTTGGCTCGCAGATACACAAAATAATTGACGTACATACCCCAAAATATAATACTCTACTTTCCCCTCAGATACTGTACTGAATAATACAATCTCATATAACCAATTTGCATATCATCTGACGCTTGGCGAAATATCTGCATTTCATAATGACGCACAGACCCCAAAATTTAACCAGCTTAACGGGCAAACTGTAGAAACAATCTGGTGAAAGAATGTTTGTAATAGAATAATCGATTCTCAAGTTATCGCTTACACACGAAACAGACAAACGAAAGATTCGTGTTCTAAAACAAGACAGTAAAGTGATAAAAATAGGAATAAGATTTTGATATTTTTTGCATGATTTCAGTACTTCCTAAGCACTGAGTAGTTCTGTACGTGGCTTTAGTTCTGTAGGAAAATTCAAGTAGGGAGATTTCTTTCAGGAATGCAGGTGTCTTTGTAAGAATTTTTGATTTGGGTGGACATTCTCCACCTGGTATATTTTCCCATGACTCAAATATGTTGGCCTCTTGATCACATAACTGCTCATACCTCTGTTAATACTTGACTAATTTTCAAGGAGGTTGCCGTTTTTATACTATTTTTATGCCTTAATGGAAGCTATTGGATGGGGTTTTCGGTTCAAATAATGTGTACAAATATTAAAAGTGTCTGATATTGGTGTGGCAGATTCTACTTTTTCCTCATAAGTTATGGACATCACAAAGAACTGTGGAAGAGTCGATTATTTTTTGAGAACTATCACAAACTATCAAGTAGATTACAGAGAAAAAGGTTCTATTGCAGTTTCTAGGGATCATCAAGGAATAAACTGATCTTACACGAATTTATGGCCAATACAGTGATAGATGCTTTGACTCAAACACCGTGTAGTTCCAACCACAGCTTTAGTGCCTTTTATGGCAATGACGAAGATGAAATTCCATTCAACTGTACATCTGTGAAAAATGAAAGCAAGTAAATCACCCAGAAATAAATTGGTCGTTAGTAGCGAAAGCTGACTTTAGAATGCTGGTCATGTCAAAACATGCGTGGTCTTGTTGTTGCTGGCACTGACATAATAGTTTTACTGGGCTAGTATTCATCAACTTAGTGTACAAGAAATGTGAGTGCGCACTGGAATTGGTGATTCCACACGACTTTTGCATGTTCATGCTATTTACCAAAAAATGGATCAAAACTTGTGCTCCTTGCTTCCAACCATCCATGCACTATTTGGAGCAGATTACACTAGTAAATTTAGTACCAAGAAAATCTTTTAATAGTGCATCTACAGCATATTTGGGGAACTTTGAAGTATCACCGACTGTAGTGAAATAGAAAAAGCCTTAAACCTGCAGAAGAGTATTTACTGCAGTTATTGCGGGAAGGATCATCTTGCGGATCTTTAGATGAAGTTAGGTTGTGGCTGTATCATCATGGGAAGAATACATATATTGAATATTTTCCAACTAAAAGCAGAAGTGCCAAGGGACATTGTTGAGATCGTATTTCTACACATACTTTCAGCAACACTGTGTTGATGAAATGGTTGTTTGCGGAGACCCCCTGTGAATTTGGTTTTGAGGAAAGTTTGGTGACAGAGAAGAACTTAAAGAAATATCCCAATGACTTTATTAGAACATATGTTTAATCCTCATGCAATTTTTTTAGGGACAATGAAGTAACCTGTTGTTCCTTCAGTGGATGTGTGAGTGTTAAGGAATCGAATTATACTTGTAAAAATCCTTTTTAGATAAAATCTGAACATGTTTGTAACATAATTAGTGTTTGTAAATATTCATTTTTATGATAATATAATAGTTTAATTATGGTATCAATGGGTATTATCATTATTACCTTATTTCTCCAACATGAATCCAATGGAATTTGTTACAATATATATCATATTGAGTGAAAATATCGAGGAATCTTTTTGTAATAATATAAAAAAATGAGAACAATTCATCTTATAAATAGTGATTACAACATATTGACTCAATTTTTATGCAAATCAGGCAGGTATTAACAGATCTATGAAAAATTTGTAATTGAACGGCCGCCATCTTTGATGAAAAATTTACGAGGTTGCGGATGTTCAGTCAAGTCAAAAATACTTGCGAAGACACCTACTAAGCATTCTTAAAGATTAATCACCTAATTCTACACTTACTTTTAGATCTTCTTTCCGAAGGAAATTTTATAGAACTTAACATATTTTGTGTTTGGACGAATCTCGATTGAATCAACAGTTTGAACTTTTGCAACGGATGCTGAATCGAAACTAGAACTTCAAGCCTGTAAAATAATATCACTATAATAATTTTTATATCAGATGTTCCACAATTCTTCAACATCAAGTTTAAGAAAGTTATGAAATAAATTTTTTAGGAGTAGGGAATAAATAATTTTATAAACATCATTCTGTAGTGTAAGATGTCAATTTAGACCTAGTGAATGATTGAGAAATGAGTCATCGATCTTTTTAAATGCTGTAGGACTTTTTTAACGATTTTAATGTATACAATTTTTTACCATTTTTTAAGAATAAATTTTCTGTGTAATATGAAAAATATGAATGTAGAGGATATACATAAATTTTTCCGAAGTTTCCTTTCCTTTTCCCATCTCAGTTTTTCTCTATCTGAAATCATTTACTGGACTAAATTGATCGACCGAGCTCCTGCTTGGTCATGGGCCTGGGTCGGGGTGCCAGCGGTGTGTTTGTGTCCATTGCGCGCCCCCAGGGGCATTCCTCAGTGGCCAGGAATGTCCGGCGACCCCGCGAATGCACCGACAAGCACAAGGACGCCGGTTCAAGGAGATGCTGCAGAGCTGTAGCCAATGTTTTAGACCGTTGCCACGTTTATTTAAAAGATTTAGGATGAAAAGATGTCCTATTTTAATTTAAAACAAAAATTAAATTCAATTCAATTAATAGGGTAGAGTATAAATTGTAACAGGTTTATAAAAGGACTTAGAGTGACATTTTTTAACACTTCTAGGCGATGAATTTTTAGATTTTCTCCTAGGATGTAATTTGCATTTGAGTGAACCCATCCATTTTACTCCAAGTGGCTAACACAATTGTAGGACTAGGAGTAACGTTACAGTACGTGAACTTTGGAACTTTCAGAGAATAATACAAACCAAAGAGTATTTTTTTAAATTATAAATTTACACAAGTGCAATTTTTTTTTTGATTCACCGAACCATCTGCTCGTGAGTTGCCTACTTAATATTTAAATATAGGTATAATTGGTTTTCTGACTATATTGCTATACTTTTCTAAGATGATAACGTTTTATTCCAAAAAAAAAGTTACAATTGCATAGGCAGTAACAAGTAAATTGTTTCAATGAACCATATATTCCCCAAGATTACGTCCTAATGGATATCTATTACAGTTAACTGTAGATATTTTAAAAAATATCGCTTAAACCGTTAGGCATAAAAATCTGATTGACGGTTCTGACGTTATAAATATAATAAATAGTTCCTTATACATTTTTAACTTGTCGTTTTCTTTAAAAACCAAGGAATAAATATGTGTATTACAAATCAGCTGCACTATCTAATCTCATATTATTATAAAGCGTAAACTACATTTATTGACTTGTTTGCTGGATAGATATTGGTGTGACTTTTCCTGTTGAATTCGTCATCATGCAATCAACATCCATGAGACCTTCAAGGATTACTTGAAAATACTATTTTAATCTATATTTTATTTGTGATATGTCTATCATATGGAAATTTAGTAATTCTATAACACGTTTGGGAGATGGACAATTGGATCGAATGTTTTGGTGACATAGCTGATACATAAATTTAAGTTCTAAACAACAATAAATAGGTGTCATTAAAAAATTTTAATGCACCAGAATGATGCTTGTTATTTATAAACATGCAAATATTTTACGATTTTGCAATTTATTTAGTATCTAAAATATTTTTGTCCAAACCTAAAATCGTCTAGCGTGGAACTTATGGAGATTGAAGATGCAACTTTTTATTCAATAGCTATTTATTCTCCTTTTTGGGAAAAGATGGGGATTATTTTAGGGAAATTTACTGAATTATCTTCGGTGAAGGAAAGATAATTACTCTAAAGACGATCAAGTTTACAGATTAAAAACAAATGCTTTTAAATGTTTTTTTTTTAACAGGATGACAGAGTCACGGGCCTAAGCCAGACTAAAGTAAATAAATAAAATGAAAGTTGCAAAAAAAACGGGAAACCCATCAAAACTTTCTACTTTGTAAAGAACATATAAGATGTGTTTCCACTTTGTGTTATGTAAAGTTAAACTTCTTGAGTAATTAAATTCTTATTGCAAGAGAAATCACATAATGTTTGTTTTCATAGTAATCAAATAATTTTGGCATATGAGAAAACTATAGGAACGTATTTAATTTCGCATGCTATACATATTTTTTTATGAAACACCAAAAGAAGAGTACCTTGCAAAAGAAAACAATTGAGAATGATTCTCTACAGACCTGCTATGCTAATTGTGTCAGTTGTATGAAACCCTAGATTTATTAGGTTGCTGCAAAATTTGTATCTTCTTGGTATGGATTTATTTTCGATCTAGCCTTCCAAATCAGAATCGAATAGCTAAGAAACAGAAAACATAAACAGTGACAAAGTACCATTAATGGAGAAGGGTAACCTTCAGATCTTAGAGAAAAATCTTCTACTAATTACATTAACATAATTAATAGGAGCCAAACGAATGTTATCAGTAGAAGGAAAAGTGATATGATTGTAACAAAATAAATATACTTACTGTTTTGAGTTAGACAGAGATACATGATACATACCACAGGATTATTTGTTCCAAATCGTACTTTATGTGTAGTTAGAAAAGCTAATAACTCTTAAGCTCTTGGATTATATGTATGGCTCCTAACATCCTTGGGAGCTGAATTTTCTTCTGCGTAGGTAGTTGCAGCAGAAAGAGTCTTCCTCTTCAGACGAAGTGCTTGCCGATACAGCATAAATTTACTAAACTTTTGTCAAGTCAAAATTTAAGTTTCCACTCATAGGAATCTATTAATAAACGAATAAAAAAAGTACCTAATAATTTTCTGCGCCAGAACTACCGTTTCAACGTATTTCCAATAAGCAATAAACCTCCTGGTGGTGGAGCTACATAATTTTCGAGGTAGTGGAGTTAGCTCGCTTGAAACCGCTGGTAATTTTTGGTATATTCTTATATATTCAATATTACAGTATCTTCGCAAAAACAAAATAAAAACGAATTTCTCCAAGTAAACTGCTAATTTGTGGATCTATCATGTTAGTACTATTTACTAATGTAGTCAAAATACTCCGCTGATCGAACTTTTATTTGTTTACAAGGGGATGACTTGGCAACACAGCTGCTGTTTCCAGTGTTCTTGGAATGTTACACTTTGTGCGTGTTATTGAACTACGGTGCGGCCACTCTATACTTACTAAACAACACAACAACAAACCTAAGAAAGCAGGTTCGTCGTTCTTAGTTCAGTTCGTATGTGATCTTATGATAGGGGAGGATTTTAGAAAATATAAATCGCAATTTTAGAAACGTAATCATATTTATTACTTCCTCACTCTTGAAAATTTTTATTGCATTTCTGGATCGACGAATTATGAGGATCACAAAATTTTACACAGAAAAATTTTTCTGTCTATGTGTCTGTGTGGTTCGCGATAGGAGCTACAGTTTTTGAGATAAAGCTTTAAAATTTGGTACACACATTCAAGAGATCAAGGAAGAGATTGAGTTCGTTGATGAACAAAATCGGTCCCAATGTCTAAAAAAAATATTAGTGACATTCCACCACAAACGTCAAAAAATGTGACTTTTTGAAACGTCAAAAATTATTTTTATTATAAACTCCACCACACGTCGAGTTTTACTACGGTGAGGAAGTTTTGATCCCCCCAAGTAATTGACAGCGGTTTTTTTTTTCATTTATAGATTTTCTTACCTGAAACTAAATTTATTTTTATCATATAATAAAGAAATCACCTAATTATGAGCCGATTTCTTTTTATATTAAAATAGTTATTAATTTGAGGGAATTATGATGAAATTGTTTTAATATTGTTATAAGTGCCATAATCTCGAGTCCACTTATAGAACCTACCATCCCGTAGTACTTAGTAGTAAATAAGGCATAATTAATAATTAAAACGAATATAAACAAAAACAAAACGTAACAATTTTCTTCTTCTAGTTTTTGTTCTCCTATTGAGTCGTTTTTTAAACAACTCATTCAAATCATTTTCATTACTGCATTTCAGATTAACTTCTTTTTTTCTTTTCACTATCTTTCAGTCGTGCCTATGCCTCATTGAGAAAATAGTGTTCACTTCGTATAATTCATTTACAATGATTCACCCAGAGTGATCAAAAGTAGGGCTTGGTCCTACTTTATTCATTCTTCATTTTTGATAAATCATTGCTTAGATCATTCACTTGTTTTTCACTTTGGATGATTCATCCAGGATGATCATCCAAAGTGAAACGTCTAAATACTCCTTAATCTAATAGTGCTGCAAATTTATCTGCCCTGTTATTTTTATTTCTAGTCTGCGCTACTGTTTTGGTTTGTGTGGCATTTATTAATTTTCTTTAAATTTATGACATCTATTAGGATGATACGATGGACTTATTTTCTTGTCATATGTTAGTATATATTAAGTCGATAAGAAGCCAATTCCCATCGAAGATAAAAATTGTAAAAAAAATATTTACCTACCTGGGCCTACTAAGAAAAAATTATGTTTAATAGATTAGTGGTTTTGATATATCAAAATTATCATTGTAATTATTGTAACTATAACAATTAAAAAAAAATCTAAATTTCGTATCAACTTTGATGTAAAACCAAATAAGAAATGACGTGAATGTGTCATTCACCTCTCACAAGACTTGTTTTAAAAATTAACATCGATGATCAGTAAATAAATAAATCACTTGAATAAAATAGTGAGGTCATAAAATTTATTTTTAAATTACCTTCTGATTTAAAAAATATTTCCTCTTCTGGGTCTTCTACCAACCCAAATATTTCTTTTTGCATTAGGAGCTATAAATGCTTATGTAACAAGGCTCTTTTGTTATGTATAACATCCTTAATGAAATTAAAAATATACTGAACATATAACGTTCAGTTAAAATCTATTTAGAACGAGAGTGCTGATGTAAATTTTTAAAAAATATTATTGGAACATATTAGTTGCGTTTCAATTATTACTTTTATTATTTCGTGTGGATAGAAAGGTTCATATATCGAAACACCATTGATTTGTTACGTCAAGGTTACAAAATCAAATCAAATCATGAAAAAAACTCAATTCATTTAAAAGCAATTGTCTGGTTTTTCTTATTTTATAATTCAATTTTTGCAAAAACATAACCGTTTCTTTCATTATTAACCCAATCGAAACTTGCGGATAATTCTGACATTTTCACACGGTATTTATAAAAATTTGTTTTATTGCAATCTGTGAACGTTCGTGCTTGCACATTCCCATTTTGTAGACAAAAGTACGGCATTTTTTTCATGTATACTTTGGATTCCAGAAATCAGATATAAATAAGCTTAAATGGTAAATCGGTCGTAAATTTCCGCAACAATGTAGCATTTTACGGTTCTTTAATATTCACAGGATAATAGAAGCACTCCGATTTTATCGCCGCTGGGGTAAAAGTTCTAAAAAAAAAAAAAGAGATAAAAGAAAATGCTTTTACATGTTTGATTTACAATGTCCCTTTCCTCTTGTAGAATAAAAATGAGAAAATTTGCTAATAAACAATTTGCTACCCATCAGATGTGCAAATAAATTTCTAGTTTTGTTATATTCCTTTTCGGTACTAAATTTCAGTCCCAGTTATTTTTTATTAATTAAATGCAATTTTTTACTACACAGGATTTTTCGTTTCGGTCTTTGAACATTTGAAGAAATTAGCAGGCCAAGACAATAATTACGATAGTTCGTATAAGTCGGCAAATGCTGTGTTTAAGAGTAGAGATAAAGTATTTTATTAAAGCATCAATATTGAAACAAAGTTTACTAAATAAATTTAGTAAACTTTGACTAAAATGTAGCCTAAACGAAGTTCATTATGGTAGATTCTCATCTACCTGCATGTCGCCAGAATATGAGAATAAATAACTACCTACTAGGTCGTTGCGTGCAGTCGCTATCATTTGTAAATGAAATGTATTAATACTTTAGTTATAGAAAAAAAATTTTTCAAATTTCCATTAATCATTTTTCATAGAATTATATAAAAAGTCATCACTTGATTTTTTTTAAAGAATTTATGGCAATAATCGTGTAAATTTTTCACGTACCGAGGACAATAACCGAGATTGCACACCAATGAACATTTTTGCATGAGTAACGCATTTTCTATGTTTTCCACTGAAAAACGTTTCTTCTTCGTGGTGGGAAACACACTCTTGTAAAGCGAAAATGATCTGTGAACATCTACCGAAGTAATATTAGCAAACTTGAAACTATCCAAATTACGATGTTGCTCATTGAGACATCGATTAATAAAACATATAACTAATAACACCGGCACACAAAAAAAAAGTTGTTTGTACATTTTACGCCACCTACCTCCCGACATGTATTTCGATCCGCTGAATCCGAATTTGAAGTCAGTTTGGACCGTACACCCTCAAATATCGAGTAAATTGAAAAACCGTAAAAAATATCGAAAATTGGGTGTTTCGGTAATAAAAAAAATTTTGTGGATCTAAACCAAGCCTAATTTTTATGTATTTCGATCCGCTGAATACGAATCTAAAGTATATATATTTAGACCATAAGCCGTTTTAAATCTAAGTAAATTGTAAAAAACCCTCGAAAATTGCTAAAAATGGCAAAAAATTGTGATTATGTTGATGAAAAAAATTTTCATTCTGTTTATACGTCATTTTTTATAGATTTTACAATTGTTCACATTTTCAGATTCTAAACTTGTATTTTATGCATACAAAAATACAAGAAACGCATTTAATCGTGTTTAATAGATTTTTTTCAATTTTTTCAACTGCAATTTTTTGCTATTTTATCAGTTTTTTTGCGATTTTTTGAGATTTTGAGGGATTAATGGGCCAAATATATTTCAGATTCGGATTCAGCAGATCAAATTACATAAAAATCCTCTTCGATCCGGGTCTACAAAATTTTTTCATCAACATAATCACAATTTTTTGCCATTTTTAGCAATTTTCGAGGGTTTTTTACAATTTACTTAGATTTAAAATGGCTTATGGTCTAAACATACTTTAGATTCGTATTTAGCGGATCGAACTACATAAAAATTAGGCTTGGTTTAGATCCACAAAATTTTTTTATTACCGAAACACCCAATTTTCGCTATTTTTTACTGTTCCTCAATTTACTCGATATTTGAGGGTGTACGGTCCAAACTGACTTCAAATTCGGATTCAGCGGGTCGAAATACATGTCGGGAGGTAGGTGGCGTCAAATGTACAAACAATTTTTTTGTGTGCCGGTGTAATTAATAAAATATATAACTCTTCATATCCCGCATTTGTTTTTAAAATGTCTTTAATTACACGCTTACTCACTCACATACTGGGGGCATCTTTTAGAGTTTTTAATTAATTTTGTACATTATGAGAAAGACTTCTAATGACAGTGAAGAATTTTATTATTGTCGCACAGTGGTCGATTTGCGCAATTTAGGTGGAAAAAAATAAAATAGTATATTTAATTGCTTTCAAGAAGATATTAATAATCAAATTAATGCTTGAAAATATGTTTAACCATAACATCCCTCATTTCATATACAGGGTGTCCCAGAATCGGCTATACTATAATTGTGAAAGACAATTTTTGTATGTGGAACATTTTTTTTATGCAGATCATTTTTTGCTTGCCTTAAAATTGAAAAACTATCGAAACAATTTTGTTTTCTTTATACAGAATTTTATTATTTAGGCTCTTGCCTTTAAATTGAAACCTATCGAAAAATGTTTATCCATTTTTTTATCCATTTTATCCTTTTTGACATTCCAGTAGTCACCATTTTTTACGTCAGCAACTGTACGGTTTACCTACTGTTCTCAAGACTTTTCTAGATTGCATGCGAAGGATTTCTTTTTTCCTCCATTAAATTAGCAACTTTTTTGTTTTGCTCTTACCTGAAATTTCTCCAAATAATTTTTTTGGTCTGCCAAGTCAAGCTGGGCTGTGCTACATATGTTTTATCTTAAATTCCTGATCCAATTTTTTTCCAGGGTAATCTTGTAGTTCTAAAAATATTAAAATGTGCTCAAGTATTTGTTTTTCCATTCGCCTAATGGAGTTTTAATATATTTTTTCGTCGTTTCGTTGGAATCTTTGAGAAAAATGCTTTTCAAAAATATGAACATGTTGGGGTGTAATCTCAGTGTATCATGAAATACACAGGTCTCAGTATTTCAAATCTGCCCTTCAAATGCCATAACCAAAGTAACAGATCATAGTGTATACTATTTAAACATATCAATTTTTATATCAATCGGCATACAACAAAATCTATTTGATTTGTTTTTGTATTTTTAATAATAAAGATAATCTGTTAGTGTGGCTATAACAACTGTAGGGTAGATTTGGCATGTTGAGCATTCTGTATTTCATAAGACATTGAAATTGTACTCAAATGTTTATATTTTTGAAAAATATTTTTCTAAGGATAAAAATATATAATAATATATATAGGGTGTTACGTTTAAACAAATAATAACTTTATTTAACCAGGGAAAATTTTAACATCCTGTATAAATTTTGAATAATTCAATTTGTAGCCCGATTGATGTATAACAACTTTCGTATAATTTTTTCTGTATCTAAGAATAAATGTTTAATTTTGACTTACATCTTAAGTGGTACCCCGGTACCATGATATTATCTGTAAACATTAATAGATTACTTATAATAATATTAATTGGAGATACAGGAGAGCATTTAATCTTGCAGCTCTGATTAAAGGAATGTCAAAGCTATTTATTAGTTACTTAATTTCCATGGTACTGTGAAACTTTTTTTGTAATGCATAAACAAAATAACCTGTACTTACAAAATTACATAAAGTTAACTGCTTTGTTAGTTTATGTTAAACTCACAGGAACTGAACAGAGATGAATATGAACTATCAGAATACGTACTTCCAGCATCACAATCCATCTAAAAGAAACAGAAACAAAAAAAAATGAACGCTTGTCGACACGATCACCTTAACTCTTACTAGAACAATACTGTGCCACCTATACTCCGTTTTTATTTCGCATGTACAATATTATTTTATTTATTGTTCAATTTGTTTATTGGATCAAATAGAGGGACCATTAGGAAAGAATAAAAGTAGTTTTGCATTGTGCATCGAATAGGTACCGTCCAGTTGGGTATAAAGATAAAGATAAAATTATTATCTAACACAATGGTAATTGTTAATTCAAAAAATCCCACAATTTTTTACATACATTCTACTCTTATCACTACCCTCTTTTTCTGTTTAAAAATATCTGATGTGGCCAGCACATAACTTTCTTATACTAAGTATACATCATCCTGATCTAAAAAAATCATTCTATTTAATTCTTCACTTACCTCAATTAAATTTTAAAAGCGTACCTTGAAATGTTTCATTAAAATTTTTAAATAATTAGTTATCAGCGTCCTTCGATACTGTCAATAATAATTCTTATCATATATTTTAATAATTTCTTCTTATTGACATTGACATTTTTGTAACTAAATTTCACATTTCAAATGTCAAACTACCAAATTTATCCTAATCCCATTTTATGAGGTTAAATGTGTACAAAATTTCTGTTTACATCAGCTTTAAGTACTTGGAAAATATATTTTATTCACTTGATATAGTAGACATGATTTATAATCTTTCTTCATGAATATATTTTCTTGTAAACTCAAATACAAAAAAGTTTGGGTCCCGTGAACTTCCTTTCAGCTGGCCAATTTTGCTCATTACCGAATTTATCGTCTTTGGCCTTTAGAATATGTGTACCAAATTTGACAGCTTTGTCTCAAACATTGTGCTGTTATCACGATACTACAGACATGCGGAAAATTTTTTCCATATACTTATGTTTTTTCATTATAATTTGTCGAAATTCGTCCAGAAATGCAATAAAAATTATAAATTGTACCTTCTTTCTTATTTCATTCATCATGTCTCTTCTGGTGGTACCACATTTACCAAATTTAATGGGTCACCTAAAATGTTGAAAATCTTAATTGCCAAATGTGAGAATTCTCCTATTAGTATTTTTTGAATTATCGCGGATACACATATACACACACACATCCACACATACGCAAAACGTATATATCAATCAAAATCTTGAGGTCGAAAAAAAATCACGATTACTATACTTCCTTATATTAGGTACAAGAAAGTAAAAATGTTATGAATTGTTTTGTGTTAATGTCTACTAAAATAGTTAAATTAATTTGACAGATTTAATGTAAAAAATTTTACGAAAATTTTATTATAAGACACTCATTTCATATACTTATATAAAAAACATTCTTAATAGCTACAGATTTCTATTGTTACAGTCTTGTTGCCTGAAGATGTGAAACAAACCATAATTCACGAAACCGGGAACAATAAAAAAAGAATTTTGTGAAAAAGACTATTTTTTTTTAATTGCAATCTGAATAACTCACATAGAATTAATTTTCCAACGTTAAATAAATATAAATTTACATGTAGTATATCGAAATACGTTTTTTTTTTGTCCACACACACCAGGCCAACGACTTCTTCTGTAGTCATTGCACCAGACTGATGCACCGTCACATTTCCTTTGCCATTTTGACCCACACTAATTCTTTCGTATGGTAATCCCAATATTGCTGGTATATGCCCTTCATAATCGAAATATTTTAAAAAAGTTAACAACATTTAACTGTTATTAATTTGAATCTTCTCAAATTTATCTTTTTTTGTTTTTGTTCTTTTTTTTGTAATTTTTACTATTATAGCAAATCATGAAAATATGTATGTAGGTATTATTCCTGCTCATTCAAAATTGTTATCTAGATTGCAATTTTTTCATACAAATTATGCCTACTTACATTTAAAAGAAAACTTAAAAAAGATTTTACGCGCAAAGATTTCACGATGCATCATTGTGAAATAGTTCAAATACAAATATTATATATAACTATGAATGGAAACTACTATTTAGAGTTTATCAAGGTCAAGTGATAGTAATACACCAGCTGCATGACTTTGGAGTGAAAATGTTTATGGGAATTACAGAAATTCTTTATGTATGACTATATGAATGTAAATGTTAAATTGTCAGGAAATGTGGTAATAATCGTTCTGTTATATGATAAAAAATCAGCATTCCTTTAGAATTGTGTTAATCTTTTCCTCTGTTGTTTGAGAATAATTGATATTAATTTATTTTATTTATTTACAACAAAATATGAATTAACAAATCGACAACCTTTATTATTACTGAATCTGTACGTATTCAAATATTAACTCCCGTTAGATATGATTTTTTTCTTATATTTTACGTCTCATGGGTTTCTTCATACTTGTAAAAAAACTGCCTACTAACTAATTTGATAAAAAAAAGTGCAATTAATTGTGATCTTCATATATTCACAACAAAACGATTGCTCGTTAATTTTCGTTGTCTCCTTAAAACAATTGAAAGGAAGTCGTTGCCTTCCGTATCCCTCTTACTGGCCTGATTTAATCCCCTACCATTATCATCGCTTATGGCCACACCAAAACCAAAGCCTTGGCTTTTAATAAGATATTAAATAACTGCGAATAATCCACACGAATTCTGACGAAATGTAACGTTAGTGCAACAGTTAAAATTGTATTATTATTTTTTTAATATTCATGTTTTAACCACCTGGTAATATTCTCCTCTTAAAGCTTTGTTTACATTATTAATTTGCGTGTGTAGAAAAACTACTAGACTCTCAAATTCTATTGTATTTATAATACGTTATATTGTACAATTTTAAATTGTTGCAAGATACCATACTACTTTTTGTAATAAATAATACGAAAATGTTGTTCTAAATTGACATATTACATAGTTTTCTTAAAGTTATAAAGATTTACTAGACCCTAGTATAGAAAATTGTGTACAATTTTACTAATTTATTCATGTTAATATCATTTTACATTTTTACAATTATTGTTACTTATAAATATAAAAATCTACACAGCCCTTAGAAAGATGTTGTCATATACAGGGTGATTCATTAAGAATGGGAAATCTCAAAACTGGAGATACTAGAGACCAAAATATGACGATTGAGCCCAACATGTCTTATACAAATGTTGTTGGTTTAAGAGGTACAGGTGGTTTAAAATTCTAGATACTAGAGATCAAAATATGACGATAGAGTCCAATATGTCTTATACAAATGTTGCTGGTTTAAAAGGTACAGGGTGTTTAAAATTAGAATTTTATTTTGAAATTTCTCAATAATTTTGAATGTTTTCATAGTATCTACTTGAACATAGCCAGCTTTCAAGTTGACACTATGCACGATACATTTACAACGGTATGCCGACACGCATGTATGCTACGTCACAGCGAAGCAAGTTATTTTTATTTCTCAGAATCGATGCATTTATCATAATTTTCGGAAAAAGTTAAATATTTCTCAAATTAATAATAGAAAGTAGGCCTATCCCCATACCACTGAAAGGGAAATTTTATGACGAATCTAAATTTATTTCAAAATATACCATTATGTTTGAAAAAAAGTGGAGGCATGTACCGTAAAAATAAAGCACCCTGTATAGTTGAAAATATTTTTAATTTATTCAGCGACAAAAACGCTTATTGTGTATAATTTTCCGATTTCTAACTTTATTATTAATGAAACTACAGCGATTTTACACTAAATCTCCACCCGTTATTTATTAGTCAAGTTTTTATTTTACCCTTTGCTTGATCTAAAATTAGATATTAATAGAAATTTTTGTTACAGGTGAGTATGCTCCTTAAAGAGACGTTCAGTAAGTATGCATATTTTTTTAAATTAAATGTGAAGCTGAGGTAAAAGTTAAATTGTGATCAATAACTCTGATATTTTTTGCATTTACATATATGTATGTAAGGAAATATTAGTAGAATAGTCTTATGAAAAAAAAAAACATCTCAACTTAGATCAAATCCCACAAAAAATCTTAATATTGATTTAGTTTTAAAGTACAAAATGACAAAACATATACCGCTGTTTGTGCAAATAAAATTAAAATATATATTTTGTAGACATAAAATTAAGCATGTTGGTACAAAATAATAGTATTAGTAATTATTCAACGAGTAAATAATGATAGCTATTATTCACGAGGGTAAAGTTTACTACATGAGCCATAATAGGCGAGTGTCGGAAATCACCCAATTATAGCCATTACATGCGAGTAGAATACTATACTTTATCCACGAATATTAAATAATAACAGTTTTTGATAAAATACCGTGATAAAGGTTCTGGCAAACTTTGACGTTTCTAATCAAATAGCAATTCCGCGCTTTGACTGACATTTCATAGCATATCGATGAAATTTTAATAAAAAATTTCAGAACCAGTGAATAATGAAATCATTATTCACTGCAGTGAATAATTAAATCATTATTCACTGCAGTGAATAATGGATAGCATTATCCTTGAGAAAACACATACATAATGAACACATTATTTAATAGTCGTGGATAAACTACTTTTATCGTAATTCTTAATTTGACATGTATGATTCAGTATGATGCGAAGAGTCAAACAGGATGTTAATGCTAACTACAGAACTACGATTTTATTTATTGGCAAATGCTTCTATTTCGGTCTTATGTAATTAGATGGCCCATATTTCCTAAGTTGTTTGTAAACAACTTTTTTATCGGTTTAAGAAAGTAAATACGTAGACTACAATGTAAGCGTGTTATACACCTTTTTAATTAATATTTAACTTCAACCTAAGATATCCATATTTAAAAAAATTCTCTATGTAAGACGTCTAGATTCAAAAGTGGCTAAATCCACTCGACGAGAAACAGAAAAACAAGAAACACTGTAGCTAGTATATTAAAATTGAAGTTATAATTTTATTTTAATATTCTACAAATAAGTTAAGACTATATTTAAAGTTTCTGACAAATACTAATGTATTATAAAATAACAAACCTAGATTTAGTCGGTTTTGAACTTTATTTAATATACTTACACTTACTGATAATGTCATGTAAGCGCTTATAGATGTTGTACCATACACCATCTTCTGATATACTCCTTTTCTAGCACTATTTGTAGTGAGATATGCCAGAAAGAGAGTATCGAGGAAGGTGGTGACTTTAAGCTGATGACGATTGTACATCTTTAGGTGGTAAAAGTAGTCATATATCTTTATAGATATTATATAAGGTAATATTTATAAAATTACAATAATTACTCGATAAATAAATAAAAAAATATATTAAATAAATTGCACTACCTTTCACAAAATACACACTAAACTTAGTTGCTTTTGATCTTAACATATGTAATACCAGAAAGTGTATTTTAAAATTAGTCGTTTTTTTTAAATTTAAATGGATTTAGACGCTATTGTAAAATATTTATACGGTTTTGAAAATCATTGAGAAATTTAAACTTCATTTTACAAGGGATTTTGGTTATTTTCACGTATAATATAATATATAAAATAGATGCTGTAATGTGCATGAAAAATATGGCGCAAAAAAAAACGATTTTTATAGAAGTGGATTTAGCCGCTTTTGAATCTAGCATGTGACTAGCATATTTTAGAAAGCAATATGTATACCAAAATATGTTTATGATTGTCTTTACGACCGTTTAACTAAACCAGTGTTAAAAGTAGAGATATGGGGCGTGACAAATCCATTGGAAAAGTCCATCAGACATGACTCGAAAAGTAAACTATATTAGTTCCAATAAGTGTAGTCAGTAAAGAAATGCTAGTTGCGGCTCCTAATAGTGAAGCAGCACGTGCCTTAGAATGCGTATAGCAGTGACCATCGGCTGTCGCACATGTGCCGCTATACTCTTGACAACCCCAAACTCGCATTCCTTTACTGACTACACTTATTTTTTATTAGTTATTACATTACTTATTGGAACTAGCAGTGACCATCGGTTGTCACACATGTGCCGTTATACTCTTAATCGCCCCAAACTCGCATTCCTTTACTGACTACACTTATTCTTTTATTAGTTATTACATTACTTATTGGAACTAGTATAATCGTAGTTCGAGACACTTTTCAACGTGGAAAAGTAGGATGCGTATACCAACGTATACGCAGCAAATCTCGCAAATAGCAGTCTGAACTGAGTTGCTAAAATGTGCAATTTATAGCCATATTTAAAGAAAGATTTGACTACACAGATAAAAGGATTATTGGATAAATATATGATTGATGACTGCAACAGTAATTGTAATTAATAATTTAAACATATAATGGCGGGTATTATAAATATTTTAAGAAAATCTTTAACTTAAAGGGAGTTTTTACCGATAACATAGTGTATTACAAACAAAATATAAATATTAGATAACAGTCCTATAATTTCAATAAGAACTTAGGTTTAATAGCTATATTATTATATTTTACTCAAGTTGCTGGTAATACAGGTTAACCATTTATGACAATCTGGCAACACTTGTTCACATTTCAAATAGGAGTAGCAACATATATTTTTTATTATTTGTTGAAACTTTGTAATAATAATGTAAAAGTCAAAATTATGACAAAAAAATCGGCAGTGTGGAAATATTTTTTCCGGTAAGGAAATAAAACATTATGGGTTAAAGGAAAGAAAACGCGTTAATTATTTTACGACAACATTGTTTGATGAGAATTGTCGTTATTTCCATCAAAGTTTGTAATTCATTGTCATATAATATGAAAGGACTATAAATATTTGCAGTAAAATTATTGTAGTTATATAAACAACAAATATTGTTTGACTGTTTGTTCTCTTAGGATGGTAAAAGAACCATTTACATCAAAGTAAGAAATCAAATATAATGTACAGAAAATTACTAGTCTTTGTTGAACTCAAACAAACATTGTACAAAGTACCTACATATTGTAAGGATTTTAATAAAAATATTAGCGCTAAATTCCGCTGTAAATTGTGTGGCACTGTGAAATAATAGGTAGCAAAATCTGCTCCAAATTGGGAATATGAATCGGATATGCTTAGAAAGCCAAAATACCTAATTTCGTATTGATAGCCCTCACTATGACTCATACATTTTTGTGAAAAAAATGATAAAAAAAAAATTCAAAACGTTTTCTTCAGTTTAAAAAACATGGAAGAGTGATTTATTTCATATAATCAATATTCAGTAATAACTACGGTTTATATAGGGTGATCGAAATTATGAGGAGTTATTGATAACTTAATTTTGGTACCAAAGTGTACTTTCTGATTACCCTTTATAAACCGCAGTATTACATATTTAAATTGCAAAAAAAATTCCTATAATTCTTTTTTTTTTTTTACAAAAGTTGAAGAATCGTAGTAAAAGCTATCAATATGAAATTCGATCTTTAGCCTGCCCCATTCATATTTTCTAAAAATCATTTCGTTAAAAAATCCCTAACAGCGTTTCTTGATTTTTTAGCATTTTATTTTAATTATAGTAGGCCATGGATGCACAACATAAAAGAAATTGTCATTCAGGAAAGTAGATATCATCAAGTACTACAATTTGAAAAAAAAGAATTTTTCAGTTCGCCCAAATACAATAGAAATACAGGCGTGTGTTTGCTCAAAATGGCACACTGTATATGGAATCTTATAGTCGGCAGTATTTTTAGGTATTTTTAGCCATCCAAGTCGAAAGATTGTGCAAACTTTAATCAACATTGCTCTTTCATCACCTTTTCAAGGAGTTCAGTGGAAGCAAACTGGATAAATTATTTTATAATCTGTCATCAACTACACCCACAAACACCAATTCGTGTTTGCATAATATTAATAAGCTAGCATAGATTGCAATTGTTTCCCATTTGAATATCGCATTACCTCTTATTCTTTGACATGTCTTTCCTTCATCATTTTTGCTTTTGTATTTCAGTCGAGGTCGCGTCGTATACCGTCACCGTCACGTTAAAATATTCTAAAATACAATAATTGTGGACGTATGTACACACTAGCAAATATTAGTGTATATAATCTTTGACACTAGACTACAACGTCAAGGATCGTCAACCTTTCGACCGTATTCTGAAGAATGTTCTGATGTAAGGTGGGTGTCCGATATGTTTTCAACGCCTAGTGTGAATAGCTGTCAATTTCAATAAAATTGATGCCATAATGTATGCACCTAAATCCGTTTATAAATAGTAGACTTCACTTCGCCAAAATTAAAGGAGTCGAGCCTATTTATGTGTTGATTACATACCTGTTCATAATTTTCAAATAAAATAGATTTATACTCACTGTCTATACTGGGATAAAAATAATGCATTAGTTAAATTTAGCTTGATGGTGGCGGTTTAAGACGTCATTGTCGGTACATGTTTGTGAATCAGTTGATTCCTTTCATCCCTTTTTCGTGTTTTTCACACGAATCTACCCCAAAAACGTAGTGTAATATTTTAAACCAATGAATAATTTTAAGCTATTATGCAAGGTGCTGTCAGTATATTGAATACTATTTTTTATCCACTGGTTCTTAAGAACGTTGCTTGATATCCTGAAGTGGGTTGCAACCTTTGATGCGAAGTTAACACGAACGTGATTTTCCACAAAACACCATATACAGCATTCGACGCGCGTTTCGCAAACCAAGTTAGCATCATCTGGACATGATTAAAACTAACCTTATGATACAATGTATCGTATTTATATCTAAACTATTATTACGGTTCTGTGAACCGTGACCCACTAACCATAGAGCGGACCAGGGACTGTTTTAGAACCCTAAAATAGAGGGGGCCAAAGAAATTTATTTATTTATTATTTTCTCAAAATTTACAACCCCAGACTTATGATATGTTTTTGTAATTAGAAAGATAATCCCTATGATTCTCGATTCACCCATGGTATTGGTGAGGTTTTTAAAGATATAGGTTTGACAGTGGTTCATTCATCGGGAAATAAACTGTAACAACTTTTAGGTAATTTGAAAAACAAAATTGAAACAAACTAAAAGTCGGGGATTTACGAAGTTAGCAATAAGGATTGCAATCAAAAGCATGTTGGTCAAACTAAACGATCAATTCAAACTAGATTCAAGGAGCATAAGGCTGATCGCAAATATGGTAGAACATATTAAGTCTATTGTTACCAATATGCGTTTGCGAACAATCATAAAATAGCAAATTAATATTAATTAGGAATGAAACAGATACTATGCAGCTGGATGCATTTAAAAGTTTGGAAATTACTTAGTAAGTCACGGTTCATCGAACTGTAATAATAGTTTAGGTTGTTAGCAAAAGGTTAGTTTTAATCATCTCCAGATGATCCACTTGGTTGGCGAAACGCGTGTTGAGTGCAGTACATAGTGTTTTGTTGAAAATTACGTCGGTGCTTGATAGTTTCTTGAAATGGTAAAAATAATTTTGGAAAAATCGTACATGCTGATTTGGATAGTACATAACAACAAAATAATTTAACACAATGTCGTAGTGTAATCTTTAATTAGCGACTATTATAGATAATTTCAAAAATATTGATATTGACATAATTTTGATTATTTGTAATCTATTACTAATAAAAATTATAGATATAGTGTTCTTACACTTTTTGTTATCGTATCTCCATAGGTGGTGGTTTTTGCTGTTTAAAAATTCGCCATTTCAAATAAATTCGCTTTATTATTATTTTGATAGTCAACCTGTCGATGCATACAAAGACCGTTAAAACAATTTTATGTCAGTAATATACTATAAAATACATCTCATAACAATTCAGGCTCAGCTGCGTCTACAAAAATTGATTCAACGAAGTTATGGGTTACTATTGCAGGTGTTCAAATTGTCGATATAAACAAGAATTGTACTGTGGTCATGATGGCTTTAGTGATTTTATAAATAAATTGACAATTGCTGCTGTAGAGGGAAGGTTGCTGGAAAGTTAAGCGTTAGCATGCACTATAACTGTAATATTATTGTTTAAAAACATGGAATTTCTTTATTATTCAAATTTCAAATTCAATCCCCACCACTATTGAACGTTTCCGTTTTCTGCAATTTTACATCCATACGTCAGTTTTTTCGACATTTTTTTAATGGATCCTGTCTAAAAATTGTGATATTTTACACTTTTATAATTATTATTATTAAAGAAAATATATTATCGTTTTCATAAAGTGCTAATTTTTGTAAGATTTCTTAGGTGCAGATTCATATTCCACCATATCATGATGTAGTGGTATTTAAAGTTGTAGTTCTGTTGTTAGTCTGTTCTTTTTTCATTTCTTCAGTGATCAATTCATGATAATTTTCATCCACCTGAAGGTAGGATTTGATGGAATTGACGTTGCTGTACCCCGTTATTTCAATTCGTTGCTCTGCCTTTACTAAGTGGGAATAGTGGGATACTGCTGAAGCTCTGTGTGAACGATTGCATATTTTTGTATCGTTAACATTTAAACCGGCCTTTTCCGCTGTAGTTTTAATCCACTTCATTTTTTTTCTGCATTTTTTTATCAATAACTTGAGTTATTCCTGTTTCAATATGAGTTTGGCGTCAAAAATATTTATTCCGTTTTATATGACCTCCCTTTTTGGAGATAAAGGCATGGTATAGTCTAAAACAAAAAAGAGGTGAATTAAGAATTATAATAATTAATCGCTACAACAGGTTACCTAACGAGGCACATATCAGGATTACACTTGTTATCCTAAGCGCATTTGGAAAAAATTGGGTTATTTACAACCTGCTAGTTGCTGCATTAGTATTGTCAACCTCCACTTTGAAGTAATTTGTTAACCATGTGCTGCCTTCTTCACTCCACACTAATTCGTAAGAAACTACAATAATTTTTTTTAAAGGCCTGATGAGTTTTCTTAGCCTTTTTTTCTGGTTGACTTTGAAGCTGTTGCCTGTTGCATCCCTGGCGTCGCGATTTGGCTAAAAAATTATATCAATAAACGGAACGTAACATTCCAGCCTTCAAAAAACCTACTTGTAGTAATTTGGCATGTATTTCCACATGTTTTAATGACTAGTTCTTTATAATCTGAACCATCACTCTTCTTCAAGTTGAAACCCGACTTTTCAAAATCTTGTTCAACTCCAACGCTGAAGTTGCTTCGTTTAGCACGTATTCTTTTTCTTCGCAAAATTTCGTAGATTCCACATTGATTTATGTCATTTGATGGTATTGGTAGATATACTTTTAACACAAATCCGTCAATTTCATCATGGGGTGCATCTGTTAGACCCAATATGCGAATTCGCTTAATGCCCGAAAAAAATGCTCAGAATTAGTAATGAGCAAATGTCCAATACCCGTTGCTGAGCCCGTTACGCATACATTTTGTGACGTAACTAATTTTCCTTGACCCCTTTTTTGTAATTTTCCATTGTCATTTTTCACATAGCCCATTAATAAAAATAAATGAGAAAATTATAAATACCTACGGGCTACTACTCAAAGTGTCTTACATTACGCATTACTTTTAGTCTTGTCTTTTACAAAATTTATGGAGCCTACAAATTTTTTTTCGATTAGACTATTACGCAGTTCTGTTACAAAATAATGTATGTATGAAAATATGAACTAGTGCATGTTCTACTTTCATACGATAAATTTTATGCATCATAATTATTTATATGGGAGCAGCATATACTGCATATCGCGTTTTTGATACAGTATTTATGGTAGATCTTGTAAAAAAATATTTAAACTTGGCGTCATATTTTAGATGTAAGCTGTTATTTTTCAACCCTCTTTGTATAATAAACAAGAAAGGCGAACAATAGTCATACCTGTATTCAATTGTAAAATTTAGTCAAACTAAATCTCGGGCACATTTTTCGAACCAATTTATAAATCTCATCATAAACAACGGACAAACGAAGACCAAAGAACTTTGCCGAGCAGTGGAGCTTTTCCTGGTAGGTCCTCTGTTAAAGAAGTGGTATTGGAATGCGTTAGGTGGCCCCGCCACCGATAGGCCTGAAGTATGTAGGCCTCATTTCCGAGAATTGACCGCTAGGCCTGAAGCGGCAACATTTTTCGTGTTTATATAGTTAAGGAAACATAATTCAGATACAGATTGTGGGTATTAACACAACGAGAGTTGTTCTCTTCACCTTTTCTTATCCGTCCAGTGGCGGATACATAAAAATGTTTTAGAGGAGTAAATGTAGTACGATTTGTTTTATTTGTATATTTTAATTTGGTTAACATGTATGTAGTATTTATAGAGTAATAACTTTATGAACTATAAGACAGTTAAGATTGTCAACAACATTTTAAGTGACACATTAAATTTGGTGAATGTGGTACCACCAGAAGAGACAATGAATGAAAGAAGAAAAAAGGTACAATTTCGGGAAAAAAATTTAAAAAATTTTATTGCATTTCTGGACGAATCTCGACGAATTATAATGAAAAAACCTAACTTTATGAAAAAGAATCTGTCAGCATGTCTGTAGTATCGCGATAGCAGCCACAGTTTTTGAGATAAAGCTTTCAAATTTAGTACACATGTTCTAAAGGTCAAAGAAAATGAAAAATTTGGTGATGAGCAAAATTGGCCACGAGACCCAAACTTTTTTATATTTACTACACAAAAAATATATTCTTGATGAAAGATTATAAATCATGTCTACTATATCAAGCGAATAAATTATATTTTCCAAGTACTTAAATAAAGCTGATGTAAACTGAAATATTTTACACATTTGGCCTCATAAAATGAGGTTAGGATAAATTTAACAGTTTGACGTTTGAAAGGTCTAATTTAGTTACAAAAATGTCAATGTCAGCAACAAAAAATTATTAAAATATATGACATGAATTATTATTGACAGTATCGAATGACGCTGATAATTATTTATTTAAAAATTTTAATAAAATAAGGTACGCTATTAAAATTTAATTGAGGTTAGTGAAGAATTAAATAGAATGATTTTTTTTAGATCAGGATGATATATACTAGTATAAGAAAATTATGTGCTGGCCACATCAGATATATTTTTTTGTGTATATTTTGCTTATTGAACACGTTAAATATAAAGCTCACAATGACCACATATTGTGGTTCTATGTTCTATACAATAAAGTTTACAGCAATGTGAAAGAACATCTCTTCATTTTCTGCATTTTCCTGTTGTCTGCTTCCTTCGGCTTGTGTACGGCTCTGTTCACTATCGCTATCTGTTCATTCTTGAATATAATCATCTTCATCAGAGTTATCTCAAAATATCTCGACATTATCTTCATTTTTGCCATTTTCTTCGTCCCAAAAGATTTCTGCAATACGTTGTAGTTCAGCCTCAGATTTCGGACGTATTCGTTTTTCATTAGAGGTTGTCATCTCACTATAAAAATTAAAACAAAGTTCGAAGAAAACATACCTAGACTGAACCCTGGAGTCTGCAATACCCACAAACGAACAAATACGTTTATAGTAACTCACCTATTACATCAATCGACAGGCATCACACACCACTTAGCACTTCTCATTCAATACTGACATATTAAATATTGAGACATTAGCAGCATTTTTGCGCATCTGTGAATATTATTAAGGGGCCTAGTCGGGAAAAAGCTTCGGATAGCTGTGTCACTCTCTAGAACGTTTTTATACATGCGCCGCTGAATAATTTTGCTCTTGATTATACCTTCACTGGACGTTTTATTCACCGACTTCATTGAGGTGCGATTCCCGATAGAGGTAACACTTCCTTGCTCCATTTGTAGTGACAAAGATACATATTTAGAAAATTCATTTTAATCAAATTGTACGGAATAAAAGTTTGAAACTTGCTGAGCATAATTATGAAGATTCATTCTAGAAGACATGTATGAGTTTTACCTCGAATTTTACCGATTGATATCATAATTCAGGAGCTAATCACGTTCAAATTTCACTTATATTTACAGTATAAATTTTCCCTACATAAAGTAAAAATTAATTAAAATAGATATACATGTACCCTCTAGTACACTTTCAACTACTGATCCTCCAAATTTGGTGTCATTTGACCAAACCGTATGGAAGAAATAAATTTTGAAAAATTACCTTACAAACACTGGTTTTATTAGCCCTCTTAATAATTTGCTGGGTTTTAGAGTCCATGGTTCAATTATAGGGTTAAAGTGTATAAAACCTGATTTGTTCAAATTTAAACACACGTTATTATATCAAGCAGAGTCAACGTTTGTCGCAGTTCTATAAATTTACGAAATCTGACGCGACATGTTAACACAGCGCTACCCAAAGCTGCTATTTTCCCTTTCTAATATAAATATATTAAGGTGGTTGTTCATCGGATGCATGCTGTACTGAGTTGTACTGTGACGTGCTATGCTGAACGATATGGACTGACCGTTCACTAGTGCTGTGCTGTACGGTAGAATTGTCCCTCAAATTGCATTGTTTTGCTATCCTATCCCATGTACCTTCACGGAGTTCTTGATTTTTATAATTCTTGACTTCGATTTTCCATAGACAGGGATAACTACGGACTATAATAATAGTTCGATAAATTCTTGTATTTTTACCTTTGCACAACACATACCTACATGGCTCAGAATAACTCGAATCGGTCTCGAAGCAAAATGAAGCTGAATCAGCAAGTCACAGCTTGTCGAAAATGCACCGCTCAGTACGAATTGACGGTCCGTCGTAGCAATGCATGTAAATTGAATTACAAGATGGATCCGTTCTATACCGCTTCGCACGGCACAGCACAGCACCGCATCGGTGGACAGCCTTATCCAAATTCTCCAACTTGCGTGCACATCAATTTAAATCCTGATGATCTACCCGAATAGTTCCAGTATGTATCTAATCTTCTATAATATTTGAGGTGGTCGATAAGCGAGAAAGAAAATATTGCCTATTAGTATTACTTTTATGTTAAAAAAAACTAGATATTTTTGTATTGTTTTTCTAAAACTAAAACTTCATTAACATGTGTATACATACATACATCTTTATTACATACAAAATTTTAAGATCAGGTTTCTGGTTTGTAACCTTTTATAAAAAATGGTTTACTGGTTTAGAAGTTTTTCCCATTTTGAGTTTAGAGTGTGACATTAATTGTTTGCAGAAAATTCTCAATTTTAATATATCAAATTATTGAAGTAGCTATAAAAATTACACTTACGATAAAAATAAACTCGTTATATATGTCATTGTTTAAAAACATATTTATAACATTTTATAAATGAGAAAAATATGAATGATGATAAATAATGAACTCTGTATATCCTATTACCAGGTTGAAAATGCGTAGTATTTTGAACGCCTCATGTATCGAATCTTTATTGAACGAATACAACGAGGTGACCTTTGAAAAGATAATATTTATATGCTCATTTTTCGATAAATTATCCCATCAAGAAGAGATCGATACCATTCCATCGGAGGAGACAGTGTTTAACGTGATAAGCAGTAATAACATACCACAGAAACCCGTTTTCGTTTGAGAAGCATTCTTATGCCTGATAATAATAGGGCGGCGCGTCAGCGGCGGGCTTTCGTTTGCTCGATGACGCTTTCGAACCAAATCATCATCAGCAACGGAAGTTTTTCACCTGCAAGCCAATTTTCCGGTGTATTTAGCTGGATACGTTGGGCCTGGCCGTTGATCGTGTCACCGACGTCGCCCTCTCCGTAAATAACCGTAAACATATTTTACGTATACACGCGTTTGCTGGTATAAAATTGATGAATGAAACAGTGTAGAAGTGGCAAAGAATGCATTTTTACTGAATGAACTTGGAACTCATTAGTATCGAAAGGTTTGTTCGTTAACACGGCGAATGGACACGGGTCACAGACTCGCAGCGTATAAAATGCGTGGTGACGCAAACTCTAGGGAAGATGTCGTTATGTTTTTTTATCTCAATGATTTTAGTTCATTGATGTTTCAATATTTTTTGCATGAATCGTTAAATATAGAGTGTTATCATCTCGCCTGACTTGCGGTTCATGATTAAATTATCGGAAAAATATGTCATTCATCAGTCATGATGGTTTTTTATATGAAAGTAATTTTAATAGGATTATAGTGGTTTTAAAATTGTTGGATCAATACAGTGAAGTGAAAGTCGTCTTGTTTCAAGCGTTCCGTAAATATTTTATATGCACTCTATGAAAAATGTAAAATCTCACCACTTGTTGCTTTTCAGTGAGTTCATATTAGGATGAATTTATTTACAAACGTTCTGAATGGCGTAAATAATTAAATGAACTGTGTTATTTTGTTTATATTTACTGTGTTATGGTAAATGTTTATTTTGGAATTATTTATTACATTCCTCAGTTAAAATAAAAAGTGTTAATTATTTCATACATGTATGTATGGTTTCGTTATCAACCGATAAGGACACTTGCATCTTATCCCGGAGTCCCGGCTTCAATCCCCGAGCTAGGATTTTTTCTAATGCAGAAATTAATTCTAGAATACTTGGATATATTGGGTATGTGTCCGTTGTCTTTAAATGTGGAGCCTTCTTCCGCACAAAATACCACGAGGTACCTTTAGGGATACGGGGGGTTGTATTACCTGTGGTATTTAATAATTTAATAGTATTCAAACAAATCTGAAGCATTTCTAATTCTCTTAAAAAATCTAAAATAGATTTGTTCTTATAAATTCAGAATCGTTTACAATTATTAGCAGTTGCACATTATAGAAATGTATATTTGCTCCTTTCAGTTCTATAATAATAATCTTATTAGTAGTAGTAGTAGTAGTAGCTACTTATTTTACTAGGCAAGTAGGCCACAATGGGCCCTTTTTACCTAGGGACCTACAGTTTAGCGTGGACTCCGAACCACGGTCCTCGACTGTTAACTAACCCACCGCCTGGGCCTGCCCGCCTGCACCGCTAGCAGAGTGGCAAACCTCCTGGGTAGGTCTCTTCGACCCTCCACCCGGGCTCGCCTCTCCGCCTGCATCAGGCTAGCGGCCTTCCCGGGATTGTCTGTTGACAGCCTAACGACTGTTAGATGAGCTATCGTTCATCCATCCAATTGCCGGACTCGATCAGTGCTGCTTAACTTCACTGATCGAATATCGGATATTAAACGGATGCCCATACCTCATCCCCAATAATCTTATTAACTTGGATGGTTTTAAATTTGTGTAGGAACTGTTAGTCCGATCAGAAAGTGGAGATCCATGCATAAGTTGTGGGACCTTTTGTTTATTAATGTAATCGAAAATTGAGGAAATTTAACGAGCTTCTTTCTTTGACCGCCATCTTGGAAAATTATAGAATTAACAATTTTTCCCTTTTTTTTAAGTTTTTCTCAATTTTATTTTTATTTTACGAGACATCTAATAATAAGTGTTTTTTATGCGTTCAACACCAAAAATGAAAATTTTGTTTTATAAACTCACGAGAGATAAATGAACTGTACTCGTAATTTTTTCCTATTTGTATTGAGCAAACAATATATGCAATGAGATGGCGAGGAAAAGCGACTTACCCTGTGGATTAAGCGGCTCCCTGTCTTCCACGTCGGAGAGGGCCCTCTAATCTTGGTGAATCAAAAGCTTTGATTCGAGACAGCAGACAAGTAATAGGTACACACTAATTATTTATCTAAGTCCTAAGAAACAGGATTTAAATGTTAAATAGCATTTCAAATGGTACACACATTAGAGTTAGATATTAATTGTTTAAATAGTAACGAGCACTATATGCAGGCGGAAAAAGAAGGGGTTGAATAAGGACAAAGCCACCTCGTTGTGACGACGTATAAATGCGAGTACTTAAAAACTATATGAAATAAAAAGCGGGTATTTTAAGAGTAAAAAAATACAAATATGAAACTAAATTAAATGTTAATTATGATTATTATAGTACAATATTTATTAAGTAAGAAAAAATAATCAAAAAATAGATGAATTCGGAACATTCTTTTTTTGACCTACATCTTGGAAAATTATAGAATTAACAATTTTTTCTCAGTTTTTGTTAAAAGAAGTTTTCCCTATTTTTATTTTTTTTTTTATATTTTACAAGACTGCTGATAAGAATAATAAGAAATTTCAATATGACCACCATTTTTCAAAATAGCGACTGAGCGAAACCCCCTCTGTAAATTTGTTTCAGAATGAATCTCATGAAAAATGTATGTTTAGTTATGAAGTTTGTTTTGAATTTAAATATTGTTTTCATATATTCAGGTTTTTATTTAAAATACCTTTTTTATTGTTTCTTTTAGTTTTGTATTGAAACTTGCTTAAAAGTATACCCTTTTCTTCATCTGTGACGTACTTCCCTACTCTACCCAAGAGCGGAAGTGTCACTTTGACGCCCAACACTACGGCGGTGCACACGGTACGGAGATCTCGGGCGCCAGTTTCTGTTTAGAGTGCAGAAACACCACTTTACTCTATCGGCGGGACGATAGAGGCCGGGCAACTGCAGTGAAGATACGGCTAAGCCAGGGGTCGGGAAAAAGGGAACTTACATACTACAGTTAAGGAACAGACTCTCATTCAATATATGTACATTTATTCTACACACTAATTATTATTTACACTTTATACACACCTTAGTAACTACAACTTATCCTACAACGGTCTTAACTACAAGCGGTCTTATTCTACAAGCGGTCTTATACTACTACGGTCTTAACTACACTACGGACAAGCGGGGCAGTAAGCGGGCGGTCAAGCGGTGCGATACGGTAAGCCGGTGAATGAAGCGGTGCAACGGTAAGCAGCGATGAATTAAGCAGACGGCGGACGGATACCAGGAGGGGAAGCAAGCGCCAATACAAGCAAACTATGCCTATCTAACGCGGTTACTTATTATCGCTTGGCTGATGGATGGTTCCGGTCTTATGATATGCCAACTAGTACCTCCAAAGCGCCCTGCCAAAGAAAACGGACTCAGGCGGCCTGGAGGGCACGCGGTTGAATGCGGTTACGGTAAGGGGGGGAAAGGAGTAACAAGCCTAACAGTGGCAAATTGATGATGACGACGGGATGGTCAAACTCCAAAACTACCCTGCAGAATTTTTACGTGCTCAGGTGGCCTAGAGAACACGCGATGGCAACTGACAGTACCTCCAAGTCACCCTGCAGAATTTTTACGTGCTCAGGTGGCCTGGAGGGCACGCGGTATAACGCGGTTCAAGTTGGAGGGGGGGAAGGAGTGGCAAGCCGAACGGTTGCAAATCTAAGACGACGACGGTATGGTCAAAGCTACCAAGCTACCCTGCAGAATTTTTACGTGCTCAGGTAGCCCGGCGGACCCGCGATTACGGACGATACCTCCAAGTCACCCTGCAGAATTTTTACGTGCTCAGGTGGCCTGGCAGGCACGCGGTTACGGAAATCCCTCTAAATCACCCTGCCAAAAAAACGGACGCAGGTGGCCTAGAGGACACGCGGTATCAAATGCTAGTATCTCCAAGTCACCCTGCAGAATTTTTACGTGCTCAGGTGGCCTGGAGAACACGCGGTGTAACGCGGTGGAACGCGGTTCTAATTCCAACCTTCGGCCGCTCTCCCTTTCTAAGGAAGGATATGAGGCGGATACGTTTAGCGCTCGCGGTTCACTAACTCTAAAAAAAAAAAAGCCCGGAAAGTACCCACCAGCCAAGTAATACCGATTATTTACCAAACCTTGCTACCTACTTCCGGATCCTGTGCTGGCTTCCTCTCTGGAGCGGTCGGGGTCGGCACGTCTGGACGGTACGGGCGGCAGCCACGGACTGTTCTCGGATACTCTGCAAAATCCTCAAGCTACTAAACTCTGCCCAAAAAGCAGAAGTAGGAGGAGCACGGTAGTCATGCGCGAAATATTGCAACTATGTCACCGTTTATCGACTTAGAAAAATTCGCAATTACCTTTGGATACCTATGTACCTCTATACTCACAAGTTTACTTACTATCCAAGTCGGCGTGGTGCTTCGGTTGGAGCTCAGACGGGAACTAATTTAATTGTAAAATCGTCATGCTACTAAACACTGCTAAAACGCAGAAGTAGGATGAGATACGGTAGTCATGCGCGGTTTATTACAGCTACGTCACCCGTTCATCGACTTAGAATAATTTCGCATGAAATTTAAATATCAATATATCCTTATACTCACGAGTTTACTTACTGTGCTGGCCGGCGTGGTTCCTCGTTGAGTAGCTGGATGGAAACTAATTTAATTATTTTCAGTCTCGGCCTCCCTCATGTTAGCGCGGGCATAAGGGTGCCGGGGACACAATGCGTGCGTCGCGTTTCGCTTACTGCCGGCCACTTGGCCTATGTGGAATGTTCATAAAAACATATCAATACTACCTATCTATAATTAACAATTTAACTGTTATTAATTAAAAGCGTAGCACCATAATGGGTAAAATATTTTTCAAAACCTAGCTACCTAACTTAACTTAATAAAATAAAATCACTTCGTTACACATCATCTATGATTTTTAAATAACTTTGAGAAAATCAGCTTTTTGAGGCTCTCCAACTAATCCAACCCCTGGAGAAATGCTCGTAGGGTTTTCATGTATGGAAGTTTACCCATGAAATATTGTGTAGCGTTTTTGAATCATGGTACTTTCCAAAATCGCAGCTAATAAGAATAGCACACAGACCAATTTATTTAAGCGTCATTAATGCATTAAGGACCGATGTCAAAGGTTTTTCTTAAATGAAAGTTGTTGAAATGGTCTTGAATTTATGTTTTAATCAATTGTTTGAAAACTCTCGTTTGGTCCGTGAAATGAAAAAAAAAATTATATTAGTTATTTATTTATATATTATACAATATAAAGAAATACCATAGTACAATAGTATTGTTTTTCTTATGGTATTTTCTTGAATTTTCTCCGAAAAAACTTTTGGAGAAAACCATTTCAGATTTTTTTACTTCCTGTAGGCCGAGAAAAATATATGTTTTTCTCATGCTAATTAATAAGAACGTTTTTTTCCGAAAAAGCTTTTGGAGAAAACCATTTCAGCTTTGTTTACTCCTAGAGGCTGAGAAAAATATATATGTTTTTCTCATGCTAATTAATAAGAAAATGAATTGGCCATGAATTAAGCCATTTCCGATGTCCCGAACACTGCTAAGCACAGATCCAAGGTGGCACGGATCTCGTGAATGAAAACGTGGCAAAGTATACAATAATTATAAGAGGTAAAAAGTGATGGTGGCGTTTATTTTCTTGATGGATTGATGTTTGCATGCATAATGCTTGGCAATTGCATAAGAAATCTGGAGACAAATTAGCACAATTTGATTTTAGACGGGAGATTGTGACGACTTACTTGAAAACTTATAGATCCCCATCAAAAGGGGCAGGAAGAATCGCAACACCAAAATCAAGTTTTTCGTGCGTCCTCATGCTGAAAGAAATTGGTGGTTTCAAGAAAAATTTCCGCCCTAACTTTCTCAAAGATACGGCATTTTCAAAAGTACCTTTGTGTTTCAGTTGGGAACAAATACATATATTCTGGAAAGGGCATATATCTCCGCTTGAAGGAGATCTACTTACAACAGAAGCATGTGTTTTTGTCGCTTTTAATGAGGTGTTTTCCTCTTGAGATTTTCAGATTCAGAAGGCTCACGCTTTCTTTTATTCACTCTTTCAAGATCGTTCTTTAGTGTATATATCTTATAGCATTCATTCCTCACATAGTACACTGTCAGGTAATGGACCTTGATCCATTCGATGGGACAGACAATCCACCAGGAAAATAGAAGACAACCCAATAACTGAACTGGCAGAGCATCAGTCTATCCGCCTGTGATAAACAACCAAAATCAACAGTACATAAAATGGGCAAACTATTTTGGTGCTCCCCAAGTAGAAATGGCAGAAGTTTCTTAAATGTTTAATTTTTTTTTTACCGTTATTCCATTATCTTTCACTTCTTGACCAATACAAAAGAGATATCAAAAAATTAATTGGAAATTCAATACCATTTTAATACCTTTCATTTAAAAATTTTTAAAATAGGTCCTCTGATTATTGAATTATTGACGCTTAAACTTCCATACATGAAAACACCACTAGTCTTCCATCTCCAGGGACTGGATTAAACCTTTTGTGAAATATTATTTTTTACCTTACCAATAATGACGGATAAATTTTAAATTTCCTGTAATTATATTATGTAACTCACCTTTAAATATATTAAGCCAAACTGACAAAATTATCACATTTTCCTAATTATAGGTGAATGTAAAAAGAGAGCTGCGATGTGGATCAGTATGCTCAAACCAAACTTATTAGTGTTCCAAACCTTATTTTCTAATCCGCTGCCTTTCGTGTATATAAATCAGAATACCTCATTGGGAAGGACGTATCCTTAATCTTGCCACTAGCGATATCAAAGCCGCAAGATATGATGATTTCTTGTAAGATAACCATAAATCCTTAGTTCAAATCTATTTACGGTTACGTCGGTTAACCCATTTGCGGAGATTTGTAATAGCCATAGATATCGGTTGTCCTTACAGACTGGTGTTTGTTTCTTCTCTCTGTAAATCAGTAAGCACCACTTCCTTCAGCGTTCCAATATATTCGTCAATCCCTTGGCTGTTTGACGCCACTTCCTTATAATTTTTTTAACACCACTAGTAATTTTCACGAAATAAATAGTTGTCGTTGTGTGAAAGACATTGGAGTTAAACTTTTACAAAATGTTAAGACTCTATAATTATTATTGCCGTATAATATGACATATAGTCAGATAGTCAGTTACCACTTCTGACACGTCAGTTACAGAATGAGTGTTATTTCATATTGCTTAGGATCACTTTATGAGATTAATTTTCATGTTATATGTAGGTACAATATTAATTATTTACAATTAATTATTACGATTCAAACATTTGATAGCAGTTATGTGTTTAAGTTTATTAGCAAAATCCTCTTCAATTATAATAATTACAAATAAATAATGCTCGTTGTAATTTCATTATTAGTACCACTATTAGCTAATGAATATTTCTAATAAAAAAGTGAAACTGAACATTTCTTGGAGGATTGGTTCGCTGTATATTCTTCCTTCTTAAACAAATAGTGTCAGATTTCTTAAAAAAAAACCAAGTTGGTATGACAGCATAATAAATAGTACGTGACATGAAGTTAATTTTATTGAATACTTAATTATCTGTTAGAAACCATTTTAATATATTTTAATATTCGTTTGACGTGATTGTAATAAATAATACTTATCTATACTTGTAATAACCGGAAGTGTTATTATAATTGTACAATAATGTGTAATTATATTTGTTTGTTTAGATAATCGGACCTATGCATTTCTTAAAGAAAACAAAACAATATGCATCTGGTCTACATTGAATGAAATACAGATTTCGTTTTTTTTTTGTGGAAATTGCTAAATTAAAAAAAATTACTATCGCTGTGTAAAGGCTCAGACACCTCCTTAATTCTGGAGGTTAGAATCAAAAGATTTATTCATGTGGTGGTGTCAATATAGAAAAAGACAAATTAAAAGAATATCAGAATATCGCAAATAATCCTCTGACAATGCCGTTCTCATATTGGAGAATCTGCATCTAAAATCCCACCAAAATTGTTGTCCATAATCAAAAATCGAGGCATCTTTTTTACTACATACAACCAGGATTTTGAATTTATTATCCATTGATATCCAGTCATACTTTTTTCAGACCTTTAAATTCAGAGTGAATATCAATATTAACAATATCTCTGTGGTGTAATAAGTTCTTCGAAAATTGTCATTTAATAAAAAAAATAAAACTAGAAAGGTACTCTAGATGACCGTAAACTAATTAGACAGAACTGCTACAGCAATCTTGAAAAATAATAATTATTAGTGCACACTTCCAGAAATATCTTTGGGCAGTTTAGCTCTTGATAAATCTCATTGCTTCATCTTTCTTTTTGTGATTTTGTTAAATGAACAATTTTTGCTGTTTCTTATGCTTTTGGAGGTGCTGATTCTGAATGTGAAGGCAGAACTTTTCTATCAGCCACAACTTTCTTTTTGTAACAGGCCATCCTTATTTTCCATAAAGTACCACGCTGAGCTCAATAAGACTGCCTTTCAGACGACGTTTATTGAATCTCATTTAAATAATCAAGCAGACTTAAATGATTTGGTTTGTGATTTCAGTTTATTAAAACTTCAAACTGAGATATTAGCTTCAAAATTCAAAAGAGGAATCTTTTACACAAAGATACAAAAGTTAGTAGTTTCCGTAAAAGACAGCATAGATTTGAACACCTCTTCTCTAAGCACTATGACTTAGTCTACTGCAATGATGTATACTCTTTATTAAAGAGCTTGGGACAGCAATACAATCCTGAATAATGACGATGGTATCTTCAAAACTGATATTGAAAGCAGTCACAACGGAAATAAGTATCCATCAATCCTCTTGCTTATGCCAGGGCCTGCTTTAGAGGCGCGGAACCCTGTCCGGAGCGGCTAACCTTAGGGCGGCATTTTCGTCCCCCTGAATGTGAACCAAATACTGATAAATTAATTATTCTCAATTAATATAAATTACCAGTTGTTGATTTTTCTCTAACTAAAACTAAGTATTGTGCAATTTACATTTGATCTTTATGGTTAGTTGTTTTAAAGCTAGACAAATATTAATGCATGAACTTGTAGGTATATAGTTACTTGTTTAAGATAGGAACTGCAAGACATAACATGCATTGACATGTTTTCGCGCCTTACTATATAAAGAGTCATCTAAGCGCAATTGTGCTATTATTGAAAATGCGATGCCGGTAATAACATATCCTTGAGTATACTTCAAGGATATGTTATCACTGGCACCGACTCATTTGCAATAATAACACAATTGCGCTTAAATGACTTTATATAGTAAGACGCGAAAACATGTCCATGCATGTTATGGCTTGCAGTTCCTATTTTAAACAAGTAACTACATATATGCCTACAAGTTCATGCAGGGTCAAGCGCGTCTTTTAACTATACGTCTTGTTTTATTTCAAAAATAAATATGCTTTTTTAAAAAGGTGTTTTAATATTTTTCTAGCTTTAAAACATAACAAACCACAAAGATCAAATGTAAATTGCATAGTACTTAGTTTTAGTTGGGGAAAAAATCAACAAGTAGTATAAAATTTATATTAATTATTGAGAATAATCAATTTATTAATATTTGGTTTACATTCAGGGGGGCGAAAATGCTGCCCTCAGGTTCGCCTCCCCGGACAGGGGTCCAGGTTGTCCGCCTCTAAAGCGGGCCCTGATGGGAAATAAGATCTGTGTCTGTAGATAAAATATTTATTGTACAAGTATCCAGTAGTATCCATAAATGGATTATTTCCACAATATTTTGTTATCTGATTATCCGATAGGATTTGAAATCTAAGCTCACTATTTTTTTTTGAATTTTTTGAGCTTCATAAGAGGGGGTAAAAAAGTAAAATTTTGCTTTTTGTTTCCTGGCGTCATTCGACTAGTTTCTCGCTAAAACAAAAGCAGCCAATAGAACCGAAGACGGTACCGTTGTGTTGCCAATTTTACTTATTAGCATGTATAGTTAAAAATTCGCAAAATAATTCGAAATCATAAATATTTCTTCGTCGTCAACTATTAAAACAATGTAACATAACGTAGAGTCCCTTAAGTATAGAGTCTGGCAATAGGTATGTCATCTTTATCATTGGCTCGGGCGGTCACATGGTATGCGACGTCCATGTTTGTTGATTTCTCGGTTTGTTTACATTTAGTTTCTGTGTATTTTAATTTGCTTATTTTGAATAAGTAGTTTGGTATGAGATATTGTTAAGGGGACTCTTCGGATATCAGCAATGTAATTTGGTGTTGGTAGAGGTTCGGGTCTCGACGTCCCATTACTAATGGTTACTTTTTTGAAAAAAAAAATTGTTTTCGATGACAAACGTTCAATATACCACCCTCAGGGGGCACTTTTTTAAAATATGTCCAGTTTTTTTTTTTATTTAATTCGAAAATCATCCAAAATCACGTTATTTTCGGATTTTTTTTTTTGGTACTTTTCGTGAAAATTTCAAAAATCGGCTTCCTGAGTCCATTGAACATTGTTCTATTTAGAAAAATGTTTCTTAATTCATTTATTTGCTTAGCTTGCCTTCCAGTCGTCGAGAGCTTAACGCTTCCAAATGGATAATTTTTCAAGGTGGTCCTCTTAACATTAACAATTGGTGTTTAAAACTCGTTCAGTGTAGATTTTAATAGATGATAGATAATATATTTAATAGTTTTAGTTGTATAATATTAGTTAATGAGCGTTGTTCTTTACTCAATAAAAATACCGGGCTGTAGTGCTATGTATTGTACCAAGAATGACAAGAAAATGTTTTAAAATGAAAGTTTTCCCACGGGATCCTCTGAGAAGATTCATTTAAATATTGTTTTTAACACGCTTTTATTAGCTTCACTTGTATGTTTGTTTGTTTGTTTGTTTGTTTGTAACCGACTCTTTGGACTCGATTTTGACCCACTTTAAACGGACAGATTTAATTGAAACTTTGTACACTTACGAAGAACCGGTAACAATACAATAATTTGATAAGTTTATATCATTATCCTTATCAGGATCGCCAGTCCTTTCCTCACGTATCCTCTGCGTGAGAGCAAGAGGCTTAATATTGTAAGTATATTCCGTGATTCTCAGTTCGGTCGTTGGCAGAGCGGGCAAGTCTTAGTCGACGCGAAACGACGGACTCCTCGGGCGTGAGTTCAAATCCCATGGCTGAAATAAAAAAATTTTTTTTTTCAGAAATATCTGTTGGATCGTAATATGTTATAATATCAGCATAAATAAGCAATATAAATATAGTTTAAAAAAACTACAAAACACGCTTTCATAGCACATCAAACTAAAAAGTGAAAAATAAATATAGTTTAAAAAAACTAAAAAACACACTTTTAAAGCACATCAAACTAAAAAGTGGAAAATAATTATTAATATAAACTGAAAACAATAATGAACGAAAAAATACTAGTATTATTGTGAAAAAAGCGTGGGGCGCTTTGTGCCATATTTTTCGTATATCGAGCAACCCACGCTTTTTTCACAATAATACTAGTATTTTTCGTTCATTATTGTTTTCAGTTTATATTAATAATTATTTTTCACTTTTTAGTTTGATGTGCTTTAAAAGCGTGTTTTTTAGTTTTTTTAAACTATAGTTATTTACGTACACTTAATTATTTCTTAATTTACAATATGCAGAATTATTTAACGTTTTATCTTTGACTGAATTCTCAAAAGGCTACCAACTGGATAAACTTTATAAAGATTTTTTGTTTGCGCTACAAAAATATAAAACTATGTGGTTCCAAATAAGTCAGTTTAAAATAAATCTACACGGAAAAATTATTTATTTAAAAGAAATTGTAAATTATAATGGAAAAAATCCGAAGAAAGTATATTATATTACTCTTTGTTACCAAGTCTTCATAGAATTTGACAGAGGTTTTGATAAATCAGCATTGTTAAACATTTCATGCAAGGGATTAGTAAAAGTGGTACTTTTGTTTAGTTATGAATTTTTTACGGCGTAACTATAGATTTTACAATAAAATATCAAGGGAGCAGGTTTATCAGTTATTAAAAAAAAAATTTTGGTTTACGATAAATAATCTCCAAGATATCTTAACTTTAATTCTGCTAAAATCATGATGAAATTGATTTTTTTTTCGCGGAGCTGTCAAAATTTGAATTTTTGGCCGAAAAAAATTTTCCCATTGCGAAAAAATTTCTACACAGTGCATAGAACATCCATGAACTTTTTGAAATCGTTTCAATAGTTACAAAATGTACATAATGAAATTACATAAATAAGAGCGTCAATTAAGCTGCTCTCGCGCGCCACGGGTTTTGATTACACAACTTTGAAGGCAGCTCACGGCTAAACTATAGAAGATAAATATACACCGTTGCAGACTTTTTGGAGAATTTTGTCCTCTACAACTTTGGTCCTATAAAATTTTGACAAATCTGTTACGGTTTTCTCGACGTTTTGGGTGAAGAGTCGCGGCGCACCTTTTTAAAAATATTTTTTAATTTTTTTTTTGCATATTGTCCGGTTGGTCGAATCTGAAACTTTAGATCATTATACTCAGTTTTTAATTCTGAACAACTACAAAGTATTTTCAATCACTACCTAATTAATTGTCAGCTTCTCACCTTATTTTCTTGGACTGCTAACCATTGCACAAATGGTAAAACATGGCCGCCGTATACTGTATGGCCAGACTCTTACTTGAGGGGCTCTAACATAACACAGGAAATATGACAACACTGGTTCTGCAATAGAATAACACGCATTATTTCATCGTTTACTTGGTAACAATTATAAAATATTTGGAAATTATGTATATATGTTTTGTAATGCAAATTGAAATAAATGTATGTGAAATGTAAAATTAAAATATTATTTATATAGTGCAGAATCATATTTTAAAATGAGTCTAACTTTCATTGTATTGAGACATCTGTATTGAAAAAAGTATATTATATTAATTTCAGATTGAAAAAATATACCGCCATTCGTTTCTTTCGTAAAATCATAAATAATGAAGACCGTCGGTGTTTTCCCAAGGTCCGAGGACAGAATTCCTCGAACAAAACATTAGGTTATTAACTCAAGGCAGGTAGCCAACCTAAATTTTATAGTCATTGAACTTTCGTATACCTATATGATGGTCTGTTTTGAATTATTGAATGTTTTTATTCTAAAAAATAGACCGTCTATGCCGAAATCAAATGAATAAATTTATCTTTATTTGGATTTGTTTGTGTACTATATACGTCTTGTTTTTGTTACATAATCTTGACACCAAAAATATAAAAACACGGAATATAAAATATACCCATCTAACGAAACCATGACATTAATTTTAATACTTTTTTCAAATCAACAGTCATGTGAACGACACGATTTGAAATCACAAACAGATTGTTATGTTGTCATGACTGCATGAGTTTCAAACAAAATGTCCATGCTTCTCTGTATCAACGGTCGTTATGTCCACATACTTTCAATTGTAAGAGATTATAATCCTCAGAAATACCTAATAAAAAATAATGGGGCGAAATAAATTGTTTATGATTATTGTTTTGTTCAAAAAGATTTGTACATCACTAAATAATTTAAGTTCATCTACCTTCAACACATCAATTTCAGGTATACCGTTGAATATAAAGTAGCACTATTAATATTAATAAATACAACTCATTATATGTGAATAAATACGATGGACTATTAGATTCACAAGTTTATTTTACCCGATTTGTGTAAGAATAACTATGTAATATTCACATTTTTTAATTATCGTTATTAAATTACAGTGAGCTCTTTGAAATGTATATAAACGGCATAATGGTTTATGTTCTTCGTAAAAAGTGAATAAGTAAATTTTTTTAACTTGTGTGCAAGAAAATAGAAATGGAAATGGATACTGAGTAAATAAGACGTTTTTTTAACTAATGCTCGTTCAAAGCGTATCTGTAGCATATATTTTTCTTAATAGCTGTTTAATATTTAGCTACATCAAATCTTTCTCTAAATAGCTATTTAATATTTGAGAAAACGTACAAGAATAATACACGTCATAAATAATGTTACACATCGGTATTCTTTTCCATATTATATCAAAAAACAGTCGGAGGCATTCGTGAAGAACTGTAACAGGAGGGATAAATTTAATTGTCACAAGAATATTTGTTTGTTATCAAACACAATCCCCTAAATAACTAACTTAATCCCATAAATTAATTTTTATCAGATTAGCTACTTTTGTCATCAAATTAACAAAAATCAATAATCAATAAATAATTAAGAACCTTTTTTTGTCCCGCTCGAAATCGGCTCTGTGCACGAATTATATATACTTTTGAGCCAAAATAAAGTATCGCCGAAGTTACTGATTTGTCACCAAGTAAAATATTCTTTCAACACCTACGATTACGATCTACGTTTAATTGTGTTTCGGTCACCATCAGTAGCAAAAATTTATTTACTCAGTTATCAAAAAATAGGAAGTGCTGGTAATTTTATAGCTTTGATTCGCAAAATTAATGAAACATGCACCAGAGAACACTTTGCATCGCGGAGTCAACACCAACGCGTGCTTAGAATACGTGTGGGTGATTTTGTTCCTAGCGTGGACTGCCAAATCGGTCACTTTGGGTCCTGTCCCACAATTCACCGTATTCCTTGCACTACAATAACCCTACAGATTAAGGATATAGTAGTAAGATATTCATACCCAGCTGTAACCACATTCGTTCTTCCAAGAGTATTATAGATGTTGGATCAGAACGTTCTTTTTCAAAATATACTGAGAAACTAAAGAGACTTTCGGAATACGAAACACCGTCAAACCTACTAAAAAATAAAGGACATTCATCTCCTTGGCTGAGATAATATATTATTATAACTATCGTCGAGGAAAATAGAACACCACACATTAATTAACGAACAGATAACAATATCTAAAAGTAAGGAAACATATTACCAGTACAGCATCTGCAACAGGAATAACTTCAAAGTTAGTGTTTCAACTTGTTATCCCTTTATATCGCGCAGGACTAAGTTTTCAATAAGGAGTCAGCATTTTCAGGAAAATTCGTCTTTAGGAGAATGTCTATGAAGTTGTTTAGAGCTAATTAGAGAACCGTTGTATAACTAGCGTTGTTTTTTTTTTGTGATATGCGTTGAATTTTTTTAGTGATTTTATAGAATATAATTAATAAGCAACTGAAAATGAAAATTAAAGTGTAGGTAAGTAAAAATTGTAAAAAAACTATAAAACTATTTTTTGAGTTATTTATGCAGTCATATACATTATATGCTTTCTATGTGTTTGAAAAGTTTCTTGTCGTTAATATAATGTCATCGAGGCTTTGGCCTCCACGATGCTTCGGAACTTACACCACCAGATTTTTTCTTATGGGAAGCAGCAGAAGGTGCCCAAAAGTTCCGATATTGAAACTTAATATCGTCTTTGATTTATTCGGTATAAACCAACACAAACAGTTTTGTAGTTTTTTAATTTTTAGTGCGTGTAGCACTGCGAAGAAAATTTTCTCGTGCACCCTGTATCAATAATCTTATCTATCTAAGTAAAGAAAGAAACACGTCATTTGTAGCTTATGACAAGCGATGCAAAAGAGCAAGTAAAAAAAATAAAAAGATTATTTTTTGTTATTCATGGTGAAGAGGGCATTGATTAAAATTACATCTGAAGGCTTCTGCACAGTTTAGATGAAAGTGTAACCAGAGTTAGAGCTGGAACATTGTTGATTTCAATACATTTACTAATACTAAAGCGTAATTTTTACCAGAAGAGGATCCGTCCGGTTATCAAATTTTATCCTTACAGTTCCAGCATGTATTTTGCGTATATGCTGTGAAGAATAGAGCAAATATCCACGTTATGGTTCGTTTTGAATATTATGTGTATGTAATGGTAATGTAATAACAACAAAACAGTTTATCTAAATTATCACGATGAGACCATTTGTCAAAATAATTCACTTCTTATAGGAAAATATCCGATGTGGCCAGCACATAACTTTCTTATACCAGTATAGATTAGATCATCCTGATCTAAAAAAATCATTCTATTTCATTCTTCACTTTCCTCAATTAAATTTTAATAACGTACCTTGAAATGTTTCATTAAAATTTTTAAATAATTAATTATCTGCGTCATTCGATACTGTCAATAATAATTCATGTCATATATTTTAATAATTTTTTTGTTATTGACATTGACATTTTTGTAACCAAATTAGACCTTTCAAATGTCAAACTATGAATTTATCCTAACCCCATTTTATGAGACCAAAGGTGTAACATATTTCAGTTTTCATCAGCTTTATTTAAGTACTTGGAAAATATATTTTATTCGCTTGATATAGTAGACATGATTTATAACCTTTCATCAAGAATATATTTTTTTGTAAAGTCCAATACAAAAAAGTGTGGGTTCCGTGGACCTACTTTCAGCTGGCCAATTTTGCTCATCACCGAATTTTTCAGTTTTTGGCCTTTATAACAAGTGTACCAAATTTGATAGCTTTATCTCAAAAACTGTGGTTTCTATCGCGATGCTACCTACATACATGCTCACAGATTTTTTTTCTTCATAAAATTAGGTTTTTTCATTATAATTCATCGAGATTCGCCCAGAAATGCAATTTTTTTTTTTCCTGAAATTGTACCTTTTTTTTCTTTCATTCATTATGTCTCTTCTGCTGGTACCACATTAACCAAATGTGTCACCGAAAATGTTGTTGATAATCCTAAATGCCAAATTTGGGAAGTCTTCCATTAGTATTTTTTGAGTTATCGCGGATACACACATACCCACACATCCACACACACGCACCGACAGGCATCATTCGGAAAATAGTCAGAATGATTCAGGAGGGTTCAAAACGTATATATCAATCAAAATCTCGAGGTCGAAAAAAAATCACGATTACTCTATTTCCTTATATTAGGTATAAGAAAGTAAAGAATGAACAGTGACGTACACAATTTGATCTTACCATTCAACTTCTGCTGATGAGTCTGGAAAATCACAATAAAGTAGGTGAAGATCACTAACCATTATGAATTGATTTTGGTTTAGATCCCCATGTGTGAGTATTGTATTTCAAACCAGCATTTATTTAACTTTATTGAGGATTCTGCACTGCAATAATAACCATTGTATATAGGACACCAAATTTCTTGGGATGTCTTTGGATATATTAGTTACATTTTTGTGTCAGGATTATCACAGGGAGTCGATGATATCATAGTTCATAGATATCGAACGAATTTTAGTTACAAGTTGATCCGAATGGTAATGTTTGGTCCGCTATGGATACATTGTTTTGAAATAAAGTCAACGAGATCATTAGAATTAAATTCTACTGTTTTAGATAGGTCCAAGTCGATTATCAAACACAATGTAAAGCGTACGGTTCCAGAAGAAATATGATACACAAGTACAATCGAACTAGCTTATTAAATAAATAATTAAAACATTTCAATATGAACATCTGACAAACCTGGTAACAATGCAATTACGTCCTAGGTTCAACCTATTCGTGATCTAAGAGAAAATATAGGAAAATTGATATTCTGAGTACTTCATTTCCTACAAGTAAATATTAATGAATCTGTATAATTATTAAAAGATTAGGTCACAAGGGCCCAAAGATAAAGGGATGTATTTTTAACCGTTTGTCTAATAAATATGCAAAATAATAGTCATTTAAGTTAAATATAGTATCACTAATTATAATCTTTAAAGTTCACAAAACTAGACGCTCAAAAATATTTACAACGCAAAACATGACATACACAATTTGTGGTTTGCTCTCAGTTTCCATGTAAATAGGTTATGTGTAATGTTCGTTTAAAAACTCCTAACTAAAGTCACGTGTTACGCAGGTGTTCCATTGAACTCGATGCCTTTCGCCTACTTTTCCATAAAACGTCTTCGGATTTGTCTAAAATGAAACGATTTTTTTCTGAAAATCCCTTTTCTAAATATTTCGCTCGACCAGATTTGATAATCAAGAATTCGTAAATTACAACAGTAAACACCTTTATCAAAAATCATTACCATTACTAATTTATGAACTCGATTCTGTAAATGTTAAGTTGGTATGTGGCTAGTGGTTCAGCGCAAGGTCAGCTGATTTGTATCTAATTATTATTTAATTATTAATTATAGTTTATTTTCTTCAATTTCATTTATTATTTGCAAGTTTATTTCCAGTTACAAGTGAAAAAGCTACTAAGGGTTTGGATAAGTTACTTGTATCTGCTGCAGTTACAGAATAGGGAGTAGAAAAAACCAAAAGTGAACCGTCAAAAAAAAAATTAAAATGAACTTTCAACTCGATTTGATTTGGCAGTGCTGAGTTTGAAAAACATCGTTGTTGTAATTTTATAAAATGTAGTGGCAGTACGGAGTCGTGCATCATCAAAAGGAATACGACCTTCAAATAGCTCCTTATGTGTCTTTGGATACTTCAGCAGTGCATTAAGCAAGACTATTTATACATGAGACCAGGAAAAAAGTCCAACGTATAGAAATTCCGAGTATAGGCAATTAGATAAATTAACGGGTACGTTGTCACCATCGGTCTTGCGTCTCTCGCAGGCCATGAGCGTTGCACCAACGACGGCCCCGAGAGGCATTGACCTGGACGGGGGCCGCCCAAGTCGAATGCGTCCGGCTCTTCTCACTATTACGTAACGGGGTTTGTATTGTATACACCAGCTCTCACAAACGGTGGCGTCGCGTATAGTACACTGCAAGGGCCAGGGCGCGGCGCTACCATCCCTCCATAGACCTTGAACCCTCTTGACTCTTTTATCGATTTTTGTACCTAAATCTTCAATGTACGTTCTCTATTGCTATCTATTTTATTTACTTCTAACAAGCTGCGCGACATCCTATGATTATGAAGTTTTGGTTCTTGCTTGGTTTCTCTATTCGTTTTCGTTTTCTATCGTTTGAGAGAGACACAACTAGACAGTTTTTTTTAACGAATAACTTATAATCTGCGCAATGCGCCGGGTCATATCAGGCCTTTCGAAACATGGCACCCTCAAACTACGTAAATATACTTCTGAATACTGGCAGCGGTTAAAACCTATATTCGGGCTATCCAGATTGAGAGATTTTTCGTCATTTATGTTACTTGACGACAAAAATGTCAGTGTGGCTACTACTGTTTTTTTTTACTAATTGTATGTAACATTGGTGAAAAGTTGACGAACCAACAAATTATTAATTTTATAAATTGCTAAAATTAAGAAATTATTTTACATTCAATAAAGCATACTATTAGGTAAGTCGTATTTCAATTCGTGAAACATACCAACACAAATCCCATATTTAAAAAAGTAGAAAGGCTATTTTTTAAACGGAAAATGACTAGGTTTTTCCAACTCACAATAATACTTCCCTTTCTTGATGGCCACTCGAATAATTTTTGTGTTAAATTCATTTAAACGCCTGGTTGTCGTTATTCGTGGGCATCTAGGTATTTTTTCATTATATTTTACGAAAATTACTGCTCACAACGCCATCCACAGTGAATTAAAATTTCTGATTGCTGGTTACTTATTTTTCATCAAAAAAGCGAGTAAGTATAACAGTGGTCACACTGCTTTTATTGCAAGTAGTAACTGATTTATTAGGTCCTGGCACAAAAATTAAAAACGTCACTAACACTGTGTTACCTTGACACTTGTATTACTTATTAGATCAAACATGGATAATAATGATTTATTAGAAATTGGATTATTAATTATTATTTACATGTGTTCCTGAGGCAAGAAGGTGGTAGGTGAGGTGATGGATGATTGAAATTTTAACCAAAAATTTTAAATGATGACCTACCTCATGCAACCATAAAAATGTCGTACATTTAACTGAGGAATTTGAATAACTTGTACATAATCAAGGCTGATTGATATAAAGAAGTAAAATAGTTTTTTCAGAATTTCGATTCCAGCAGAAGACTGTCTCATTCTTCGTTACCTGGTTGCAGGAGGAACATCAAGAGTATCTTTAATTCATTCTGGTTGTCACGGTGGTCGCATTTGTTCAACCATAATGAAAGGAAGACATGTTCTGTTACTAAATTACATCGTAGACATAATATTAAAAACGAAGAATTATAGGCGGTAGTGGATTCAATCATTGTTAAAGTTAAATTATGATAAAGAAACTTTTTTACTCAGTTGCTACAACCCGAGGATAATTTTAATATCCGAATGACCCCAGTGATCCTCATAATCCACATGTTTTATCCCAAATAAACGATATTTTGATGTTCTACTAGGTCAATCAGTTCAAGCGTTCGTATATGAATTTGATTTTGCATGACATGATCGCCACAACGCAGCCACATGGGTACGGACAAGCGCGCCCATGCGTGCGGCAATGTAATTTTGATTGTCCGGTGTGAAAACAGTAATTCAAAATGTACATTTTTTATTAGCAGAGGGCAAAACTATTTGTACTGTTGCGTGGATATACATAGAGAATAATTTTAGCATGACACAATTTTTGTATTGGTGACTTAAAATCTAACTAGTAATTAGTTTGCCCAGAATGTTATATAAATAAACAAAATCTTTATTGCGTTTTTCGTTATGTATACTTACAAAGAATATAACAAACACAAAGGCAATTTGTTCATTATAATATTCTTCCACCACTGGTCTCCATTCACCAGAAAGGAGACGTTAGACAGATCTTTCTCCAAGAGTTGTTTAATTCACTTTTAACAACCTTTCCTCATAAGCTCCATGTGTTTTTATGAATTTACGTCTTTCAATATTAAAGTCACTGAAAGTCGTTGTAGTGGATGCCAATATAGCTATTTTTAAAAGTCTTTTTTCACAACTCGTGGATTTTATATCAAACGTTCTAAACAGTTGTTAATAATTTTATATTTTCATACATTTCCCATTTCCTGGACACGGACTTTGTGTGATGAAGAAAGAGCATAGGCCGTAAACGACATAGAATCGGAGGACGGCCCAAATTGTCACATAAAAACACTAGAACGGGCGCTGTTACTAGTTGACTGATACAGCTATAATAGCATCTAACTTTGCCGGTGGTGCAGTAGATCTTAGAATTGCATTTAGATGGTTCACTTTGGATTATCATCCTGGATGAATCAGATAAAGTGAATTCGTCGTTGAAATACTTTTTTTGTTTAGACGCATCTTCCAGTGAACTACTCAGTTTTGTTTTAAAGTGCGCCCAAGTAAAGTTGTTCGTATCGAAATTGAAATAATTTGGAAACATCTTTTACATAAATGCAGAAGTTTTATTGAAAACCCAAAAATAGTAGGACAAAGAGGTGTTGGTGGAAAAGACCAACGAAATGTACTGGGAACATCTGCAGGTTTATTAAGAGAATGGGCCAGAGAATGCAATGCTTACAATTTTGATATATTTTACATTACATAGAAACGATGTTCTTCCGATAAAACTTACTTTTATGACAATGTTTATTGCCCATTTGGAAATTCCTAAAATTGTACTGGTAACATTGCAAGCACAAGTCATATGGTTTGTTACGAGATAGGCTGTTCCAGTTGCATACTCCTGCTATTGCACTGTACATGTTTAGACGGTTTACTTCGTATTAATTATTCATCTACGATGATGGACCCAAAAGTAAGTATTGGTCCTACTTTGTTCATCCTTATTCTTAACTTTGGATGATTCATCCAGAGTAAACCATCTAAATGCAGCTTAATTGGTAAAGATGAGATGGGACTCGTTTTGCTTAAATTTCACCAATACTGCGCCACCAACCAAGTTAGAAACATGTAGCCATCTCCTCACTAATTTTTTCACCTGAAAAATTGAACCGTCCGCTAATTTTGTTTAGCTTGTGGTTTACTACGTCCTGTTCAACACACAATTCACTGTACACATTATTGCTGATCGGCCTGTATACAAAATGAATCATCAAGAAGATTCATGTTTAGGCATTCTTTCTTGTCGTGTTAGATACAGAGACAGTATAGCGTGAAGGTTTTCCATAGTGTAATTTCCGTTTTGTCTACAAGATCTTCATGCAACAAATACTTCGTGTTCCAACATTTTAACCAAAATAGAAATTTTCTTTCCACTTGCGAATTGATAAATTGCACTCGTACGTCCCAGTAATATATACATACATATATATTTTTAAATACCTATTAGTGAAAAAATCGACACCAGTATTAAACACTTTTTTAAGACCACTGTTTCTACTTTCTGGTTTCTGTACAAATGGCACGTTTATTCGACTATAATATTCCATTAATTTGCAATACCATGATGACCTCCTTGATTAATATGTTGCACAATATTTACTAATTTTTCGTCCTGTTTCATGATTCTCTCCACAATTTTTCAGTCTTCCCGCACCCTTCCAATGCTAATTTTTTCATATATCTCCCTGGAATTCTGCATGATTAACAAATTAATCGTCCTTTTTATTCTTTCACGTAAAAATTTCTTTTATGTTTGCTTATAACATGTACATATGTGTATTATGGTGTATGTATGTAGTGAACTACTTACTGTTGAATCTGGCTGCTGCAAGTATTTGAAAGTAGAACATGAAGGAGCAAAACAGTATTGTGCCGACTGCGACCCATTAAAATGCGACGTATAATAATAGGCGACGCACCCAGCATATGTCGCAACGACGATTATCGAGACAAGTGCGTTTAGTGTGTACTGATTTAAATAATGGTCGTCTTAAATTCCGTTTTCCAGTACAACTTCCGGAGAGCGGGCGAGTCCAAAATTAAAGCTGGGGTGGTACCGTCCCCTTCTCTTTCCACTGGGATAGAGGCAGTTTTACACTAAGCGGCGTTGCAAGATGTTTCTAATAGATAAGATTCTCCTAAAAGTTATTCACTGGTTTCTCCCAATATCACACACGCTAAAAAAATTTGTGGATACTTGTTTATATTTTCTCCAGATTTTACTCTGAATGTAGAAATTTGAAACCAAATCTGATTCCAAGATTCGAAATTGAGTATATTACAAACTATTATCAATAGCTTATGTGGACTAAATTTTACTTTTTTTTTTTATTTTCGTAGGAAGTGAAATTAAATTTTAAAGTTTAACGAACGATAATGTTTAAAAAGAAATATTTATTTATGTTTATCTACAAGTACGTCTCGGTAACTGGCAACGTTGCGTCTGCGCCATCTCGCTCCGTCGTCCCGCCGTTTCCTTCAGTCGATTTGAAAGTGTGTAAACGGAACGTAAGTTAGGCGTCCTCACTCTCACGCAGTTGTTTACTTTGCATAGCCTCCGCTAAAATAATGCGCGCAAGTTTAGTGCATGGAATAAGTGTTTTTTTCTAACAAAAAACGTGTTTGTTTTGTTGATTTCCGACAGATAATTTATTCGAGAGGACTGTGTAAAGTGTTACTGAAGCAGGATGTGATGTCTGATGCTATGGTAAACACGTGTAATGTAAGGGACATATGAGTGTAACAGGATGCAGATACAGCACAGGAAACTTTTTATTATCGCCCAGCGAGGTAAGATTTTAGCCTTCTTGTGAATGACTAGCGGAGTAGACGCGTGGGATAACGGTCTCTATTTCCTATATTTTTGGTGCGATTTTTGTTTGTCTGATGAAAATTGGTTTTTTAAATTACTAATTGAAATTGTTTTATTTGCTGAGAGACCGTGAGAATCTTCTCGCAAATGGAATGCGTATGTACCGTTATGAAGCAAACAAAACACGCCGCCCCCCTTCCCCCTCCGGCCCGCGTTCATCGCTGTGTGCGGTTTAATTGCGCATAACTAACATATTTTGAAGGCTTTCTTCTGTTTTGAATGCAACAAACACGGCGGTTTCTTCGCGAAGGTCTATACGTTGACGACCTTACCGTAATGTTTTTTTTTTTGGCGTTTTCGATTGTTCTGACTTGAGACGTCGGCGCTTTAGCTTACTTACTATACGATGACGCATCCTTCCATTCATGAAGCGGGCTCTGGATTGTGTACTCGATTGATTGCGTTATTCATTTTCCCCCCAACGAATGGAAATTAGAATTAAATTTGAGTTGACGGATTTATTGTGTAAATATGGATCTTTTTTGTTATGTACCATCATCAGGGAGGTCACCTGTTTCATTTCTGCTTACCGAACGACCTCTATTTACCGCTGGCCTCGTCCTTGGTGTACGCATCGCAAACGATGTCCTTCATTCATATGCAAGTGTGACTGTGTTTACATCTCCGTTTACATGGATGAGACGTTTTTTTTCCGGACCGACAAGTGTCAAAAGAAATGAATAAATTTATTTTATAAACGAATATAATGAGCGTATAACAAAATAATATAAATCTAAATAAGTTTTAAACTTTAAATTTCTACTTTTTTTGGGTATTTGGTTTTAAGTTCAAAGATAGGTTTTAAAACCGATCGGTTGGTTTTAATTAGGTTGCCGGCTTCAACTCAAAACGAATGAAAACCTCTTCCACTATAATGGAAATGGTGTCAGTTTTTAAAATTCAATATACGGATGTTATTTTGCAACTTTGATATAATAAATTTTATTACCTGCATAACCTGAGCTGCGAATGATGCTATTGAACTCTACATAATCTGTCTAGTGACCTCGAGAGAAAAACAAAAATTGTATAATAAATAATTTATATATTTGATCATGGAGTAGTGAACAAGCAGCATAATTCTTGTGGTAAGGAAATTTGCAAGATTACATCTTTTGTCGAGTCAGATATATAATTAATTAATTATAAATGGATTTTACTTCAAAATAATTGTTTTTTTTTTCCTACATATCTAATTTCTTTTTTAAACTGTGTTTAATTTGTGAAAACTGAAAATTCCTTGCATGAAAATTTCAACATTGTATTTTGTATTGGGTGTATCTACAGGTGTACAAAAATAGGTAAGAATAATTTGACTGAATTGTAGGAGAACTTGAAATTAAATTCTGTAAGAAACTATCTACGAAGATACACTATTTTCCTTTTTTTTAGGTATTTAGATAGTTCCATGAATGCTGTGCATCAAATAAATCTGTGCTCAAAAACAGCCAAGAATTATAAAAAGTTGTACATATCAAAATAATTCGTAACTCAAGTTGGAGGTTTGATTAAAAAAACATTTTAATTTTTCAAAATTTCGAAACGTCTGTTTTTAATTTCCGTTGTAAAACCACAAATAAAGGTACAAAATGCCATGAAGAAATAATTCTAGCACGATTTCTAGAACTGAGTCGGATATAACTTGAACATAATTAAAACTTCTTTCTGTATTTTCATCAGTCTGATGCATACCATAAGGTAGGTATTTTGAGATAAATCTTTTAATAATCTTGCTTCAGCATTAAATATTTATGCTAAATCGCCCAAAATACTTCATTTCCTTATAGTAAAATCTTGAAAGATAAATTTTTATGGCAGTGCTCTGTCCTAAGAATCGACTATAGTTACTTTAGGAATGACGAAAAGCGTGCCAACAATAGATTGGTCAAAAATTGTATGTGAACCATATGGAATATAACAAGGCACATACCCGGAATTCCCTAGAGCAATGACCTTTGTACGAGTAGTTACACACCTGTCTCGTAAAACTAGTCCATATTACATTTTATTCGCACACGTTAAATTTTTACTTCCAGAACGATTTCGTGGTGTAGACGACCCTCAATCAAGGCAGCTTAAACACGTCAAGTTGTTGACTCGTTGTCGAAGAATGCGCGACATAGACACATACGTCATTGATGCAGGGAAATTTCTGCCAATCCATCGCATCGTTAAGAGAGACAATGCGGTCCACTAAATATAGAACGGAGCGGAATTAAGTTAGTTGTTCAAAAAATATTTTTAATGCGTTGCTATTGACGAGTTTACGCGAGAGGCTTCAAACGAATTAAAACTAGTTCATTACCAAAGGTAGGATCTACCAATCGCATATGACGTAAAACCAGGGTTGGCTTTAGGTAGTTATGTGTCAGATTTGCATGCATATATGAAACGATATATTACCTTGAAATTTTTTTTAACGAATTCAGTATTATCCACAGTTGGTAAAGTCGATTTATTATAAACACTCATTCAAAGAGAACTGGAAGTATAGGAGATGTACTTAAAAGTAAACTACACACACACACACACACACACACACACAAGTATTTTTCACTGCCGGTTACAAGAATAAAAGTATATTTTAATATATGTTCTAAATGTTTTGCAGTTAAACTTGGCGCCTTTTGTTGAAAATCCGAGAAGGACCGCTCAACGTCGACAGATGTAACTGGAGCATACTTAAAATATGTAAACTTTCGCAAAGTCACCACAATCATGATCGGTGTAGCAAAGATTACTTCTTTGACTTTTTAAAGGTCTATTACACCTATCATCGTAACAAATCGGCGATTTTCAGTTTGGAATTTTGTTTGTACCTTCGCAGCAATTTCTCCCTGTAATTGAAAAATATATTGTCGAAGATCGAACACAAGGTTTATTGCATCAGCTGTAGTAAATTCTGATGTTGGCTGATATTGAAAGTCCCGTATGGCTAGAGAAATTCGTGAAAAACTTCTGTGTATGATTTCCAGATTTTCTTGAACAGTTGGATAAATGCCTGTTGCGCCTATGAAATAGTAACTGCGTCATTTGGAGTTAACTGCTGTATTAGGGATTTCACATTTTCAAAATGACAGTAATAGTACGATGCTGCCTCTAGCCAAATTCCCCATCGTGTTATAGGCTATGGAGTATTTGGTAGAATTTTATGAAATAACCGTACACGACTTGGTGCTTTCTTTACACTAGATATCAAATTATCAACATTAGGGTAGCACCCCCTAATAGCTTAAACAACCCTGTGAAACCCATATGTTAAACATGTTACATGAAGTATATTCTGATATGTTTCCTTCAAAATTCTTCCAGCAGCTTTCATATAAATCACTCCATCATCGGTAAGAAATAATAAGAACTTGTCCTTATTTTCTGCATATTTGTCACCCCAAAACTCTTGTAGACTTGAATTCAATACCTCCGCTATAGTGCGAGAATTTGTAGCTTCTAAAAACTTTGGAGGCAATCAAGTGTCCGCTCATTGAACAAATTTCCTCCAATGCACCCACTAAAACATTCGCTACCTTAAACCCGCAAGCATGGTTTCGTCCACGCCAAGCCAGATGTACTTCCCATTAAGCTCAGAAGAAATTTTCTATCTAATATTTTCACACTCCATTGATAAATATTTTTTTCTTAGTGTAGACCCCGAAGACACGTTAATATTGCTATATTTGCCACTAATACATTTTTCCAAAAATTGTCTAAAAAATGGATTGTCTAGTTTCGACCACGGTATGGTACGTCCTAACATAAATTTCACTAAATCTAAGTTAAAATTACGTTCCATATCACTGTAAGTAGCCACCTACGCTCCATGGTTTTCTGAGGAAATATGTCTATTAATATTTGTGTTGCTTGACCACGAAATTGCTTTGTTACATTTAGTGCAATACAATTGTGTACCATCAAATTGTATATCAGCAATATCGATATTTCAAGAATTGACTGTAGCTTGCGTCAGTTTAGTACGTTGTGACATTTTAACTGCGCATTTTTAGTAGTGTTGAGCGGTATCGAATAAATATATCTGTTTATTCGATACTAAAATGTATCGAATAAAATTATCGAATACATTTTCTTATCGAATGGAAAAAAGTATCGAAATAATGTGTCAGTTGATTTTAAATCTGTGGATCATAACAAATTATTTGGTTATCGATATTTTATTTGAATCGAATAAAAGCGAAATGAATGAAATGTAATATGAATACAATTGTTACGTTACCAATCCGTCGTGCACATCGACTTAGTACAGACCGGTGTCAAACCAGGCTTTGCTTGTGTGCTTGCTTATTTTTATTTTCGTATTTTTGTTTTGTTGGGTTTGAAGGTAATAAATGAATGATATCGCGGTTATTATTTATACTTAGATTTGTTAGTGTATAGATATAATATATGTGTATTAATTGATTTATGAATGTACGTAGTTTACACACACATTTTTTGCAACTGCCACGTAGCTTACTGCTTTTCGTGTTCAATTTATATAAAGTTGAGAGGTAGAATCTAAATAAATACACGTAGTGTGCTTATGACAAATAAAAAAATACATATTTTAAATATATGAACGTACCTATAAGTTGCCACTGAAATTGAATTAATTAATTTAATATAAATTAATAACTCACTCGCTTAGACCAAATAATTATTTTCCGGTTTCGACGGGTAGTAGCACTGACCACCAGAGGGATACACTTATCACTCACTATGTCCGTCTCGCTTAGTCAGCTTTAGGCTAGCCTGGTTTGCTATTATTATTTGTCTTTTCGATTACTTATTGCATACAGACGAGAAAATAAGTTCGAAACCGATCTATGTCTAGTGGGGAATTGACAAATGATCTTAGCTACTAAACAAGACTTTCAGGTTATATTCAATGCAGGTCGGGGCTTTTGTCCGCTGAGTAGTTGTTTCCTGTAAATCTTATTCAGTATATAGTTTAGCCCACCAGGGTTAGAGGTCGCAGCTCTTGGTGCCTGTTTTGCAGGTCGCTATCAGTCACTAAGATATCAGTGATGTCTGACAGGTAGTAGCACTGACCACCAGAGGGATACACTTATCACTCACTATGTACGTAGTTGTATGTATCTTGAAATTTCAGAATCAAAAGAATCAATACCGAGAGATCAACAAAAAATATGATCAAAGGTACCTATGAATTTTCGAGGCATGTCTTTGATTGGACTATTAATACGGTGATTTCATTCTGATATCAAAAATTGGTTGGGTTAGGAGAGAAATATGGAGAGATGTGTAATGAACATAAAGCGAAAATATCTTTATGTTTATTGAATAATGTAAGCACTAAATAAGTCATAACAATTGCTCGAAATGTTGCCCTCTATTCTGCAGGCAAAGACAGACTCGTTTCTTAAAATTTTCAAAGACATTGTGTAATACCACTAGAGCAATTATCCCGATTTCTTCGGAAATTGTACTTCGCAATTTCTCGAGATTTTGTGGCTTGTTTCTTATAAACCCGATTTTTCAAGTGAGGAAACACGAAGAGATTGTGAAAACGGGATCGCTTTAAATTTTGATCCACTATTCTGTAGTCGTAAAAATTGATTTATGGTATGTGCGATGTAGCTTTGTCCTGTTGGAAATACTCTCGAGTGAGCTCATCATCCTGTAATTGCTGATTTAATGGACTCAACAAGTAATAGTGTTGATTATAAACATTTTTTTGATCAAAGAAAACGAAATAAATTCGTCTCCCCAGAAAATCAATAATCTGATTACTGAAACTGATAGCACATTTCAGTGTGATTTGCGTTAGACATGCGTTCAAAAATTCATAGGTGTCCTTGAAAGCTGCTATAAGTTCATCATTGTTCACGAATTTTGTCCCCCTAAGTGTTTTCTTGAGACCTGGAAACAAAAAGTAGCCACCTGTTGCTAAATTTAGACTATAAGGCGGATGTTCAATTTCTTCGAAGCCGTAATTAACAACAGCAGTTTTGTAATGTCTTGACATGTGCATTGGTGCATTGTCGTGGAGCAGCAAAACACCTAGCGTCAGTTTTCCGCAACTTTTCACTTTAATATAATCTCTTTGAGTTGATGTATTAAGCTTGAACGAGAGTTCCAATAATATTCTCCCCTCGATTCTCCCATTATTGTACTACCCTTCATCGGATAATCAATATACAAAATTCCCTGACAGTCCCAAAACATCTGAAGTGATCACGTCAACAGGGCGACCTGGATGGGGATCGTCATCCAATGATTCTCGACCACCTTTAAACAGTTTTGACCACTCGCAAATAGTTTGCTTGGAGGGACAATCATTTCCGTACACAACCAACATTTCTGATCGACTAACAGATAATTAAATTAATAATTTTTTCAATTGTTCTGTAAATTGACATACAAGTTTCCAAATCATATGTGATTAAAAAACACTTAATGGAAAATTGGATCAAATTAAAACTGCCCAGTTCGATAATAAAAACGACCACTTGTATGTAACTGGGAGATTAATTTATTTTGGTAATATAAAATGTATTAATTATCTACCTAGGTCGATTGATTTTCTCATAGCAGTATAAACGATTATAAAAATTCTCAGAAAACAAAACAAATCAAAGTTATAGAATTTTCCAGGTCATCAGCGTTCAAGCACACTACCTGATGGTATCCGAATTATAATTAAAATATAATCCCTGGAATTGCCAGTTCCGAGTAGTTGTGTATTTATTTACATGGCAACATGTATTCATATACTAGTGTCCCAATAACACGATCTCGAAAACCATAAGAGCTACAATGTCAGTTAAGCGGGATAAGTTTTACCAAATTTTATGCTGATTCCAAATTCGTTAGGAAATCACGGCTAACTGAAACCATTTTTGATATTTTCAAAAAAAAAAAAAACGAAAATTTTGCGATTTTCTGAATTTCGTCGCTTTTAGAAAAGCATTTTTCAGATTTTACTAATTACTAACTACTTTGCATGCAAGAATGCCCTTGATGAAAAGAATTTCTTTGTTCAAATTTTGACCACTTTATTCACAATTTTATGACGAATAAAACGTTAATGATCGTCTAAAAATTGATATTTTTAGAAAATTGTACAAGTAAAGCAATATACAATAGATTTTAAATACATAGATAATAATTAGTCGCCGTCTGAATAAGTTAGTTCCTTGTCTCTGGCTTTACAAAAACTTTTTGCTTTTCCGTGGCCTACTATTTTGTTTTGTTAAGCAGTGGATAACTTTTCTTAAATTAGTCCCTTGTAAAACAATTTTTCCTCGGCATGTGATACATCATCTGCAAGCTATTTTTAAGCGAAATCGAAAAACGAAAAATCCAACATGGCGGCCATAAGAAAAACAAAAGTTACCTCGGATATTTCGAAAACAGAAGACTATCGAGCATTCGTTTCTAGACCAAAATATTAATCTCTAAAAAGCGTCCTAATAATGTAAAAGTCTAAAACCTGTCTGATCAAGGATTATTTGGCTACAGCCAAAAAAGAGAAATCACAAAATCTTCTTTTTTTTTGGAAAATCTCAAAAACCGTTTCAGTTAGCCGTGATTTCTTAACGGATTTGGAATCAGCATAAAATTTGCTAAAACTTATCCCATTTAACCGACCTTATAGCTCTTACCATTTCCGAGATTCCCAATGGTGAGCATCGAATTTGGTATATACAGGAATGCTAGTAGAAAATTACAAATTACAAATGTCTTCGTTGTATTAATTAAAAAGCAATTAATTATATTTTGAGCGTATATGAACTAGGTAACTTTGAATCATACACGTATTTTAAGAGAATATAATATTAAGAATCGAATACATTATTAATGTTTAAAATATGTATACAAGGAAAAAAAATGCTGTAACTCTGTACATGATGGAATAATTCAATTTAAACGATGACCGATGACATATCCGTATCATATAACTACGAAATAGGGTGTTTGAATACTTGGAAAAACGAAATAGTGTAGTTGAGTAAAAAAAATAGAAAGCAGTCGTAGACGTATTTTCATTACCCAATTTGTAAATTGTTAACTTGTTAAAATACCTAACTGGTGTTTTATAGAAATTATTGGATTGGAGAAATACCTACGTAGTGTTATAGAAATAATAATAATATATAATTAATGTGTGAGTATCTCTCGAAAAAGTTGTAGATTTCACATCAAAAAAAATTATTAGCGATCACCGAGATAAATACTAATAATATACGATCCAATACGCCCCGTAGAAAAGTTTTTAAGTCAAGACATTTGTATATGTTTAGTACAAACCTTATTCCGCGGATCAAAGTGCTTACCTCGGTAAGACACATTAAAGTTTATTGTCAGATATTCCTTATGTACTTTAATTTCAGTATATGGTAATGATAATGGTGGAGATGCTGACGCCTGGCAAGTAGGTTACAGGGTTTCTTCCCACACAGTCGTCCCCTTAGCTATGTACTTCTCATGCTCCCTCATCGAATCTTTCCGATCTTCTGATGAAGTTATGATATCACACAGTGCGAGCGAGCTCATCTCCCATCTCCTCGTTTAGAAGCGCCTCAGTACCGCAAATGCAGTGCGTATGACGCCCGCATGCTTCACACTGCCCCAAAAAGTTTCTTCATCACTCCCCATCCTGGGCATATAGGATCTTCCATCAATGAGCTATCAATGATAGATGTCTTCTAAGTCTACAGTGGTCTGTCAGAACTCCGATTAAAAATCTTCCGACTTCAGCCCAGTATCCAAGCCGATCTCGACTTGTTCTACCCCGTCACAAATTCCCGAGTTTGCCTACAGGCCCTATTGGTTTTTCAATGCTTCCTTAGTGTCTCGTGGGCCCACTCATTGAAGGCCGTCGTGACCTGTTTAATTGTAATGCTCAATATAGGCTCAGGTCAATAGCAGGACTCCTCGTCTCCAAGTTTAACCAATTCATCGGTCTTCTCGTTGCTTGGAACCCCGGTATGTCAGTTTCAGTATAAAGTAGAATATCGATTTACCGTGGTCATATTTGATATTAAAGACAAAAACAAATACCACTACCATGAAATACCCGTTCGGCATTAATTTATATATAGGTAATGCCAACACAAAAGTAATAGATAAATTGTTTATGTTATTGTATACAATCCGATTGTCATTTCTTGTCTCAACAAGCAATTTAAATGTTTCATACACTTTTTTGTTTGCCGGTAAACAATTTTTTACTTGGTGGTTACTTAAAAATAAGGATTTGGGGATTTTTTACAAGTGTTATATATAAGTCTATAAATACTACTATGAATAACGTTTTCAGTTTTATTATTAATTCTCTTAGGGCCCCGATATAATTATTGTTTTATTCTAGATCTAAAAAAGTTTGGTATTTTCGCTTAACAATTTTAACAAAAACTATTATTTCGCAATTGTAGTAAAAAATTATGAAGAAAAAATAATTTAAAATTTCTTTGCAGATGAAGTATTTTTTTATTTATCGTTTTGATGTTTTTAGTATCTTCAGGTTATTATGTGCCAGTTGTAATTGCAAAACACATCCTCTTCTATGAAGATCATGAGTATGTTAGTGTTATGTTGCTATTTAAATAAAGTATTCTAAGCTATACTTACAGCTTGGAGCACCTAAGACACAAATCTCGCAAAATCCATCATGAATTAAATTGTGAAAGTAGCTCACATTCTTCATTGACAGTTATACTCAAGGTTGTAATCAAAGTCGCATTCTTCACTCCAACCAATAGAAAAATGTCAACCTTTCTCACGTGATTAACCACGTTTTTTAAATGTCGGTCAGTAGTTTTAAAATTTTGTATTTTTTATAGTTGTCCTTAATTTGGATTAGATATTTTATTTTCTTTCTTTACCTTTTTTGCATTTGAATTGACGTTGGATTATTGATAGATAGATATAACTTTGTATACTAAAAAAATGGTCATTAAAATTGTCTCATTTCAAGTATCATTTAAATTGTGGTTAAGATTTGTGATAAAAGGCGTTTTCATAATTATTCTGATTAATTATTTTAATGCGTATTTAATCAGATAGGCATAAAAAATGAAACACCCAAAAGTTTTGTTTCTACCTCGACGTTTTGGAAAATTTATATCCTCTTCAGGGGAAGAAACCTATGTGTATATTATGGATACAAATAAGAAATATTTTAAAGTCTTATTTGAATATGAAATGCTCTGTTTTTACTGGCACAGCACAGTTTCACGTAGGTATAAAATTATTTTTCCATAGGATTAACATGATTAGAAAGACTCGTCATTGGTAATGAAAAAATAGTTTAAATTCTCAAACCATGTACAGCTTTTCCACGAAACTGGGAAACCTGAAAAAGTCTGAAAATCAGGGTAATTTAAAAAAAAAGTTTTATGGAAAGTCGGGGGATTTCGTGTTTCATTAGAAATGGTATGGAATTGATTTGATTTTTTTTAAATTTTGTTGCCCAAGTGTTGTTATAAAAGAACCAATGTAGTAATCTTGGTAATAGTAGAATTTATACTCGAGTGGAGCGCATCTTAGTATTCATTAACCACATACTAACAGCCAATGTATTTGCATTAATTTCCTTTTTTTAGAAAACTGAAAAAATATATTGTCTAGCGCATGAAGCGCTGTCGCTTGGCAGGGTTACCTCAAATTTAATCAAGAAATTCAAAAAGGTGATTTTTAAAGTGGATGCAGTGCAACGGTTACTAAGGCACTGATCATGTGACTCGTTTAGTTGCAAAAATCGGAAAAAGAATCTGTTGGACATGGATGAATTTATTTTAATAAATATATAATGGATGCGAAGTTAGTTAATCTATGGATTGCGTGATTTGGAGTGTAGTGTCTTATTTAAATATTTTAAATAACCAGAATGGGACCGCTTTTTAAGGTTTTTGTCAATTGTTTCTTAATGACTTTTTTATGCACCTGCCTACGCCTCTGAGCGGTATACAGAGTTTTATTTACGGGCAGATATTGTCAGTTGTGATGTATAATCTTGTCGGAATCGTCTGTTTGATGTTTGTGTATATACGGCAAGTGGACAGAACGTTAAATCCGTTATGCAATGGTGAATGCATGTGCGTATGAGATGTGTGAGCATGGGTGCATGTGTGTGTATATTAGTAAAAGAGGAGGTTGTTGACTGTTCGTGTTGTGATTCTGTCTGAGACCCGCATTCCTTCACCGGGTCATACACATACCTCGCTCTCTTGCTCTTCGTTCCATTTGAAAAGCTGCCTTTTATATTTCACGATTATTCAGTGGCGCAACTTGTGGATTTCTTTATTTTCAAGATTCATGAAACTATAGAGGTGTTCAGAAATCGCCGTGGGAGACCTACAGCTTATACATATATTTTAAAACAATGAATGTTATACACATGGTTATCAACTAACAATAAGAAAACTAAAAGGACATTAGAATAATATATTTTGCATGCTGATATGTACCTATTAGATGAAAAGGTTTGTAGTATTTGGAGTAATTATTTAAACAGTAATGAATGATTAGCTTAAGATTAAAGCTTTGTGTCCTCAGAATTTTGAGGCACTCGGTGTATGCAGTCAAATCTAAAATGGGTTTTGTCTCGGGTTTTATTTTTACTTTATTTCAAAGCAATTACTTATAAACATTTTCAAATTAAAAATAACCAACACCAAATAAAAATTGTTTTTTAAGAATTATTGCTGATCGCTAATTTATTACCTGTTTTTCATTCTGCACTAAATAAGATCATGAAAATCATGTATGTGTGTACATGTATGTTTTAAATTATAATTAATTTTAATAATATATTAATTACATCATTATTATTATTTAATACAAGGTATGTAATTTATTTATGTATATACTCGTTGTTATATTTCTGTTAATGAATAATATCTCCGATTGTATGTGTAAATCAAATACTTTTGTGCCTACGATTTACTTTATCCTTGAAATAATGAAAATATATTAATTTCTTATATTTAGTTTAAAAATATTTTCAAATTAATAAATCGATTTGTGCCTCTTAAACCTATTTTACAGTAATATAATCCTTATTAAAATTAAGAGTCCATAACCATTATCAGTTGTTTATCATGTTTACTTCTCTTACGTTAGTCCAATCAACTGTATTGTTTTTGAATGTATTTTAAACCCCAATGATATAAACAATGAATTTTTTCGGTATTTCCTTGTATGGTATTTGTTTATAAACACATTTCGTATTTTTAATAATACCAATGAAATTTCATAAATAAGCCCATGTGGTTAAGATGTGAGAGGGGGATGTGATATTATTTTATATTAAGAAATGATGCTCGAAATATTTTGTTGGGTGCAGATTTGAGCATTTATGCCCTAACAAATAAAACGAACCGAGCGCGCACGAACAAACGCGAACAAATAATCTGAACAAAGCTTTGTTGCATTCAGCACGTAATTAAGTAGAGTCGGTGGCAAACGGCGTTTTTTTTTAATTGTGTGCAAATTATTATTAATAAATAATAATGAATCAAAAAAAGAATGGATAGAATTGACTTGGCAGTGGCAATAGGCCCGTTTTTCATTCTTTGCAAATTATTCCGTAATACCGAGTACGATTCATAAATATCAATTAGCTATAGAAACTTTTCTCTATCCCACTCCATTTTTATAAAAATTCACAACCAAATTAATAAAAGTAATTCATATCAGCACGTGGCCACATGCTGATATTACTCGTGGTCTTCACCACGAATGCTACGAACACCACAAACTCTGTTCGTCCAGATTGAATGTTCGCAGAACATTTTCTTTTGAACAATTCTGATTTACCGACAAATGGAGAAAAAGTTCGACGCCTTAGATTCTCCTCGAAAACACGTCTAAATTAGCGAATTTAGCCGTGCGCGGTCGGCTCGTTCTGTTCGTTTGGACAAAAATGCTCAAATCTGGACCCAACTTTATGGATAATTTCTTTTCCTATTCTGCTCTTCTTCCATCATTTCAACTTTTTCGCGTTCAAAGACTTTGTCATTCTGGTTTACAGTCACCATTATTGTTTTAGCTACAAATGTTTTTGTTGTCGCGATTCTGTTGAATGGTGTTGTCTTGTGTTTTAAGTGATTCACAACGCATGGTGCTCTTCTGACTTGTACGTGATATAGCAACAACTCTAGGAGGTGTTGGATATAGCCTTTATGTAGCCATTTAATCTCTATAATCTGCTACAATGTTTTTTCCTTACTAACTACCAAATAACTTAAGGACACTCATTGTTTACGTGCGATCGAAAGAAATTATCCTCAAAGATAGCCATTGAAATAAATCGTGTTGATTGAACAGTTATTAATAATTTGAATTAACTTTTGAACTGTCAATCATTTCAATTTTAGATTTGTTCGATTGTATTAGTTTTGGGAAATATTTAATGCGTTAAATCAATATAATTATTTTTGGTTGTAGCGTACTTCCCGAAACGAGATAATAAATAAAAACTAATTTTCATAATCGGGATTTAGCAATAAAAGTTCGTAATTGTTTTCTTTTTTGTTAATAAATAACTTCTTCTGATTTCAAGTTTTATTTAGTAGCATCAGCGCTACATTGGTTTTATTGTGTATTATATTTTTGTTTTTGTGATTTTTGTTTACTAGCAATTTTCAAAAATTAAGACTTGAATTTCCATAGCCAAGTTGATGAGACATTTTTGTCGATCACCCCTTTATAGTGACTGCCCTGGTAGTCTAGGAAACTTAAATGTTCTTGTCTAATACAAAATAGAACAAGGAAAGTACTCCTTTTTTTGGAACTGCTACGATCATCGAGGATACTTTTGGTACCGATAATGAGAAAATCCATTTTTCTTCTTCGCCTAATTGAAAAACTGCAAACTGAACATGCATGTATCGACTTATTTATTTTCTTAGTTTAATATAATTCCACTAATATGCACTCCGTTTATTTTCCTAACATTTTACATGAATATTAGCACGTACCTACATAAATAGCTGTTTGTTTTACCTGTTAGGAATTTGCATTCTCAGCATTTATGCATAAATACCGTTATAGTTCTTAACGAATTCTGTTCCATATATCGGGTGAGTACTAATGCATTTCTGAAAAATAAAATGTATCTATTTTTTAATTATTCGCACGTTACGTTAACGCGAGCAACAATAACCATAGGTTTTGCGAAATGAAGGATACTTTGAATTTTTATGGGCCATTAAAATTTACCTTTCTATTTGATGTTTTAAATTTTGATTTTATTTAATCCTTTTTTTAATTTGTTCAAGGGACGCTTAACTATTGGATTTTTAGTTATTAAAAATATGTGAAAATAAAAGTCTCGCTAATACTAGCCTACGCCACGTCGACGCTTCAGTATTCCGCGATTTGCATATCCAATCTTTATAATTGGAAAAAGAAGGACAACTAAGTTTGAATTATCGAGACCGATTTTTAACACGCTTTTATTAGCTTCACTTGTATGTTTGTTTGTTTGTTTGTTTGTAACCGACTCTTTGGACTCGATTTTGACCCACTTTAAACGGACAGATTTAATTGAAACTTTGTACACTTACGAAGAACCGGTAACAATACAATAATTTGATAAGTTTATATCATTATCCTGATCAGGATCGCCAGTCCTTTCCTCACGTATCCTCTGCGTGAGAGCAAGAGGCTTAATATTGTAAGTATATTCCGTGATTCTCAGTTCGGTCGTTGGCCGAGCGGGCAAGTCTTAGTCGACGCGAAACGACGGACTCCTCGGGCGTGAGTTCAAATCCCATGGCTGAAATAAAAAAATATTTTTTTTTCAGAAATATCTGTTGGATCGTAATATGTTATAATATCAGCATCAATAAGCAATATAAATATAGTTTAAAAAAACTACAAAACACGCTTTCATAGCACATCAAACTAAAAACTGAAAAATAAATATAGTTTAAAAAAACTAAAAAACACGCTTTTAAAGCACATCAAACTAAAAAGTGAAAAATAATTATTAATATAAACTGAAAACAATAATGAACGAAAAATACTAGTATTATTGTGAAAAAACCGTGGGGCGCTTTGTGCCATATTTTTCGTATATCGAGCAACCCACGCTTTTTTCACAATAATACTAGTATTTTTCGTTCATTATTGTTTTCAGTTTATATTAATAATTATTTTCCACTTTTTTAGTTTGATGTGCTTTAAAAGCGTGTTTTTTAGTTTTTTTTAAACTATATTTATTACATTTTTATTCTGTATACACACAGAAAATTTGAATAGGTCACCTCTCAGCAGTGAGATAAGAAAAATAACGAAATAATATTCTGCTTTAAACTTAGTCACATAAACATAAATTTTATCTAATTTTGGTGCGTTGTAAGATTGGTTTTGTCTCTGAGGAAATTCTCTCGTTATTGTCAATCACTGTCCGCCGTCAACAAGATCCGTTGTTCATCAGTATAGTGGCAGGTGAGCGGACTAAAAGTATGCAAAAATCCGGATAATTGCCCAACTAATATGCAGCTTGTCTGCGACCGGAATATTATTGTCGCGCTGTTGAGGAATGTATACCCGGACAAACAACGGTACCAAATACCGTGACCAGTGACCAATGCAAGATCACCATTAACATTCTTCCGAGAACACAGGCGTGCAGTTTTGTAATGTACACCTATTATAGAATAAATTCAGAGTCGTTGATGGTACTTCAGGAAGTAGTTATATATAAAAAAAAGAAGAAATTTGGCATTCAGAATTTTACCACCATCAGTTATTTCATTACACCAAACGCATTTTCTTCTAAACGGTTGCACAATGCACATGATAATTATCATTTATCAGTTCCTGTCGGTTGAATCAATTCCATAAGTGTTTCGTTTCGGGCTTTACAAATTTGTAAAGTTTATTAAAAATTGAAGTTTGATAGTCGCATTTAAAGGTTGTAATTCCAAAAGGAAGGATTTGCCCATATGCAATAATTTTTTAGTTGTCCCTGACATGATGAGATATGGGATTTTTTAGGGAATGGCCAGAGATGACCTTACTGTCACACATCTTTTTTATGAAAGTAAAATGTAAAGAAACTGAATTTAACTTTAGTAGAACAAGTTCTTCAGTAAAAAATGTGTTTGAGGACTGCAGCTTGGTTAACAATTTATTTATTTTAACAGACTAAATTAATAAATTATTAACTGGAATACCAATTGTTCAGTAAACCATGTTTTTGTGAACTGTAGTTATTGCTATCAATTATGTATTAAACTAAAGTATTGTTGCGTGTTTGCTATCCACTCAAACACCTCTACTCGTAGATTCGTTGATTGAAAGTCCAGGTAACACTTATTCACTACTTTATTTATTAATTAACAATTAACAACAATAGATTAATCACTTTCCTAATTATAATCACAACTGAACACTTATAAGTCTCTTTCGTATTTCTTCTTTACTCGTTCACGTTCGACTTCAGACTAAGACTCGGCCCACCGTGCGTCTTATTTATACATCCATTGACCCAGTCTAGAGCACTCCAGAATATTCCCGGCCGTTCGTGTACAATTCCAGCCTAATCTAACCAGTCTACACAGTCCAGTGGCGTAACAGTATTAAAACTTTTATTGGATTAATATTCTGTTATGATTAAATACCGCATATCAGGTAGTCATTCCATTTGCAGGCTTACGTACAACTCGTACGATTAATAAAATGAGAATAAATATGTGAAATGCAATGGTACACGATTATTTAGGTATTAATTAATAACCTTGTATCATGTTATTTTATTTTATATTACTAATACCTTGCAAAATACAACACATGGATGTACTCGCGTAATTAATTGAAGCATTGAAAAAGGGTATTGTTAAGAATGTGAAAAAAATTTGAGGTGATTTTGAACCAGAATCCAGGGTTCCTTACTATGCGTCATATAGTGGACTTTTCCATGCCGTATATAAACGTGGTCTAAAAAATTTTTTAAATATGCGCCAGTTACATCTGTAGACGTTGACATTTCCTTTTCAGAACTTTAATGGGTTTTCGTTGAAAAGTGCCGAAAATTAACTGCGTAATATTGATTATATATTTTTATTGTAGTACAATCATTACAGTGATTAATAGAGTCCGGATCTGATTATTAGATTCCAGAAACGGATGTACTCTCAACAGGAATTATCGCGTATTTTAATCCAAAATAAAGCGGTATAAATTTTAGTCAATTAATTTAACTTTTGATGTTCTCATAAAACGAATCCACCCTTTCACACGTCAAAAACTAAATAACGCAGTTCCTAGTACAACAAAGCAGATGAAAAAAATAAATTTAGGTATTTAGCACATGTACAAGTACATACAATTCGTTAGGTGTTTACAATATGATATTGTATGTACGTAAAAGTCGTCGCTACCTCCCGATCTGTACATAAAAACACGAAATAATATCAATTTAAAAATAAGTAGATGTAAAAAATAAAGAGAGGGCACTTTTATCTAAGTCAAGAGTACGTTTATACCAAGTATCCAACTTAAATCTATAAATCGCTGTTGAAATTGTTCTTTTAGTAATATTGAAAAACAGACAATATTGATGCGTATTTTTAACCAATGACAAATACGATCATAAAATGACACCAAATAAAATATACGTATTTCTAATTAATAAAAAAATACCCATCAGTATTGCCTTTAATTTTATATAGGTATTAACTTCATATGGTATTTAAGATGAATTATCTGTTTACATTTTTTGTTCTTATCAATAGAAAAATTTTAACAGCGATTTAAAGTTTCATACTGGTAATCCTGGCGATCAGAGCATGCTAACACAGTCTTTAATGCTATTCCATCTCCACCTATTTTAACATCCGGTCTAAAGTACGATAAAAGTCTAATCTAATATTCCAGTAGTCAACCTGTGAACGCAGCGGGTATGTATACTTTTTAAATCGGAGAATATTGTCGTGGAACATTTTGAAAATGTAGCGTGCATTTTCTCTTCGAGGAGTTGCTGTAGAACGATGGTTAAAGGATTTCACAGAGTTATAGTTTGATGGCACAGAACTTCGGTACAATATTCGTAAGAAAATACTGTCATGGATAATGAAAACACAGGTTTTACAGCATGTTGCAACTGAAAATCATAAAACACGTATGGGAGTATGAGTGCCACTAAAAGACCAAAATACTTTAATCTAGATTTAGTTGAAATGATGGCGGCGTGTAATATTTCGTGGACCAAACTAAATAACCCTTATTTTAAAATGTTTCTGCAAAATTGTGTTTGTGGGAAGTACAATAACGTTACTGTGCCTGCGGAATCCATATTAAGAGGACAAATTACATGTCACCGGTGTGCAACGAAATTATAGCAGCCATTGTTCCCGAGTTGCAAGACAAACTCATATAGGTTAGTGACGTTAGTGTAGATGAATCCGCCGACGCTAGTGGTCAGAACATTGCAAATATAATATATTGGTTTGGGGGGGGGGGGGTGATGAGACAGTGGCAATGCCTGGTCGCTTAATATCAACAAGATGTTAGAACGCGCAAATGCAGAAACGATACGTGAATGTGTGGATAGTAGTAGAAAATAATAAAGGACGTGTCTTGCTGCTTGTAACGGATATATGAAGGCGGCTAGACAGCGCTTAAAATACACCTATTTTAATCTGGTACATGTGGAATGTTTTCATTTCTGTGCATGTGTTTACACCGGTATCCTGTATCTGCCCCTAATATTGATGTCAGCTAATATTCGCATCCGGACTCCAGTGATTATTTACCATCATAATCATCAACCCACGATGATAGTAGACATGATTGACGAATGTACGGTTTTGTGTAATTCACTGGAATTCGATGTTTGTGGATAACGATTTTAGTGTTAGCGTTCCACCTAAAATTCCACCCTCTTCAAGGTTTATGTAATCACCATCTACAAGCGGTTTGTCGTAACCTGACTTTGAACATAACAGCAATCACCAAAATTAAGTATAATATTGCATAATTAAATACTGAAATTTTTGTTCTGTTTTTTAGACCATCATCTAAAAAATTCGATGTAGTTATCATGACATACTTAGTAATCTAAGACAGAAACTGAACACTCTGTATAAGAAACCAATGTGATAATGAATAACCATCTAAGACACGCAATTTTAATGAAACTACCGATGTATGCTTCAGGGTCTGGTCTTTTATCAAGACCTCGTCAATCCATTTTATTTGCAAAAAATATAATAGTGTGTGATTAAAAATTTGAAATCTTATAAAACAAATTAAAATTGATAATAAATTGAAATATAAAATTGCAAAAATCTCATCAGAACATCATTTTCAATTTAATTAAGGAACGGTGGGCCCTCTGATGCATCTATTACTTCTTAATCTAGAATTTTCTGTCATTTGTGTATTACACATTTATCTGTGATTCATTTCTGATTTTTGATTTAAGATCAACATGATAATTTCATTTAGGTAATTAAAAGTGCCTAGTATAGATTAATAATTTTTGATTTATAGTGTTGATGTTCCATTTCATATCAAATCATCCATTGATTATTTGCGATATATAAGTATAATTGCTATTTCAATGTTATTTTTAATATTTTTCGTTATTTCTTCGATTGTGTTACGGTTTTTTTGTTAATGGTGCACGTCGTTTTTACAAGATAGTTCTTTGGTGTCACATAGTGTAATTTCTGCTGGAGATTTAACCCTTAACCACAGACGTGCAGTTTCATTCCCATTGCCATAGACGTGAGGTCACCGAGACCACATTTTTTTATTAAAGCTATATCCACATTTTTTACTATTATGGGACAAACTGAGTATGTGGTCAATCAAATGACACTCAGCTTCCATAATGGCGGGTATAAGGGTAGTAATAAGCTTAAATGCATAGTTATCATAATAATTTATTGAAGATTCAAATTAACAAACAAAAAATTAACTCTACTTTTTAAACCCCTGTAACAAAAAGTAAAACATTGCTGGGTAATATTTTCAACAGAATATGAAATTTCTAACCTTATAGAACACGAATATTATTATAACTAAAGAATACAAAGTTCTTGTAAAAAAATGACAAGGTCAAAAGCTGACGGTTTTTTTTCATTAGGAAGAACACGTTTTACAAGCTTTTTGTTCTTGTATTTCGACTCACAGCTGGATTAACAAATCCATTTGAAACGATTTTGTAGTAATTTTTTTTCATTCTTATCTAACTCTTCAGTGTTATCCTCTTCTCGTTCTTCAATTTCTTAATCACCATCACTTATTTCCTGCTCAATGCCTATTTCATGGTTACTTTCTATTTCAGATGCATTTGACTCATTATCACTATTCGCATCCGGCAGCCGACTTTATCGTACCATTTTAAAAGAATTTCTTCATAATTTTTATCCCCAAAACGAACTCCCTTTGAGGTAATTAGTAAGGAGTCCATAATGAAATAAAAATTAGAAAATATCACACTTATCCAGACGTGAGTTCTCCTAGACCGCTGTTGTTACTTTGAAGTTTACACAAACTACACTATCAAACAAAAGTACATCACCTCTTGACAAGTACATCAATACTGACAGATGAGAAGGCACATAGATGCACAAGCTCGCCAGTTAGATCGGAAGGGGTAAACTGCCGAATTCGCATGCCTGAGAGACCGCACGTCTTAGGTTAAGGGTTAAGGTTCATTGGGAAGATATAAGAAATACAAAAACACCATAAAAATCTCCGACAAAGATGCCGCTTGGTGATTGTATGGCGTTTATATATTGCTTATATCTCTGCAATGAACTGTAATCATTTTGCTTATACAGGGTCTCTGTGAAAGGTCTACAAAAAGCAACCACATATTCCTCAGGCCAAAATAAAACATTTAAACTTAATTTATCTGTATCCAAAAATGCTCCGTTAAGTCGCTCTCGGGGGGCAACGTTCTTGAAAGGTATTTTTTTAAATAACAAAATGTTTTCAGTTATGCGATGAAAACTGCACTAGCAATAAATGTTTTTTTACTTTTTTTTTTTTCGGGTTTTTTGACAATAGGTAATTGGTTACAAAGAAGTCCGGATTTATTCAAGAGATTGTCCAATACATGTGGTTTTCTGAATTTCAAAGATTCTTTAGTTTTTTCTTTAACCTAAAAGTAAAAAGTGAATAACTGTAATTTAATTCTAATGGTTATTTTAATGAAATTATTGGGGAAATTAAGTAACATTTTAAATTATTTTAATTGATGTTAATTAAGAGCCATTTACAGGGCACTTAAAACATTGGTGTTTCAAAAACTCATATCTGCCATATCACTTGACACTAGAACGTCCAAATTTATACTGATCCTAGATTTTAAAATATTACTTGAGGACGTGAACGTACAAAATTTAAACTAGATGTAGAATAGATGGTTATTGGACATCGAGAAAAAATTGGAAAAATTCTTCAACTGTGGTGTTTAATAATGTATCTATTAAGAATATATTTGCTATAATCAATCATATGCTCAGGCCATAAAGCAACTCTGAACATAAACTGTAAAAGTTATACGTATGTTTACGTATAATAGTTAATAGTTTCCTGTTAAAACTTCCTAAAAAATATATAATCAGAAATAATTGCACTAGGAGGTGCTGCGCTCTACAAGAAATAGACGAAAACTATATAAATATATTTTTTACTAAATGTCCATTGTCCAGTATGCATATGTAACACATATTTAAGTTTGTTTCGTCTAATACTTGGAAGTTGGATTAAATTTATGAAAGGGGTTTCTTAAAACTGATTTTTATTTCATCAATAAAATGTGACATTTTTGCGACTCTGCACTTGCAGTGGGTATAATAGTACGTCTCATAGTGTTTTCAACTTGATTGAAATGTAATGTGATTATTTCTGAGACCGAGTCTCTCGTGGATGACTCTTAATATCTAATTACCTACTGATTTGTTTCTTTATGTTTTTTTTTTTGTAATCAACAAAGAGGATATATAATCCATATATCTATATAATATGGATTTAAAAGGGATAGAATAATCAAATATTCTTTTTACTATTCGAATAAACTTTTCTTACGAATATATTACAGGGTCCCACATTATATTTTGACCCTTTTTAAACCTATATAACTTTGAACTAGTTGAGATAATGAAATGCAGTTTTTGCCAGTCTTCTTCTAATTTTGATAAGTTTTTTCCTGATTATCTGACTTTTTTGCTCATTTCCTATTTAACCGGAAATGACATAACGTATTTTCGGGGATTGGGCAACTTTGTTATTTCAAATTGAACATCTTGTATATTTTTTTACAGTTGGAAAGCCCATTGTTTCCCCTTTCCGAAAATTCCATATTTGTCATGGTAATTATACAGAGTGGTGGTTTTATAAGATTTTAAAGTGAATCGAAATGCTACGAAAAAAATAATGATTCAGAAAGTAGACTATGGAAAAAAAAAGAAGAGACATCACTTGTTAACGTCTAATTAGTTTATTAACAACTCGGGTACTTGAATTACTTTAAGAAAAATGTTTACTTTTAGTGAAAATGCTAACCATAAAAAAAGAACTCCAAATAATGAAAATAGGCTTAATAATGCAATTGAAATTTTGGAAATGGCACAAAATGATCCTTCCTCTTCTACAAGACAAATTTCTTCCGCAACAGGTATTCCAAAAACGAATGTTCATACTGTTATGAAAAATGTTCTAAAATTGAATGCTTATAAAATTCAGATTCATCAAGAATTAAAGGAAACTGATTTTCCAAAACGAGTATAATTTTGTAGAAAAATTCTTAATTTACGTAGAAGAGAACATTTTCTTGATAAGTTAATCAAGTCAGACGAAGCATCATTTCACTTAAATAGCAATGTGAATAAGCATAATTGTAGATTTTCGGCATCAGAAAATCCCAGAAATTTTCATCAGTATGCCAGATCCTCTCCAAAAATTACAGTTTGGTGTGCGGTATCAAAACAAAAAAATTTACGGCCCTTTTTTTTAACATTCCAATTGTCAATGCCCCATCATATTTGGACATGTTAGAAAATTTCTTTTTATCCGTAACTTGAACAGGATAATTTGTTGAGGAAAGTCTGTTTCCAACAAGACGGTGCTACGCCTCATTATGCTATGATAACTAGAGATTCCCTGAATGCCACCTTAGGAAATCGTTGGATAGGGAGGTGAGGTCCTACAGCATGGCCCCCACGATCCCCAGAGCTCAGTTCCAGCTTTTTTCATATGGGGGTATGTGAAAGATATGTGTAATAACCCTATGCCACAAAATTTAGAACAACTTAAAGAAAACATTCGAAATGTCTTTAACAACATTACCCCCGAACAGTTAAGTAGAAGCTATGACAATTTTCTAAAGGGCATAAATAAATCTATCCAAGTTGATGGTCAGCATTTTGAACATCTTTTATACTAATGTGTATCATTTTGTTTATTCTTATTTGTTTAATAAATATCCTGTGACACTTTGTAATATCGAGTGAATTTATATGTACATTTTCAATATTAGCGATTGAAGTAACATGCAACTGTTAATAAACTAATTTGACGTTTACAAGTGATGTTGTCTTTTATTTCCATAGTCTACTTTGTGACTCATTATTTTTCTCGTAGCATTTCGATAAAACGCAGTATTCACTTTAAAAGCTTATAAACCATCACTCTGTATAATTTCCATGACAAATATGGAATTTTCGGAAAGGGGAAACAATGGGCTTTTCAACTGTGAAAAAATATACAGGGTGTTCCATTTGAAATAACAAAGTTGCCCTATCCCCGAAAATATGCTGTCATATCCGATTAAACCGGAAGTGAGTCAAAAAAGACGGATACTCAGGAAAAAAACTTATCAAAATTAGAAGAAGACTGGCGAAAACCCCATTTCATTATCTCAACTAGTTCGAAAGTTATATAGGTTTAAAAAGGGTCAAAATATAATAGGGCACCCGGTATGAAAATCGTAAAAGTTGTATTAGATTAATGTTTGGTTAGTGTTTAAAGCCGAGATAAATAAAGTTTAATATTTTACGTTAATATTTATACCTTATGTAATATGTATACACAACCAAACTTATATGGAATCGCACAGTATTTATGACAATCATTTTTTTTTTTTTTGTAATTTATATGCGTACAAAAAGCTAAATGTGTTTACTAACAAAACCAGTTAGTTTCATACCAAGTTGATAAAATTTGCTATTTAACTTCGTATATAACTTTTTCATTTCTTAGTATGATCAAACAGGAGAGACAGGTGATTCCATATAAGTTTGGTTGTGTATATGTTTAATGGGAAGTGAGGTCATCTCGTAAACTAAAGAGTTATCAATAGAGGTTAAATTAGATGATGTGGGGTACAATCATATTTCAAATGTTATTAAATGTAGCCGTCATTTTTAAGAACAAAGTCTCACTGAACCTTAATAGAAGTCTGGGGTTAGAAGGCAGGCATTCTCATATGTCTTCTTATATAAAAAAATTCAAACAGATAAACATTAATTAACCGTGAACAACAAAAGAAAATAAAGTATTAATTTTCAATTAATGGATCTAAAACAAAATTAACAGATTCTGGTCATACAATAACTGACGACCATCAACCTAAAATATTACATATTTGTGGGAAAAGTAAAAAACTTAATTTATTAGAAGTGTTAGAAATTAATAAATTAAATAGGAATAAAAATTACAACATATTAAACGACCAAATAGATTTAAATAATTCTCCATTATTAAACTTATTCAGATAAACTGCTGCTAATAAAAATCACACCATAATATAATTTACTAGCTTGGAAAAACCCCTACATTTAAAAACATAACATCTGTACAAATTTGAATTATATTATCAACCATAAAGTGACCCATCCCTCTATTCAGTTCAGTTTATATTATTTAAATGAAAGTAAAATCTGTGTAAGTATAATTTAGTTTACTTGAAAATGTCCGAATAGGATGAAACTAGTTGTAAAATAACAAATAAAGTGAAAACTAGACAAGTAATAAAAAGTGTTTATAATTTCTTAAATCAAAATTAACTGTATCAGCTACTTTCGATATGACCTAAGAAGTGACAGAGATAACGCATGCATTTAGTCAAACAGCATCAACAATTACTGTCACACCTTAGTCACTTGTTTGAGGATCTTCGACTCAATAGTCGACCTCGGCTTAGCAATTCTGAAAGGCGTAAAGTGGGGAGTCAAAGCGCACAGATTATGAGCCTATTACTGCATTTTCAAAAGTAGCTGATACAACGTGTATGTCGCTCATTTAACAATATATTTTTTACTTTTATTTTTGAAAGTACAACTGACATTTTTAACATCAGCTGGCAATTTATTATAAAGAATCGCTGCACAGTAAAACGAACTGTTTTTTGAAAATGAAGTCTGTGTCTAAGAACATAGTAAATGAGAAGATCTAACATTTCTTGAGTGTATAATAGATTTAGATTTGAGACGATTAAACATAAAAGAAGGGTGGAACATAGAACTATTTGGTAAAAATAAACTAGATTTATTTTATTTAAAGATCAGAAGAAAGTTTATTATAATTTTTTGTCGAATTTTTAGAGTAGAGTTGTTTTTTGGTTTGAGTTTGAGCTTTATATACTCCTAATATTTACATCAAATTTTTTTGTAATTTTTTTAAAATGTTTGCTGTGTAAATAATCATTTAATCTAAGTCTGGAATAGTAATTTATACATTCATAACCTGATGTTCATCTTATCTGGTATCATCCAACAGGGAAATATTAGCGTAACTAATCCATATTAGACTTTTAATTCGAAAAGGATTTTTATGTTATGATTGATAAATTAGTAAAATTACCAAAGAAAACAAATTATTATTTTTTTCTATTATGTTGCTGGCAACAATAGTGATTCTAAAGGAATTCTGGGAACATTTAATTTTTGTAGTACATACAACCAATTTGAATACATTTAAATATCGGATATCTTATCTTCATATTAACAAACAAATGACGTAAAAAATTTGAAATTGTAAGTAACTTGGCCTCCGTGAATTTTTATTTTAACATTTAACGTCATTAATTGTTTTCTTTTCAGGTGTTAATACTGCATAATTATTAATCTGTCGTACATCTAGAGCAGAAAATATTAATTCTGAATGAAATTCAGTTCACTAAATTGAATTTGATAAATTTTGGCATTTCAAATTAACAAAACAGTTCCGCACTTTGACTGACTGTCATGGCATATTCGATGAAATTTTAATAAAAAATTTCAGAACCAGTGATTAATGAAATCACTGCAGTGAATAATGGATAGCATTATCCTTGAGAAAAACACACACATAATGAATAAATATATTATTTAATAGTCATGGATAAAGTATATAGACATTTTGAGTTGACAGATTATTGTATAAATAGACCTTTTTTATATAACTGTCAAAAAAAGTAATTTTTCATGACACTTTTGGTTGTCAAAATATGTATTTTTTGCATGGGGACTATTTGATTTTATGGTTGCCCCTAACAGTGTTAAAAATAGTATTTTGCACACGATTAAAAAAAGTATTTTGCGCGCCGCGCACGAGTTCACCCTAAAAACACCAAGATCAGTTAAAACACACTTTATTCAAGAAACGGGAAAGCACAATTATAACATCAAATAAATTATAGAAATCATTTACCTATTTGTAACAGTTAGATTAGTCGTACAATTGCTACATTGATTTATGGTGATTTTCGATGAGGATGTGACAGTTTGAGGGATGGGTTTATGGATAGAACAGAACTTGAGGCTGATTCTTCACAGTTATTGTTTTATTTTAAATTTCAATATTGTTTTGAATTAAATCCTCTGTATATTCCTCGGCCACCGAAGATGATTTCCATCCCCCATGTCGTTTGACGCCTGTGACATCAGCGCAAGCATTAACCATAAGTTTTACTAATGTCAGCCTACAGCAGTGTAATAATTATCATTTGGCAGTTCAAAATAATTGGCTGTTATCTTGGGAATGGTTCTCATTTTATTATTATACCAACGAATTGATGAAAACATCTTCTGTTGAGGTATGTAGAAAAATCACGAATTCGGCATATTAATGGAATGCAAGGCTTTATATTTTGATAAATGTCGATATATCTAATCATAAATGAACATAATGAAAGTTCAATATGTGTTTTTGTGTCGGACGCTTTGACAATTAAGATAGAACCAGACTCTTGGATACCATTTATGGTCATTATGATTAGTTCGTCACGTTTATTTGCACCACAACATTCCATGATTGGAACAACCTATAAAACAGAACAATTTTTTTAAAATAATTGTTAAATGAAAGAAACTAAATTAATTCACCTTCATCGTTAAATAGTTGTGATTATCAGCCTTATGAACTTACTGATTTCATCTAGTAAAAATCTTCGATTTCTAGCCCAATATCCCACAGACTTACAGATATAAAGTCAATTTAGGAAACTTCTAATTTCGATGGTTTTCTTTAATATTTAGCTCGCTTTTATAATTGAATTTACAGACCACAGTGTATATGATTTAACTTTTTTTTTATTTGTCTTCAAAATATGCCAAAATAACCTTTTCTGAAACCTGTCCAACTCTTTTCTTCTTACCATTCCTTAAACTCATTGGAACCGTGCTCATACTGTCGTATTGATTTCTCCGACAGGAGATTCAAAATTGCTGATTCTGGAGGCGTAAAAGGTAAATCATACTCGCTTTCACTATCCGTTTTTAAATCGGTGTCAAAAAATTCGATTAATTTGATTATTGATACCGTGTGTCATAAAAAATTGTCAAATAAGTTAAAACATTTTGGTCTCAGAGTTAAAGTTTTTAGATCTTATAAAAAATTATTTGGAAGATTGGATACAGTATGTAAAAATTGATGATGTGATTAGTGAACCTAAAAATGTTAAATATGGCGTTTCACAAGAAACAGTTTTGGGCCCTCTTTTATTTACGCTATATATCATCAGCTTATTAACGATTAATACTTCGGATTCCATTGCGGATGATACTGCAATAATATATATAGCAGACTCCTGGAACGAACTAAAAAATAAAACGGAAAACGACCTTAAAAAATATTAATACATACTTTCGACATAATTCACTTACCCTCAACTGTGTCAAAACATGTTATCTACCATTTACTCTTATTCTAACAAATTACCAAGTTTAGGTCCATTAAAGTTGACTCAGACGTCACAATAAGAGAAGGTAAATCTGCAAAATATTTAGGAATTATCATTGACCGTCACCTAAAATGGGATCTACATATAAAAAATATAATTAAAAAAATTAGAAGCTTATTATCAAAATTTAAATACGTAAGAGAATTCCTTGACTTAAATTATCTAAAAATCATATCAAGCACACATACAATCGCAAATATCATATGACATCTTGGATTGGGGTGGGGTCAATGATAATCACCTCAGAAATCAATATGTATAGATTGCACAGCCCTAATGCCAAGAAGCAAGTCTGCAAAAGAAATTTTACTACGTTGCCCCAAGACTATGATATTGTACCAACTGAACTTAAGGATATATACAGTCACAAGATTCAAGTATAAAATAAAAAAAATTGTTACTCCAAACATCCAAACAAAAAGTATACGATATAATAATAAATCAGAAAAATATATGTATGAAATTTAGTTGTAATATATTTTTGTGTATGTTTTTTATATTATATTACGTGTGCGTGAATGTTTTTTTCCCTAAATCACTAACAAGTAGGCAATCTACTTCTGTGTTTCTTGTCTGTTTATTTATAGTTAATTTTATTATACAGGGTGGGGCAATAGTGCGTCCGACTTCAATATCTCGAGTTCTATGATAGCTTAAAACTTGATTTAAAAACATGAGTAAACTAGACAAAAAAGTCTATAACTGGAAATTGTTTTCGAATATACAGGATGAGCCAAGACGATTCTACAGGGTCAAGTAACATTTTTTTAAATGAAATGCCACGTATATCAGAACATTTTTTGAAACCTCTTTGTGACCTCCTTTCACTCCTGTATTATTATTGACTTTCTCCCAACCACTTGGATGTAATAATTTTTTTTTGTTGAAATTATACCATTTACACGGTATATTAAAAATATCACTACAATCACAACTATCGATTTTAAGAAAAAAATATGTTAGTACCACTTATGAGACATCTATGTAGACACTGACATTTTCACTTCCTAAAAGTATACAGGGTGGCCAAAAAGGATTTTTAAATGTACCTTTATGATTTTTGGAAAATTATGTGATGTAGGGTTGAAAAACGAATATTTTTTTTACGTGCATACTATGGCTATTTATAACCATTTTCAATTTATTGAACAATAACTGCAAAATTCAGCAATAAAAATTAAAAATGAGGGTTTTTTCAAATAATTCAAGAGAAGGTATTATAATAAACGTGTTACATGATGCCCATAAAAACATCACGCCAACAACAATCCAAAATTTGAAGGCATCGATGATAATAAATGCTTTTAGAAGTATCCGAATATTTTATGAACAGTAGAAACCTCAATCCAAAGACGCATAGAAATGTGTGTCAATGAAAATGGGCAACATGTGGAGAACTTTTTATTATATCTTCTCTTGAATTACAAAAAAAATGTTTTTAATTTTTATTGCTGAATTTTGCAGTTAATGTTCAATAAATCGAAAATGGTTACATATAGCCATATGGATATACGTACAAAAAATGTTCATTTTTTCAATTCTACATCACATCGTCCAAAAATATACAGGGTGTTCCATTTGAAAAAATTGAGAAAAATTAAGTTCAAATAGTTATAAATTTAAAATTATTTTTGGCACCTGTTTACTTTTAAGTAGTGAAAATGGCCGAGTTTCATTACACAGATGTTTCATAACTGGTACTATTGTTGCAAATGAGAAAACTGTGATATATTTTTTTCATGTTGCTTTCCTCTTACTATTATACTTTTTTAAAAAACACTTGCTGGATAATTCAGTAACTGTACAAGCTTGACCAAACGCTTTTGAAACTAAAGCCCGGTATAGATCCCAAAATAAATCTGGGAATTATAAAAATTGAAGTAGGTGGTGACGCACACTTTCTACGATGTCACAAAAATTATTATGCCACTTTTACGAGTAGAAGAAATATAAAAACGTTAGTTTCCAAAACCGAGAGACAACGGTCACATCAAGATATTCCTGAACATAAATTATCATTCTTTCGTTAGAAAGCTTTCAATTTTTCTGTCAAAAGCGATCCAATGTTATGATGAAGCATTCTCAAGTCCTGACCACAATTATTGAGGAGAAAATTAAAACAATCGCTTCAGGAAATCGTCATTTATGTTTTTAATGAATAATGAATGACGTAGTATCATTATTATTATTTGTTTTTCCGAAAAAATAAAAAAACAAAAAGCAAAAATGTTATTGATGTAATTATTAAAAGGTATGCGTTATCCCAGACACAAATAAATGATAAAATAATCAATTTACGTCTCAAATAAGTTTTAAACAATAATGTATAAACTATTATAAATCTTATAAGTAATTTAAAGTACCAAAATAATTATATTATTATTTAATAGGTATATTTTATCAATACAATGTATTGCAATTATTGTAATAGAACTATACCCTCAATTTACAGGGCAAAACTTGTAGCGGCTTGATAGGGGGTGATCGAGTGCCTCACAGCGTACGATGGCACACGGGATGACTAATTTTACTATTGTTTTATTAATTACTATATCTGCTTATTAACTATTAACGATAACATGAATGAGGAGACATCACAGAAAAGATGATACAACAACTTTGCAAGACAAGGATTTTTTTTTTTAAGGCCTCATTTTTGGGTTTATCGTTAACACAGAAAAAAAAGTTAGCAAACTGAAATAATATTGATGGCATTTCGAAGGTATAGGCGTTTAAAGTTGGAAGTCTGCATAAGAGACGATGCTTTTTGAAAGTGATTTAATTATTTACACCTAAACGTGCTAAAAAATCTTTCGTAAATTGCAACGTTGTAGTATGTAATTTGAAGTAACTAACAGGCCTGCCGGCAACTGGCGACATTTTTCATTTAGGTATATATTTTTATAGTTAAGTTTATTAAAAAATCACTTGTTTTATTAATAGTAAATTTAGCTGTGTAAAATTTGTTAATCTGGAATGTGTATTAACACCCGTCATGTGCAAGTAAGATCTGATATGATAACATTTGAGTCGTGGTTTGTACACATTACAGTTTTAATTAAGGCATATAGGTATTTGATTTAGTATGAAGTAAATAGTTGGTTATCTAAAGCGTTGTGTCGTATTATCACAATATTATTATTTAGGTTGTGATTAATCTATATAATTACATAAAAAAATATCCCGTAGTAGTAGCTAGCACTCGATATCAAAAAAGCTATAAGTATTATTATCCCCAACTACCTACTGTCGGTGTCCTTTACAGTTGCTACTGTAAAGACAGTTTATGTGCGTGATGCTCTTCTCGGCATGTATTTTATTTATAGTCTTTATTAGATAGTAGATAACTTTTTCGCAATTCTTTTGGGTATTTACAATTTAAATAATGTTCACTGTTTGATAATATGTGATATGATGACACGAGCGTCGTTTTTGTATTCCTGGATTGAGCATGAAAACAAAAGATTAGAGTAACAAAAATTTATTTTTCAATATAGTTCCTTTGCTTTTGAATACACCGTTTCAATAACATATTTAATCTGTTGTGGAAATATTCATTTGGTTTCTCCACAAAATGACCCCCAACAGCTGCTATAAATTCATCATTGTCCCTGAATTTTGTCCCCTCAAGTGTTTTTTTTTTTTTTGAGATTCGGACTCCAAACTGGATGCTAAATCTGGAGGATTATAAGGCGGGTGTTTAATTTTGTCTAGTCAATAGCAGCTTTTGCAAGTCTTGGCTTGTGCACTGGTCGTGGAACAGCATAACACCTCGCGTCAATTTTCCGCGTCTATTCACTTGAATAAGTCAGATTCACACCTATGCGTGCCCACTCTGCGTTTTTGAAGCAGCATGTAAAATGCATGCATGTCTTACTCACACTTACGGGTGTTTGGGTACGTTAAAATCGCGCGGTGCCCACGCCTATAATTAGAGCATGTTCCGAGTGCCCCCCTGAGTAGCATGCGTTTTTAGTGAAAGTCTCTAGAAATGCAGTTGGTGTTATGGTCCTGTTTGTTTTATGTATCATTTAAATATAGAAATTATAATTTGGTTAGACTACTAAATATACATCAATACTTATCTAAAACTATGGATTCGTCTATATTCTAAACCACAGAACCTCCAAATTAATTGTAAGCAAGACTAAACATCTACAACGCATTTTTAGAAACAAAAACATTCATCATACAAGGTTATGTTTACTCCAACCTAACAAACTTTAATAGTTATAATAATACCTAATAACCTATTTAATACCAACAGTTTTATTTTTATATGATCAACAGACTTATTTTAGGTACGAAACCCTTAAGTGTGAGAGATCGTGCAGTTTAAAAGCATTTCGTCAAAACTTCACGTGCCTGTTTAAAATGAAATGTATAAAAAATGCAGAGTGGGCACACATAGGTGTGAATCTGACTATAGAATCTCTGAGGCGATACATTAAACTTGATTGATACTCTCCCGTTACTGTACTACCCTTCAATATACAAAATTCCCTGACAGTCCCAAAACATCTGAGGTGATCATGCAACAGGGGATCATCATCCAATGATTCTCGATCACCTTTAAACAGTTTTGACCACTCGCAAATAGTTAACTTGGAAGGACAATCATTCCTGTACACAACCAACATTTCCTCAAGAATAATGTTTGGCGTTTTTCCTTGTTTTGTAAGGAATTTTACAACAGCAAAGTATTCGATTTCGTTCATTTTTAGAAATAACAAGCAACTACACAAACTGACAGTTAACGAAATCAATAATGTTGCAATTGTTCTGTAAATTGATATACATGTTTCCAAGGCACATGTGATTAAAAAAAACTTAATGGAAAATTATATCAAAATTTAAAACTGTCCAGTCAAGAATATAAAAACGATCCCTCGTATGTATTTCCATCAAATTTTAAACAGCCGATTAATCAATTCTCTTAAAGACTTTACACATATTTTTTGGCATGTAACTAATTTCAGGGACAAGATTTTGTAGAACTGTAATAATTGAAAGTATATGAAAAACAAAATTTTGCCCCATATCTCAAAAATTATTAATAACATTAAATGTCTGCTTTAACTATTTAGCTCATCTGACAACTAATGAGTGTATCTTGAAAAATGTCACGGAAATACGTTGGTAGTTTTTCGTTAACTAACAACTAGAATTGGTCATTTGAAAAAGCATACATGTCCAAAAAACAATGTATTGAAAAACATGAGAAAACTTTTATTCCAAGTGCGTAACTTTTATTAAGTATTTTTTAAATATATTGTTACGCCACGACTGTGTAGCTAATAATACCGGCCGGAATTCTGAATGCCCTACGATGGGTATAAATAAGCTGGGCCGAGAATCAATTTAAGTTACACGAGTAAAGAAGATAAGAAAGAGACTTATAAGTTTCAAGTGTTTATATTAAGACAATAATTATTTTGTTGTTATGTTAATTAGTTAAGGGGTAAGTGTACCTGGATTTTCAATCAACGATTACGGTTAGGTGTTTGTGTGGTAGCAAACACGTAACAATATCATTGTGAAAAACGTTGCATATCATATTGATTTCATTACAATAATACACTTTATCATATTTTTTTCTAAGAGTGCTCAAAAATTTTGGACATGTGTCGTTTATCTATGGAAACAAAAATATTTTAGTTTATTTCACATTTATTGATCAGGAACGAATACAAAAGTGTTATAAAATATAAGAAAAATAAAATTATAATAACTATTCTTCTTCTTTATGGAGTTATTTACTATCTACAACAGGCCATGAAAATCTGACATTTTATTTGCTTCGTACTGGGATTATTTGGAATTACGTAAGCATCCTTTCAAACCTTTGATAACAATAAACTATCTACCTATAGTTTTCTTTCTATACCTTACACTGTCATTCTTATCTGAATGCGCTAATATATTAGTTTTAGGTAAACAATAAATTAAACACAACACAAATATATTTTATTGCAGAAACTATTAAAACAACTACTTGCCCTAACTATACATGCAAGAAAATATTGGATCGTTTGTTAGGAAATATTACCTACAACTGCACAATCCCATCATAGTTATGGCTTCTACCGCAGCATAAGGAGGCTGTGCTTCTATTCTGTTACCCTTATAATTTTGATACTGTTCACCTTTTACCTTTCTTTCAATCTTTTCGCACTCCGAGGTAATCTGCTTCACTCTTTTTTTTATATATTGTTGTTTTCCCAAGACATGACATGTATTATTTCCAATAACAAACTACCAGTATGATGTCATTAGTAAAAATAATACGTACTCTGGACATGTGTGGTTTTTGTATGGATCGAATATTTTCATTTTTTATATAGAGTTGAATTTTTACGGGTAAAAGTTATTTGAAAAAGAATTGAATGGTTTAAACCTTTCAACTAACAACTTCTACTTAATTTCTAAGTATGTCAAGGAGTTTTCAAGTTTTTGTGTTCAGTAAGGTTTAAAATGAGTATATCCGTTAACATTTTAATATCTTCTTTCCTTTATTTTATAAGCAAGTTAAAATTTACCAGGATTACGCATACATTCTGGCATATTAGACGAAAATAATAATACATATTCTGTGTATATCTGAGGAGTATAATACACATTCAGTGTATATCTGAGGAGTATATTGGACTATTAAAAACCAGTGCATTCATTGATCAAAAAAGGAATGTGGTTTAATCTAGTATCGTTTGTTAAAAAATAAAAAAAACAAAAATTAAATGATGAATCTATTACTCTAGCCGATTCCAGTTTCTGCCGAAGGCGCCGGTCAAGGAAGCTGCCAAATTGGTTTATTAATCTCGGACATGTGAAAAGTGGTATTATTTCGCCTTTTAGTCGCCTTCAGAACTAGCATATCCCATTAAATTATTTGACCTGTAATTACAAACCATTCAAAGGATTACAACAGAAAATCGACTTTATATCGAGCATTTTTATACTTCACATAGAATGTACGTTTAATAACTACTAAAACCACTTTTATGTTCAATAAAATACAATTTTTTTAAATATTTTGTTGGTTTTATGAAAGCAGGTGGGGAAAGTCATCAAAGTAATCATTGGGAAAGGTGAGGTTTACATTTGTTCAGGATCACATAATGGTTTATTATGTACATATTTTTTATTTTTATTTACAGAGAACCTGAGAATCGATTACTTATGGGTAGTCGGTTGTTGTTATTAATATTAATAATATAATGAACTAATTTATTAATAAACCAATTAATTTGAACTTAAACGTAAATACTGGTAGGAAAATATAAGAATATTCGCATGATAAATTAGTGAGTTGGAAAGTATTTTCTATCCATCGTCGTTGTTATACAGATTTACATTATTGTTATTTGTCGAAAGTTTTTAATGATGGGAAATTTTTATTTATTGAACATATCATATTTGTCTTGAATTGACACATCTTTATCGCTGATGAAATAATGCAATTTAACAAGAAAAGCACGATTTTATTGCAAAAAGTAAATTTAACAAAATATGGTTTTAATACAAAATCTTTATCTACAAATGTGCTTAATTCTATGGATTAGGCATTGTTCTCGAGAACTTGGGTCGAATTTTTTTTACATCTCGGATGAGGATTGCTAAATTTTCGATTTTCGGGACTTGAATTTCCCTCGTTTTCAACTTTCATGATAACTAATTTTCAAATTCAACCTCAACCCTAGCTTTATGTACATTTTCATTTCTTCATGAATATTCAAAATTTTGTGTGTCAAGTCAGTTTATCGAGCAATCATCGTAATTCATTAAAATGCTCAAAAGGCTCCAAAAATACCTTTGTTTGTCAAAGTACCTATGTATAAGTTCCTGCATATTAAAAAAAAACCAAATATGCAAAAATTTCTATTATATACTAATTTATTTTGTGAGTGTATATATATAAGTTCTAATCCTCTTTCCTTTAGACATAAACTATTGTGAATACAAGTTAGTTTTCTTTATCAAAACTAAAAAAAATTGTTTTCATTATTTTTTCATAAGCTGTACGAATGTTTTAAAAATGCATATAAAACTTAATGAAACTTAATTTAAGCCTTCTTAAGTTCAAAAATATTTATAACTCTGAATTATGTAATAATTCGTTGAATTGATTGAGAAGAGAACCATTTCTCACCAAAATACAGGATATCCCGACATTTTACACGTAGACCCGTCTTCCCTCTGATAATCCCAAATAACGTGTATATCAGAAAGAAAAAGCACCTCAATTACAAAATCTTATTGCAGTTATAATTAAAATCATTGTAAAGGTAAATCAAACCTTTTATCAAATAAGATAAAAAAATATACAGGGTGCTATTCAAAATAATAATGTTACTAGTATTTCCTGTTAAACCGGAAGTGCATTTTTGGGTCTGGTTGAATCAAAAAATGTATTTTTGTGCCAAATATCCGGCACCCTAATATCAAATTTTTAATATTGAAAAATAAAGAAAAAGGTGATTTGGGTTACATTAAGCATTAATCAATGATACCAACAGGTTAGGATTCCAACCAACTAATAAGTCAGCTTAAATGCAAACGTTTCAGAAATAATGTGAAAAAATTTAAAATATAACACAATAGAAATCAACAAGTACTAGTAGCACAAAATAATAATTTAGTTATAAATTGATATGAATCATCCAGTCAATCTCATTATTACTAAGAATATCTCATCTTAATAAATGAATTAAATTAAGGATATTCAAAGAACCGCAGAGGTTCAGAGAAAAAAATATTTAAATGTTAATCTAGAATGATGTACGTTCAAGTCTGAAACTTATTATTTATTATAATCCCGTGATTCATATCGGAGTACAAATCACCCTAGCACCTCAATGAATTCGTCATTCACGAACTCTACTACGTGGGCGTGTCCTATCACACCGCCGATGCAGACACTTTCTCTCGTGTCGTGTATGCAACCACGGCTGTGGAAATTCCCTTCTCGTGATTGCTACTAACTAGAAACTAGACTATTGAATTCTTTACGCGGTGGATGAAAAAACGAATCACAGTTTCCATTGAGAAGAACTTTGTTTACTAAAGTTTTACGTTAATATGGGCTTATCTTATAACTTCTTTTTACAACATATGTATGTATTTAATCTTATCCCTACAAATTAAGTGCATTTGATTATAATTCTATCAAATGATGATTTTATATCGATGATAGCTTACAATCAATTACCTAATATTTGACAACCTTTGACATATTCACTTACGAAGTATTAATTCTAGACCATCGATATGTATTAGTTATTTATTTATTTTTTTAAGAATTGGTTTTGAAATAGAAATATGTAATAGAATAATGTGATATACAAAATCTTATCTTTAGAAAACGATATATATATACTTTTAAAAAGCTGAAATAAATGCGCTACATTGGGTGTTTTAGAGATAAGTATTTTGATTTTTCTTGCCTTAAAAAAAACAAAAAAAAGTTTTGCTTTTCATTTGAGAAGTATTTTAGAGTTATTAATTTTTATTAAAATGTAATTGATTGTAATGAATGAAGGCCTTAAAACAAAACTGACAGATTGTGAGTCATCTGCATGAATTAAGATTACTTATTTTGCTATTAGGGGAGGTAAAGTAAAAAGTCTGGTGTTGATTTGGATAACAAGGATCTGATCTGTATATAACGAAGCTGCTTGACAATTAAACGAGTTTTTTAAGCACTTACATTTTTCGAGGCAAATTACCAAAAATTATATAGTACAATCATTATTATAGTGCAAAAATACCCTTAACCTGGGCAAATTTGCAACATAAATGATTTTGTTTACATCATACTCTAAAAAGTGTGTTGAATAACAAACTCAAAATCCAAGATGACGGCCGAATATTTTAGGTTTTTACCTAATATACAGCACAAAGTGCCCTTATAACATGTTGGAAGTCACTTTTGTCAGCTGCTTGCTTAGAGTGTATTTTTTAAAATTTTAAAAATAACCTATTTTCCCTAACCCAAGAAATTCATAGAAATACAAGATGGCGCCTGATTGAATGAAGCAAAAAAAATTTTTTTTATTATGAAATAAATGAAAAATAAAATGGTGCGCCTTTATATTAAAGATGTGTATTTCACAGTTCTTCATCTGCAAGGTCATCACTAGAGCTGTCCGAGGTCACCTGGCCGCCAGAGCCGTTATATGACTCATATGTTTACATCATATCATAATACTTGAATAAGTATATTAAATGGAAATAAATTTTAACAATAATGTTACATTTTATAAAAATTTGTATAAAACTCACCCTTTTAAACAGATTTATGAAGTAGTTTGGTTGTCGTCATCACAAAGTGGGGAAGATCTATAGTATAATAGCATCAGGTATGTTTCTACAGCTGTCTCTGTCAGCGATGTTCGCTTTGGTGAAAAAATATGTTTGTATTTTGAAAATGACCGTTAGACATCTACGGATGTAATACAGGCATAAGTAAAACAATCTGTGAACTCACTTAACGAAGTTGTAGATGCACCATCACAAATTTGTCTTAATTTGCTAAAATCAGGATCTTTCTGTAATACACTCTCGAATTTTTCACTAACGCGATTATTTTTTGCGTCATTTATAGCCTGTAGCTGTGTTTTTACGTCGTCCACTATTTGCAGCGATTCCACTAACGACAACGAACTATTTTGCAATTTTTTATTGCGTCGTGTAGTCCCCCTTATAATTGTTATTAATACTTTTTAAATCTGTTTCAAGGGAAACGCCTTGAAAGCTTGTCTGGCTTTCCGTAATAGCTGCAGCCTCGTTAGGGTTGAACTGTAGTATCACAGCTTTTATTTGTTGAAAATATTCAGCATAATAAAAAGCCGTGGAAATGTTGGTTTAAGAGGGTCCAGTACACGTACTATAATATTTAAAATAGAATTTTTTTTACAATCTGTCGTCTCGTCAATACATAACCAGAGCCGTGTATTTTTTAATCCACATTTAATCCTATTTACAATGTCTTCACGAACAGCTGGAATATATCTACATAACGATGTACGACTTGGTAAGTTCACCTGGGGATTGTATTTATTCCAAAACTTCCGAAATGGTTGTTTATCCAGTATGTGTAGCGGAATATTACAGGCTATTAACATTAACAATAAATCACACATAAACTGAGTTGTCAAAGGCATGCCATTTTTTTTATTTTGATGTTGCACGGTATTGATATGACGACGACAATCTGTTTTGTGCCAGCACATTAAGTCTTGATTGCAAACTTTACAAATTATTTTGCATAAATTTATTCACTGTGTCCGCGTACGGTCGTTTTTTACCCTTTGGCACGTTTGACATTATGTATAATTTATAGGTACAACCTCACGCATTAACCTTTCAAATAAAACTGCAGCGTAAATCACTTCTAAATCGGCACGTGTGACGACAGCGCAAGACCGTGGCTGTACTCCAGGCACATCGGACAGCTCTAGTCATCACATTCGAACTTTACGTCTAGCTTCACTTGTGAAATGTTTTCACAATTTGTATCCTGACAGTGGCCACAAGAAGTAGTACAATCGAAGTCGCTTTTCCTGCAACCGCATTTCATTGAAGCACAGCTAGTTTTGCAACTACACCGAATGCATAACAAACTTTCAGGCGCTGCTGGTCCATTATTTTCGCTACATATAAGATATTACAGCACTAGTTCGGTAATGAAATTGAGAACTCTTAAATTCAAGAAAAAATAATTATTTATTTTTTATAAATATTAACAACACAACTTGAACAGTTATATAAATTAACACCTTCATTAACACTGGCCGTTTTCACTTGTGTGCGTGTGCAGCTGAAATTAATTACCGAGAGAAGCATATTACAAGACAACGATAGTTTCAAAAAATTTAGAATTCCAATTTGTTATTTATTGTTATTCGGTAACTAAGACGCGATCATAAACCACTACGCGTAGCTATCATTTTGAAAAAACTTAGATCCTTTTGTCACCTTGATTAATTTATTATTCTATCAAAGCGAACCTACTTTAAGACAATTTTAGCGGTGATGGATAATAAAACTTTGTACAATGTACGTGGGATACTACATTATTAACGCACTATGTGATTACCCCAATTCGGCCGACGGCCTCGTGGGGCAATTCTTCACAATGCGTGCGTTTATCCCACTTATATCGTAAATGACTATTATGGTATCCATTATTTTGTTCATAATTGTTTACCGAAAAAATACTTTTCGTCCTAGGACGAAAAGTACTTTTCGGCCAAGAAAAAGCAGTTGCCTAGCAAACACAACCAAAAGATCTTTTTTGTCCAGATATTCCAACCAAAAAAAACATCACTTTTCAATACAATCGAATAAAAAAATATATTCTTAAGGGGCCTAGTCGGGAAAAAGCTTCGGATAGCTGTGTCACTCTCTAGAAAGTTTTTATACATGCGCCGCTGAATAATTTTGCTCATAACTATACCTTCACTGGACGTTTTATTCACTGACTTCATTGAGGTGCGATTCCTGATAGAGGTAACACTTCCTTACTCCATTTGTAGTGACAAAGATACTTATTTAGAAAATTCTTTTTTAACCAAACAGTACGGAATAAAAGTTTAAAACTTGCTGAGCATATATATGAAGATTCATTCTAGACATGTATGAATTTTACCTCGACTTTTACCGATTGATATTATAATTCAGGAGCTAATCACGTCCAAATTTCACTTATATTTACAGTATAAATTTTTCTTACATAAAGTGAAAATTAATTAAAATAGATATACATGTACCCTCTAGTTCACTTTCAACTACTGATCCTCCAAATTTGGTGTAATTTGACCAAACCGTATGGAAGAAATAAATTTTGAAAAATTACCTTACAAACACTGGTTCGATTAGCCCTCTTAACCGCCTCTCTGGTTACCTAAGGAACCCCCTGAAAATTAGTAATGTGTATTTTAATATAAACTATTGGTGGTTTATTGTGAAGTCCGAACCACATCTTAGGGCAGCGGCAGTTCCATACCTCATCTGAATCGGAAACAAATTTCAAATAAATAAATGTTCAAATTGCCTCGGGGGCATTTTTATAAGCAGTGGAAATTATCTTCTGTTTTTGAAAAAAAATAATGTATATTTGGCAACTATTTTATAATCAAAATGTAAAGTCCTGAATCTATTCTAAAAGAGGAGTAATCTTTTATTTTATGGATAAAAACATCAGTGATATGTATTTACGTCGTATAATAACCTTAACACTAAACTCGCTATATTGGAAACAGTTTTATCATCTAAAAATTTATTTTTATAACTTTTGACAAAGAATTTTATCAGTAGATATTTTATTTGTTTTGCGTCCATTATTTTTGTTTATGTTTAAAACAAATTTATACTCGAAAACGTAGATAAGGTGAAACTAATTTTTCTTAGATTAAATAAATTTAAGGGAATCGATTTCGTAAAATCACATGTAATTTTGAAATCTTAGGAATGTGATATCTCAACTTTCAGTATATTGTATACAGGGTGTCCGTAATTAAGTATGTTTCTTCAAGGGGGTGATAGAACTAGAAAGAAAGTTGAGTATCGTGTACAGGGTGTCCACCTAGTGCGTATTAGTTCCATAACTCTGTTTCTATTACAGATACAAAAAATATGTGATCAAAAGTTGATCAACATTCACCATTGCATACTATAAAGATATTTATAGTCGTACTGGGTAGTTGTCAACTTTGTTAAGTTAAATGAAACACTATATATATTATTGCATATTTGGTTAGTGGACGTCAAGAGCTTTTCAATGAACTACCATAATATGGACTTTCTTTGAGCAGTTCAGTAGTTATTTAAAATTATATAGAAATTTTGACTCGTGTACACCTTTACAAGAAACCTTGTATTCTTTTAATTTCAAATGCTTTCAAATGTTTCGATGCGGTAATAAATTACCATAGAAAAGGGCTTTCAAACCATGTATCCGGTTTTAGATTTTTCCTACAGGATGTCTATAATTTTATGACAAACTTAAAGATTTAAAAATCTCAATAACTTTGTTATATCAAATAGAACACCCTGTATGTTATTTCATATTCGATTACAGAATTACAAGAGCTTTTTGACGACCTACTTGATATTTATTTTCAATAGTTTTTTGAGGTCATTTATGTCCAAATTTTGAGAAAATTAAAACAAAAGTTCCCTATTTTTGATAAATTTTATGCAAGTTTTAAATATCCAATAAATAAAAAGGTTAATAGTTTAACTATTTTAAACTTTTTTATAAAATAACTCGTTCATTAATAAATAATAAATTAGCAACTTTCTTTTATACAATTCAATAAAAATTATTAAAAAAAGTAAGTTTCAATATTGATGTAGTTAGCTATAAATGCCTACCGATACACGTACAATGACGTACATGTCTTAAATCATGTCCGCACGTTCATGTACGCGCGTTCATGTACGCAGTATTCATATTACCTACACTAATTGTATTCAAGCAGCAACAAAATACATACATTTTCAACGAACTTTTAACTCAGATTGTGTCTACACACTGGCGCACGTTAACGCGCGTACATGAAGGTGCATTCATGTGTTAAAACATGCACGTGTGTTTTTAGACACCTTATGAGGAATTAACGAGAAACAGGAATAACAAAATAAACTTTAAAAAACCGTTGCCAATTACTTGGAGATCAGAACATCCTCACCGTAGTAAAACTCGACGTGTGGTGAAGTTTATAATAAAAGTAATTTTGACGTTCAAAAAAGTCAAATTTTGACGTGTCAAAACAGTCACATTTTTGACGTTTCAAAAAAGTCAAATTGGTGGAATGTCACTAATAATAGACGTTGGGACCGATTTTGTTCATCAACGAACTCAATCTCTTCCTTGACCTCTAGAATGTGTGTACCAAATTTGAAAGCATTATCTCAAAACTGTAGCTGCTATCGCGAGCCAGACACACAGACAGAAAATTTGTTCTGTCTAAATTTTGTGTATCGTCATAATTCGTCGAGATTCGTCCAGAAATGCAATAAAATTTTCAAAATTTTTTTCACGAATACATAACTTCCTCACTTTGAGAGTTGAGGAAGTAATATAATTAATTTTCAAGGTTTTTATTGAATTATGAAAATGTGAATTTTCCTCATTCTATGTATTTGGACTATACTAACGTAAGAGAAATTAAACAAGTAGTCTTGGAACTTAAGAATAATAAAGCACTGGGCCCAGACGGTATAAAAAATGAAATATTGAAGACAACAATTGATTTTATTGCTGAACCTTTATGCTTTATTATAAATAAATGCATCGAATGTGGAAAGATTCCCACACATTTTAAGATTGCAACGGTTAGACCATTGTTCAAAGGAGGCAGTAAAACCAATATTTCAAACTATCGCCCGATTTCGTTAACATCCTCGATTGCGAAATTATTTGAAAAAATTATAAAATCGCGGTTAGTAAATTACTTAGATAAAAATAAAATTTTAGCCAGTAGGCAGTATGGTTTTAGAAAAAATATGTCAACTCAAGACGCAATTGCTGAACTGACTTCATTAATATACAGTGCAATCGACAATAAAAAACCATGCCTGGGTGTTTTTATCGATCTAGCAAAGGCCTTTGATACCGTAAGTCATGGGCTTTTGCTGGATAAATTGGAAAACATCGGAATTAGAGGGAACGTTCTTAATCTGTTTAAAAGCTATTTAGAATCAAGGAAACAAAAAGTTGAAATAAATAATGTGTTTAGTGATGAAGATACTGTGACCTGTGGTGTACCACAGGGTACAGTTTTAGGGCCTGTGTTATTTACTATATATTTAAACAGCTTATTTACGTTAGATTCCTCTGGAACTATCATTTCTTTTGCTGATGATACTGTTATATTGTATACTGGACATTCTTGGGCTGATGTAAAGGAACTGGTCGAAAGGGACTTAAGGAGAGTGTTAAATTGGTTTAGTGCAAATTTACTGACAGTTAATATTAATAAAACTAAAATTCTACCTTTCACCTCCTATAGAAAATACCTACCTGAGTTCAGCACTATATCAATTGATAATCTTGTTATTTCTTTTACTGGGTCAATCAAATATCTTGGCATTTTTATCGATACACACCTAAGATGGGACGTACACGTAAACAATGTTAAAACAAAAAATTCGTGGCCTAATGTTTAAATTTTACCAATGTCGACAAATTCTTCCATTGTATCAGCTCAAAATATTATATTACGCCTTCACAGAAGCCATTTTACAATATGGTATAATTGGATGGGGAGGAGTAAGAAAAACGTATTTGGAACCTCTTGAGATAATTCAAAAGAAAATTTTAAAAATTATTTATTTCAAACCCTTTAGATACCCCACAGAACAACTGTTTTCAGAATTGAATATATTAGATTTAAGGCAGCTATTCTCTAAAACGGTTATTTTATTTTTGTTTAAAAATAAACAATATGTAAGAGAGATTAGTTATGAGCGTAACACTAGAAATAAAGAAGCTCTCCACTTAGTTTTATCTAGGGCATATAAAAGTATTGGCCAACGATGTTTTGTCTACATTGGACCGAAACTTTTTAATATTTTACCAAACTTTATGAAAAAGCATAAAAACAATGCAACTTTTTAAAAAAGAAGTTAAAAACATGGATTACTTCAAACGATAGAAATTTATTGCATAATATTATTGACCCTCCATTGAATTAATATTTTAAATTATTTATGTTTTTCAATTTTATTTAGTATGTCATTGAGATAAAGAAATGGCAATTTATTTATTTATTCAAATCGATTAATTTTATTTTGTTTTATTTTATTTAATTTTTCTACTATTCAATTATTCTTTATTTTTTTATGTTGTCTTGAATCACTTAAAATTTAAATGATTTTCTAATTCTTTCTGTAGTTTTTGCATTTACTTGAGTGAAATATATCCATAGACAGGCTTTGGAATAAGCCTAAATGGATTTTCTATATTTATTTGCGAAATCCAGATTATGCCTCATTATTTTGTATTTTGTACTTAATAGTTGTAATTCAAATTTTTGTACCCATTTGTATTTATCTATCTATTTTGTAAATAAATATTATTATTATTATTATTATTATTATTAAGGAACAAAACAACAAATTTAAGATATTTTCTTATTTATTTGCCCAATATTTAAAAATCGTAAGTTCAGTTACAAATTAACCGTAGAAACAAAAGATAAGAAACTGCAAAAAGAAGTCATAATTCATTGTGACAGCTATGACAATTATGTTGTTTTTTTTTTTTATTTTACGTACGTATGTCGATGCATTAATAAAACTAGAATAATTATCAAAAAAATGAATTTTCACAATAATGAATTAGTTGATATGCTTTATATGAATTACAATAAAAATTCTTTATTAGCATCTAGAATGTACTATGCTACATATCCAGGTAGAAGCCACCCATAAGTGAGTGATTTTGAAATGCTGAAAGTTATACGTTTGTCACTTAACGCCCTAGCCACAGCCTTCTACAGTACAGTAGGCTTTTCTAATTAAGAAAATCAGTATATTCTCCTTATTCCTGAATTGGGGGAATTTAAAATTTGCCTAAAATTCATCAAAAATAGAGAACTTTTGTTTTTTGTGTCTCAAAATTTGGACGTAACTGATCATATCCTCAAAACCATTGAAAATAAATATCAACTATGGTAGGTCGTCGGTATGCTCTTGTAATTCTCTAATCGGATATGAAATAACATACAAGGTGTTCCATTTGAAATAACAGAGTTATTGAGGTTTTTAAATCTTCAAGTTTGACATAAAATTATAGACATCCTGTAGAAAAAAATCTAAAACAGGATACATGGTTTGAGAGCCCTTTTCTATGGTAATACACTACCGCATCGAAACATTTTAGAGCATTTCAAATTAAAAGAATATAACGTTTTTTTGTAAAGATGTACATGCGTCAAAATGTCTATAATTTCAAATACATGTTATGGTAGTTCATTGATAAGCTCTTGACGTTCACTAACCGAATATGCAATAATATATAGGGTGTTTCGTTTAACTTAACAAAGTTTACTGCCCAGCTAAAACGAAATACCCTGTATGACTATAAATATTTTTAGAGTATGCAATGGTGAATGCTGACTTTGTAATTTTTTTCTATCTGGAATAGTTATGGAACAAATACGCACTAGGTGGACACCCTATAGAAACATTTGCCTTAAATCAGTTCATAAGGGGACTACAACAAGTACAACATATTTATTTGTCAATAAATTCGAAACGTCTTACGTTGTAAAAATTAAATTTGGACCATTTATTAATTTCATAATGTTATATATTTTGTCAAATGTTTATCTAAATATCATGGTTTGTAGGGTTAGTTACAGGAGGGTGAAAGTGAATTTTCACATGTAATACCACTAGAGGTTAAATTTCTTCGAGGTTATGAATATTTTGAAAATTATCCCGAACCGCAGGCGAGAGATAATTTTCTGATTTTAATTTAACCTCAAGTGGTATTCGGTAAGAAAACTTCACACCAATTTGCATTTAATTAAATAATGCCATTTATTTTTACTTTGACATTATTATAACTCTTTGCCTAGTTTCATGGCTTTCTGTTATTAATGATATTTAATATTCATTACTGTATATAACAAAAAATGCTAAAATATAATTTTCTACCAATTGTAGTAATTTAAACTCGACATAAGATGAAAGAATGAACTATGCTAAATCATAAAATGACAAATTTCATTATCAAAGAGGATTTAACTATCTACCGCCTAAAAATTGTTAATGAGACCTCGGAAAAATATGGTTTTAAGAATGTCTGGACAAGCAATGGGAACATTTTTGCGAAAACCGAAAATGGAGTGGAAAAGATTTTATTTTAATATTATGATGGTGCTGTAATCTGGAATTTTCGTATTACATTTGTTTTTTTTATCTGTTTCTTTTCTTGTTTGTTATAATTATAAGTTAATTGTTAAATTATGAGTAACAAATTCTTTACAGCGGCACACTTAAACATTCGATCTCTTCTTCCTAAGTTTAATAGTTTCAAACATATTATTGAGTCAAAACAGTATGATATTTTCGCGCTTAGTGAAACATGGCTAAATAATTCTGTTGACAGTATTACAATAAATATTCCAGGTTACAATTTAATAAGGGCGGATAGAGTCACAAGAGGAGGCGGCGTAGCATTATACATTCGTAATAATTTCGTTTATACGATAGTAACTGATGTATCTACTGATATTGAGCAGCTATGGCTATCTTTATCAATAAATGGTAGTTCTTATGTCGTGGGGGTATGCTATAGACCTCCTGGTGTTGATTATAGACACTTTGTCGATAAATTAGAAGAATCAATTTCAATCTCTATGTTACACGGTGAAAAGATTTTTTGCTTTGGAGATTTTAATATAAATTTTTTCGACATAGATTCTCCATCTACAAAGTATATCAGTTCGATGTTGGAATCCCTAGGTATGTACCAAATAATAAATGAGGCAACGCGTATTACTGATACGGGTGTATCTCTTATTGACGTCATAATATGTAATGATCCATCTTCAGTGATTTCTAATGCTGTGACTGGGGCTGAAATATCGGACCACGAACTCATATACTGTAAAATAGCTGGTACTAACAAGAAGTTCGAACCGTTTTATTATACTTACAGAGATTTTAAATACTTCGAAGAAGACCTTTTTTTATCATGATTTGCAAAAAATTACCATTGCAAACTATTTACTATGCAGAGGACATTGATAAAAAATTAAGCATATTTAATAACTTGTTACTTACACTATTTGACAAACATTTACCGGTAAAAACAGTCAGAATATCTAAAAGAAAAGCGCCTTGGCTCACTAACAACATTAAGCAGCTAATATGTGACAGAGAAAGAGCAAAATCCAAGTACAAAAAAAACCAAACCCCGACAAACTACAATAGTTACAAACAGCTACGTAACTGTGTTAACCATGCAATAACTCGTGAGAAAAGAGCCTATTTTAATTTCATTGCAAATAACAGGAACTCAAAAAACGTTGTGGAAAGAACTTAAATCTCTTGATATTATTAGTAGTAAAAAACGTGATTTACCTGTACATCTTCAAGATCCTGATAATATTAATAATTATTTTGTTGATAGTGTTCCTCAAAATTTGGTAGATGATAATCATATACAAAATTATTATTTACGTAATAAAATATCGAATTCTGAATTTCGATTTAGATTGGTCTCCGAGGAGACTATTGCGCAAAATCTTCAGAAACTAAAAAATACTTCTCCAGGAGGTGATGGGTTGGGCATTACTTTAATTAAATTATGCACTCCCTTTATCTTGCCTTTCATACTGCACATTATTAATAGCATTCTGCTTGACTGCAAATTTCCTACGTGCTGGAAAAGTGCTCTAATTATACCCATTCCGAAATTCGACGACCCTCAGAATTTATCTGATTTAAGGCCTATTAGCATTCTTCCAGGGTTATCAAAGCTTTTGGAAAAAATTATAGAAATCCAACTAAGGGAGTATTTGGAAGCTAACAATATTTTGCCAGCAGTACAGTCTGGGTTTCGTTCGGGTTTCAGTTGCGCCACTTCATTACTGCATATTACTGATGATGTTATTCAAGCTAGTGATTATGGTAAATGTACAGCTCTTACGTTACTGGATTTTAGCAAAGCCTTTGATACTATCAAACACTCTATACTATTGGCAATTCTAGAATCCTGTGGAGTATATGCTGAAGGCTTGGAATTATTTCATTCGTACCTAGTAGGGCGCACGCAAAAGGTTAGAATAAGGGGTAATTTATCGGGATCGAGGCAGCTTCATTCGGGTGTCCCTCAAGGATCTGTTCTGGGTCCTCTGCTGTTCACAGTATATACTAGTCAATTTATTAAGTTTATTCAATATTGCACTATTCATATGTATGCTGATGATACTCAGCTGTACTATTCATTTTATGCTAAAGACTGTGACACAGCCGAGGTAAAGATAAATAGCGATTTAGAACAGCTTTCGAGGGTCTCTGCAGATCATTCTCTTATACTAAACGCTAAGAAATCAGCTGTTATTATTTTTGGAAAAAAGTCAGACTGTTCTACCTTGTCAGAAAACTTAAATATTAATGTCAATGGTGTTAGGATAGAGCCATCCAATTCTGTTAAAAACCTAGGTTTAATTATTGACCGCTCATTACGTTTTCGAGAGCAAACAACTAAAAAACATCCAAAAAGCATATGCAGCATTAAGGTTACTCTACCCACATAGGACATTTTTGGATCAAGATACTAAGAGGATGATGTGTGAGACATTAGTTTTATCCCAGTTTGCATTTTGCGCACCTGTATATGATCCCTGCCTCGACCAAGACTATGTAAGTAGGATACAACGGGTTCAAAATTCTTGTATTAGATTCATATTTGGCATAAGGAAATATGACCGTGTATCACATAAATTAAAAGAGCTCAGCTGGCTCAACATGAAACATCGTCGTGAGGTATATACACTTTGTTTATTTCATAAAATAATTTTAACTAAACAGCCGCCTTACTTATTTGAAAAATCTCATTTCGAACTGATGTTCATAATATTAACATCAGATCCAGAGGCTTGCTTACATCCCCCCCCTCACAGAACTGCTATTTTCGAAAGAAGTTTTAAATTCAATATATACAAATTGTATAATGCTGTCCCAGAACAATATAAAAGTTATAGCCCTTCTAAATTTAAAAAAGCTATTAAAAGACGTTTTTTTTGACAGATGAATGTTTTGAGTGTGTCTCATTTTTTTCTTTTTCTTTTTCCTAAATGATATGTTTATTACCTTTTATTTTTGTGAATGTATATGTGTTTCTATGTATGTGTATATAAATAATGCAATATTAAAAGTATTTATAGCAATCTATTATAAGTCAGGATATATAACATATTATTTTTTTTAAATAAAACAAGGGTTGAGTGGAAGAGCATTTTACAAATGAACTCCCCCTTGAGGTTTTCGATTTCTTTTTTATTTCTGTTTACTGTATTGTATAATGTACAAAATAATCGAAAATAAAGACATTTATTATTATTATTATTATTATATCTGTGCAACTACAGTTCGTACAATTTATCGCTCAATAAAACTAATCATTACTATATACAACAAAAAAATCGCTAAAATATAATTTTCTACCAATTGTAGTAATTTAAACTCGACATAAGATGAAAGAATGAACTATGCTAAATCATAAAATGACATATCTGTGCAACTACAGTTCGTACAATTTATCGCTCAATAAAACTAATCATTACTAGATACAACAAATATCGCTAAAATATAATTTTCTACCAATTGTAGTCGTTTAAACTCGATATAATATAAAATAATGAACTATGCTATGATATATCTGTATATTGTACAGTTCGTACATTTATCTCTCAATAAAATTAATCATTACTAGATACAACAAATATTGCCAAAATATAATTTTCTACCAATTGTAGTCGTTTAAACTCGATATAATATAAAGTAATGAACTATGATAAATCTTAAAATGATGTATCTGTGCAAGTACAGTTCATACAATTTATCGCTCAATAAAACTAATCATTACTAGATGCAACAAATATTACTAAAATATAATTTTCTACAAATTTAAGTCATTTAAACTCATATAATATAAAATAATGAACTATGCTAAATCTTAAAGTAATATATCTCTGCAACTGTTGGTAAAATAAAGAAAAGGACAAAAAAAATATTTACAATAAGTTTCTAATTAATATTATTTTAAGTTTGTGTCTTAAGTTCTAAAGATGATCAAGAATAAAAAAATTGGTTATTTATAAACATTATTTGTTAAGCGTAAAGTGATGTTTTAAATTGCTCTACAAAACAGTAGTTGAAAATATTGTGGAATTATTTTTGTAGAGGTAGAAGGTGGTTAACATTGGTGCCTTTTTCCATTTTAAATATAAAAAAATAAGAAAAAAATTACACCCCCCCCCTGTGACTACCCCAACAAATCATGATATTTAGATAAAAATTTGACAAAATATGTAACTTTACGGAATTAATATATGGTCCAAATTTAATTTTTGCAACTTAAGACTTTCGAATTTATTGGCAAATAACTATGTTGTACTTACTCCTTTTAAGGGGTTGTAGTTCTCTTATGAATTGATTTAAGGCAAATGTTTATATACAAAACTCAACTAATTTTTTCTAGTTCTATCACCCCCTTGAAGAAAGGTACGTATGCTTGGGAAAATGGACATAAAATAAAATGGGATTCGGAAAAAATTTTAACGAAAAAATCGAACAGCGAAAAGAGAAAAATTAAGGAGTCGGCAATAATAATATTGAATGAAGAAAAAATGTTTATCCCATTGCTCTGTAGATTTTGATACAACTCAACGTAGTTACCGATGTTTAAAGAATAATTAAACAAAATTAATATTGTATAATTTTTAAGTATTGATGGATAAACAAATAATATGTTGTGTCAAGTTTCACGCTCGACATATTCTACAAAAAAAGAAAAATCCATAAACTTTGAAAAAGGAAACTTATTAGTTTCCGAAACGTCAGGGAAACATGTTATTACTCGTATTTTTTTGTCTCATATTAGTTACCAAAAAGACACCCTGTGACTGCTATTTTGATGTAAAAGTCACAAACGCAGGGATGTATTTTTACAGCAGCATACTGAGTAACTGTGTTTTTTAGATGAACAATGAAGAAAAGGAAAAATTCCCTCTTGTATACTGCAGCAATATTTCTATTGTTTAAAATGATAATTTGTTGTGTGAAAAAGAGGCATATGACATAAAAAAAACATAATTTTTTCTTAAAAAAAATATCTGATGTGTCCAGCACATAACTTTCTTATACCAGTATATATCATCCTGATCTAAAAAAGTCATTCTATTTTAATTCTTCACTTACCTCAATTAAATTTTAAGATCGTAGGTACCTTGAAATGTTTCGTTAAAATTTGTTATTAAATAATTATCAGCGTTCCGTAGACCTCCTCCTCAGCTGGCCATCCGGGGGATCTTCAAGAGACAATTTTGCTCATCGCCGAATTTTCATTGTCTTTGGCCTTTAGAACAAGTATACCAAATTTGAAAGCTTTATCTCAAAAACTGCAGCTGTTATCGCGATACTACAGACATGCGGACACATTTTTTTTTCATAAAGTTATGTTTTTTTCATTATAATTCGTCGAGATTCATCCAGAAATGCAATAAAAATTTTAATTTTTTTCCCCGAAATTGTACCTTTTTTTTTTCTTCCATTCATTATTTCTCCTCAAGTAGTACCACATTTACCAAATTTAATGTGTCACCTAAAATGTTGTTGACAATCTTAACTGTCAAATTTGGGAAGTCTCCCATTAGTATTTTTTGAGTTATCGCGGATAAACACATACATACATCCACACACACACACACACTGCACCGACAGGCATCATTCGGAAAATAGTCAAAATGGATTCAGGACGGTTCAAAACGTTTATATCAATCAAAATATCGAGGTAAGAAAAAATCACGATTACTATACTTCCTTATATTAGGTATAAAAAAGTAAAAATTGAAAAAATTTATGGAATTACACCAAATTTGAAAATTTTCTCAAAGTATGACACGAGTTATTTACACGTGTATAGATTTGTTTCTATTTAAAAAAAAATTTAAGGATTTGTACTCTTTTGCTTGCCTAGTCTTATGGATTTGTTCTCTTTTGACCGATAAATTACCCAAATTTCAAACATTGAACAGCAGTTGATGCGCTAATGAAACACACAACATGTGTTTTTCGTTGTCTAGGGATATCCACAAAAATCGCATAACAGTTTGTCGCAATAGAATCGCATAAGGAAACACCACAAAATGCCTAAAATGCCTAAAAGATAGAACATTTTTTCGATAACTCAGGATTTAGTCTTTTTTGCATGATTAATATTGTCGCATTGTTGCGTGCATATTATCTGATGCTACAAGGTTTTGTTGCTTTTTGCACACTTGACAAGCCCAAAGAAGAAGAAGAAATAACTCATGGATTTTTTACTCTTTGGTTGAAAACTAAAACTTGTACATCTTGTTTAACAATATCTCGTTTTTCTTGTTGGCTAATACTTTGAACATAATGTTAACCCATTACTACCTGATGCAATGTTCAGCTTGTTTTAAGGTGAAAAAGGATTTGTTCACTTTCACATGAAAGCTCCTCATATCTCAGTTCGAGCCAGAAACAGACTGCACTGCATTTTCTTTCTGCATCGATCACCTTTAGCTGGTCAAATAGGTGGGCTTGTAGAGGAAACAATAGCAAAAGCCACTTTATAAAATAAAAATTAATAATTGTTAATACGGGTATAATAATATGTAATTACTTGGTGTGGTACGCTCGTTTAGGTTTGTAATGTTGCCTGAAGAATTGTATTGTTTTTATGCCGTTCTGTAATTTCCATCGTATTTGATGGCGGTAGGTAACTTACAATAACACCTTTAGCAATTTCCGAAAATAAAAATCCAGGTAAAATTTAACCATACAAGACTACTTGTAGTCGACTAATATACGCTCACCGGCAAAAAAATCGGCCACCAAAAATATTGTAAATATTTGGTGTCAAGAACTTTGTTAATTTTTCATCGATTTTGTTTACTTTTTTCGGCATATTGTAAAGAAATTCATCCAAATTTTCACGTGCACTTCCAATTTTGGAAAAAAAATTGTCACAGCTTATTATACCGGGAGATACAAAATGATGTTTTGGTGATCTAAGTTCAAAACACCCTGTGGAATAATTAGGGAACTTAGTCAGGTTCTCTTCTACTCTAAAGCCCCATCTATTCTCAACATTTTTTATTCATCAATCACAATATCTGAATTTTTTGTAGAACATACACAATTTCAAGTGAAACTTTGTTATTTCAATGAAATAATAAATCGATGGTTAGAAAATTAAATTTTAATAACTGATATTCAGCAATGAACTTGAACAATAATGCACATATGCTAATCTTAATTAATTCAATAACGTATATGTCCACCTCTTGCTGAAATAACAGCACGCGGTTGACATGGCATCGAATGTATCAGATTTATAATTGAATCCTGAGAGACTGTGGCATATTCAGCATACAACACAAAACGCATCTCTGCCAGAGTTTCTGGTAGTACAGGATAATGACGAATATTTCTTTTAAGTTGACCCCAAAGATGTACGATGGGGTTGATATCAGGACTACACCTGTAGGTCATTCTAATCGTTGAATACCAACCTTGTCCAAATACTGGTTCACAACGTTTACAACATGCGGCCTTGCATTGTCGTGCATTAAAAATAATTCTTCTCCAATAAAAGGAGCATATGGAACTACAGCTTCTTAAAGGATATCCTGCAGACAACGGTGAGCGTTTAGAGCTCCGTTTTCAACAAAAAAAAGTTCAGTTGGTGCTTCTGCTGAAATACCGGCCCAAACCATAACAGAACGATTTTGGTATGAGACTTGTTCCGAAATAGTGCAGTCTGCAAACCTTTCATTTCGTTGTCTATACTTCCTTTCATGACCGTCAGGTGACCGCAGGTAAATCCTGGACTCATCATCAGTGAATAGAATATTACCCCACTGTTGTAAACTTCAGTTGCCATGTGCTCGTGCAAATCTAAGCCGGTCTTGTCGATGTCGTGGCAGTAGCTGCGGTCCTTTCGCCGGTCTGCCTGAATAAACTATGCGTTCTGCAAGCCTTCTTCTGACCGTTCTTTCGATTATATTAACTCAACGCACCATTTCTAAGCGATGTTGAAGAGAAGGAGCAGTAGATCCTCGATTTCTTAACGTATTAAGAGGGATAAAACAGTCATTAACTGCTGTTGTTGCTCTCCTTCTACCTGATCCTGGTCGTCTGGTACAATTACCTGTCTCCACATAACGATTCCAAGCATCTTGGATGGTTGATCGGGGTATTCCCAACGCATTAGACACGTACCACTGACTCCGACCATCTTTAATTAGGGCAACAACTTTACACACATCCTCAATACTTAGTACCATGTTGAGAGATTGAAAATTGTTTGACATTTATTGTGAAATGCCTTTCGACAAAAATCAGACACTGCCAACTTCGATATTTTTCGATAAGCAAGGTCGGTGTACTGATAAATCGTGTATTTGGAATAATAATTTGTAACGGTTCACTTGAAACTGTGTATGTTGTACAAAAATTCACATATAGGGATTAATAAAAAAAGACTGTTGAGAATAGATAAGGCTTTGTAACAGAGTCCAAGAGAACCTGATCAAGTTCCTTAATTATTCCACAGGGTGTTTCGAACTTAGATCACCAAAACATCATTTTGGTTCTCCCGGTATAATAAGCTGTAACAATTTTTTTTCCAAAATTGGAAGTACATGTCACAATTTGGATGAATTTCTTTACAATATGCAAAAAAAAAAATAATTAAAATCGGCGAAAAATTGCAAAAGTTTTTGAACAAATGTTTACAATATTTTAGGTGACTGACTTTTTTTGCCGGCGAGTGTATTTTATTAAATTTATTATTGTTTTTTTTTGTCATCCACCTACTAATGAAAATACGTGGGTATGTACTATAAATGTTTCTTTAGTGTATTAGTTTTTTTCGCAGTTGCTTTTATACCAGAGGAGCCATGAATATGTTAAATTTGACGATTTAACTGTAGTCCAATATATGCATCCGATGGCCATTCATACAAACCCCATTATGAACTGCCACCATGTTTGCGGAAATTACAATTCGTAGAGATACACCTGGCGGCTATTATCGTCTATTGCCATTGGTCGAATCTACTCGCCACCGGTAGAAGTGGGAAAAATGGTAAATACACAATCCCCTACAATAGTTTGTAGAAATCGTTTGCCTGAGGGCGTTTTTGTTTAATTGCACATTTCAGGCAATTTCCGATTTCGAGTATAATTTGAAATCTTAAAGCCATTTAGTATAACTTTAATTTGCATTTGAATGTGCCAAAAATAACAGATAACTTAAATGTGTCTTGTGTAATAGTTTAAAACTACTTTTATGTATATTTTAATTCAAACGTAATATTTAACAATTTCGAAATTAAAGATTCAAGAAGGGTGAATTACTAATAGGTGTAGAGTCTGCATCCATAACAGGAGGGGACGGTGCTTGGATCGAGATTAAAATAAAAAATTGTAATATTTTCTAGACAACAAATTAAATCGAATTTTTTAGAAATGTCAACATTTTGTTTTTATTTTTTTCTGAAATGTGTCATTAAAGTTTAAATAAACCCGGACATGGCATATGCTCTGTTGATCATCAGTTCTATTCTGGAAGTGATGCAATGTTACATGATTTAAAAAAAAATTGTAATAAAGAAATCGATTGTTTTAAATTAATTAAAAATATGACCTAATTTATAATAAGTTATACTTTAACTAAAATAATAATGTCGCAATTCTCAAACAAAGTATCTGCATAAGGGCGAAAATAGATATGCCTTAGTACTTGTATTCGATACGAAAGTGAAGCAACGGTAGCGCTAACGGTTTGTATATCAGTGTATACGCAGAAGCTATGCAATCTTAGGCGAAGGTTGTGTAGGTGATATACCATCCTTCGGAAGGGATGTAAAGTAGTTGGTACCTTGTCTATTAAGTGTTAGGCAAATAAAAAATCCCTACTCTTCGACAGAGAAGAGGTTCGGCAAAATCTCCAGTTTGCGGATAGCTCGTCTCCTGGCGTCGGTGATTGGCCCTGGTAAATCATATAAGCCGACGTTAAATAAATGATTAAAGAAAAAGTATCTGTTAGCGTTTTTATTTTTTTTAGAGCTCGGTCATGATATGTGATTGTGATAAACAATACATGCAGAATATGACACTTATAGTAAAACAGTAATATGATTTTTGGTTTTTGAAAAATATTGAAAAATAAAAAATACGTTTACATTATATTAGCAAATTTTTCGTGAGATAACCGTTACAAAGAAAAACCATATAATACCTACATTTAATTTTGCGTTCAATCAAAAATTCTATAAGTATAAAAATAATTAATATTTTTAATGAAAATTATTTCTTTAATTTCAAATTTGACATGGTAAGTTAACTGATGAGAAAGAGGTGCCCCTTAACAGGTGTTGATTTTTTATTTTGACATGGGCTTGGTTAGGGGAGGAGAGATGCATCAGTACAGCAGAAATATACCACTATCAATATCCAAACAATCTTGCAACAATAGACACATTGTGGCGCTATATTCTCGCAACAGCATTTTTGAGGAACCAACGCATAATGGACCAGAATTCTCACAGCACAGGACTCCGAAGAAATCGACTCATTGTGAAGATATTACTTCAGAAAAAGCACTTGATGCAATTTCACCTGTATCTGTAACCCCGTTGTGAAAAGAGCTCATAGAAAAGTGGTAAAGTTCTCCAAAATAGATACATTAGTAGGAAAGAGGTAGAATCAAAGAAGAAATGCGGTAAACTAGGACAAAAAAAAACAATTGTAAATTGTTCTCTTAAACCTAACATGATAACAATAATAAATACCTATAGTTTCTTTATATTTTATACTTATCTTATTCTTATCTGAACGCGCTAGTATAAAAGTTTTAGGTAGATAGTAAATCAGACACAACACTTCCAATACTTTTTATCGTAGAAACTATTACTCAGTCAAGAAATAAGAATTACATTGAATTCAATAACAGTATTCTTAGTATTAAAAGCAAACAAAATTTGAGAGATTAAAAAAAATATTGACACCAAAAAGAAACATTTTTACACTTAAGAAATGATTTCCTCCAGTTACAACAGGTGCAAAAACAAAGGCCCCTAGGCCGATATATATCATTTTTCATTCTTTCGAAACTCCTCAGGGGGCCGATATATACGAACATATTATTTATAAAAATATTTAAATTACATAATTCAAAATATGAACTTTTGTCATATTTATTTTGCATTTTAAATTAAGATTAATTGTAACTGACATTTTTACGACATCTAACCTAACATAAATGAGCCCATTTTTTTCATGACATTTTATTTGCTTTATATTTATGCATTTCAAGAAAAATAACTATAAAATAACAGTAGCACATTCAGATGACAGTATAAAATATGTATTAAAAAAACTATATAGGTATTTATTATTGTTATCATATTAAAGGATGCATATCTGATACCCATCAATTATTATTATTTTTTAAATGCATAAATACGTAGCAAATAAATGTCAAATTTTTTAAAATAAAATTTTATAGAAAAACTGATTTCCACAATATATTTATTTCTATTTTTTTGTTTAAAAATAATGACTATACTTAAGTATACTTAATAAGTAGTACAGTCAATTTTAAATTCTATTAGAGCCCTTGGACATTTCGGACATTTTTATTGATACAATTTCTTTTATGTATTAGTGATACTTACGTATACATCACTTTAAAACTCATACTCAAAGCTCGCGAACTTTGAATTAAAATTAGGCATATAGGTTGACAGTATTTACTTTTTTATTCTTTTTGACTCTCTTTTTTTATAAAGCCATGTAGACTAGTTCAACGGCAAAATCTCTAGGAATTGTTCTGGGACCATGATTTTTTTGCTCCACTTGATACGTCTTTATGAGAGCATTGAGTATAAACAAAAAGTTCAATCAAATATGTGGCCAGCTTCAGCCGCCATATTGAAAAATGGATTCCAAATTCATCAAGTAGTTTCCGAGCAACAGATATTTTAGTGAATTTCTTTTTATAATTAATTAATTATGAAAAAGCTATTCAAATGTATGTGAACTACCGATAGAAAAAAAAACCTCTGAAAAATATGTTCAATAACCAAAATCTGTTCTCAGTCTATATATTTGCATATCTGCAATTAAGGCCATGCCTGTTGAAATATAGGGATGAACATTGGCCTACACTCAATAAACTACATATTTTCTGACATTCATTTTTACATGAGCACGATCATTTTTAGGAATTGTTGGCGTGGTCGTCTGTGTCATGGAAATAAGATATTTCCAAACAAAATGTTTCAGGTGGTAAATTAAAATCCATCCACAGCTGAATCTGACATGTCCTAAAAAAATATTTATCATTTTGAATTGCTATCACGTCACTGGTTATAACTCAATATAAGTAGATTAAAGACATCCTGTGTAGGAGCAAGAATTGACAAGTCGGATGTTACTGCAGAGACTGTCAAGTATGTATCGTTTCTTTAATCTCACTGGAAGACTTAAAACCATAGAACATTAGCATAAACTTTGTTGCAGTTTCATGAAGTTTACAGTTTATTTGCCTCTGGATCATTGAATACAACGACGTTATTTCGAATTTTTTCATAATTCTTCAAGGTAGCTAATCTTTTTCTCCCGCATCACCTGTTGGCATGAATTAATAAATAACATGTGCTGTAATACTTCCCTAAGGAATTATTTGGTTTTGAAGTTTCTATAGCATTTTTTCTTCTACACTTCAACGACGTGGTTTTAGGGAAAATATCGAATTTTCTGGATAATGTTAACAATAACACAAAAATATCAGTTTCTTCATTAATAACAATACAATTTTTATCTGTCTCCAGTTTTTCATATGCGAAAAGTTATTTTGCGCAAATATTATAGGAATACTTTTTGCTTGGACGATGCTTTGAAGCATCGATGAACAAAGAAATAATGATTTTTTTTATAGGAAACCTCGAGGATGGTTTCTTATGCCGGCCTAGGAATATTTTGGAATTGCGTTACTTATCATTAGATGCAAAATTACTCATTCAAAAATGTATACAAACCTTAGTCGCCATAGAACTTCCACAGCGTCCCCATAGGACCCCTATTTAACTAGCCTCATTTTAGTCAAAATACTGATGCCAATTTGAGTTGTCATTTTTAGAAATTTGTTTCCCAAATGAGACATACACTTATATGCACATTTTTTTTATTCTATGAACGAGGTTGTAGTCAGTTTGAAAACATCGTTTAATGGCTTTTACATAAGGATTTATTTTTGTACGAGATTGTACCAGAAATTGTTATGATCATTTTCTCGTTTTAGAAGAGAGCACTAAACAGAGAATTTGCAAAAACGTTTTCAAAAAATCGTTAGAATATTGACAATAAAGCCTCGACTCATCCATAATCCATATAGGATGTTTTGTAAACGAGTATAAAAACAAACGACAACAAACAAAAATATATCATATTTTTAAATATCAAATGTTTTTAACATGTTTTTGTAGATGATATATTTTTGGGTTAAATTGGTGTTTTAGGGACCGTTAAAAACATTTTCGTTTGAATAAATTTAATGTTTGTATCCCTGAAACCACTTTGGTACAGAGATAAATTTGCAAATGTAAATTTATCCCTGGATTATATGCTGCTCCTCTAATTTTGTTGATCTACATATCTATTTCAGAGTTGCTGATTTATGCTTTCTAAATATTTAAATTTTTATTATTTTTATATCTTACAGGTATGTGGTATGAATAAAAAATTACAACTCGAAATGTAACCCAGAATTAATTTTTGCAGAAACAAATTTAGTGCCTAAAGAATGTTTCTGTAATAATTAGTGTAATTACACCGAACAAAAACGTATGATTTAAAAAAAACTTTTGTAAAACAATATAAGGATTGTCAAAATTAATGGTCAATTTACTTTAATGGGAAATTAAATTATTTTTATACTTTTCAGAACAGAATTAATTATTCCAAAAATTGTGTACAACTTTCTGGTGATTGAACTAGTAATTTGATGTCAAGTGAAAGGGTGTCTTTTAATGAAAGGGATGGTTAATTTATTTATTGCTTGATTTCTATCATAGCATTTTATCTTTTTTATCATCATACATAACATATCACATCGTCCAATTCTTAATATCAGCTAGAAGGAGTAGTTCTTTTAATTAATTCTCCAAAAATGTGTATTTTAAGTATTATTTACTTTCTTGAATTTGACTTTTAATTTCCCTAATTTCTGGCAGCAATATAAACACTAGAAAACAATGAATTTTTTGATTCTATATTAAATGTTAAAAATACGAAGTTTTTTCCTTAATACTTAAAGTTTCTTCAAGAGCAGAAATGTAACTACACAAATAATAGCTAAACAACAATTCATTGTATTCGTATAAGGGATATCAAGAAGTGGTTTAAAGGTTAGGATATTTTAAAATTTTTCCCATTTCTGCCATCCGATCTTTAAGAAATTTTAACATATATAATATATATGTTAAAAATACGAAAGTTTTTTCCTTAATACTTAAAGAATTAATTTTTGCAGTAACAGATTTAGCGCCTAAAAAATGTTTCTGTAATAATTAATGAAATTACAACTAACAAAAACGTATGATTTAAAAAAAAACTGTATAAAAAAAATGTATGATTGTCAAAATTAATGATCAATTTACTTAAATGTGTGAATAAATTATGTTTTATACTCTTTAGAAGATAATTAATTAGTCCCAAAAATTGTGTACAACTTTCTGGGGATTGAACTAGTAATTTGATGTCAAGTGAAAGGGTGGTTTTTAATTAAAGGGATGGTTAGTTTATTTATTGCTTGATTTCTATCATAGCATTCTATCTTTTTATCATCATACAAAACATATCACATCGTCCAATTCTTCTTAATATCCTCTAGGAGTAGTTCTTTTAATTAATTCTCTAAAAATGTGTATTTTAAGTATTTTTTTACTTTCTTGAATTTGACTTTTAATTTCCCTAATGTCTGGCAGCAATATAAACACTAGTAAACAATGAAATTTTTGATTCTATATTGAATGTTAAAAATACGATAGTTTTTTCCTTAATACTTGAAAGTTTCTTCAAGAGCAGAAATGTAACTACACAAATAATAGCTAAACAACAACAATTAAGTAAATATTCATTGTATTCGTATAAGGGATATCAGGAAGTGGTTTAAAGGTTAGGATATCTTTAAATAATTTTTCCCATTTCTGCCATCCGATCTTTAAGAAATTTTGACTGTTTCATGTCTTTGGGGAACGGAGTTGATTTCAACTTTTAATATAAATCAGTTGATTATTTTCATATAAAATTCTAACGTGACTACGTGAAAGTTCACATCTTTCCTGAAATTTAATGGGTAAAAATTGATGTTGTTTTAAAATTTTTATTTAGATTTGGATGGTAAAATTAAAAAATATGATTGATTAAAATTATTACTAGCTTATATGTTACAATGTTAAAATAAAATACTATTTGTAAGCCTTGTGTTCAATATAAAAAAAAAATATATTGCAAACGTGTAATGTAAATATGCCTAAAAGAATATCTAAAAAAAAAAAACAACTAACACAAACATGTACGTCCATCTCTAATTAAGTAATCAAAATTTATTTAAAGTTTTTAAATTATGAACTGAAATTATTATTTACATTGCTTGGAAATCAAAACACCTGTTGTTTGCCCCAGCGATTTTTTTAACAAAATACAGGTGCAATAACGTATCCTACATATTTTAAATTTGCATACAGTGGTATATAATGTAAATGTGTTAGTTTCTTTATCTTCAACGTTTGAATATATAAAATAGGAAACATGGCTTTTTTTATTTTCATTACCTTAAATTACGATTTTTCTTTTCGCTATTACAAAATAATCTATTTGTTAAATATATTCTCAGTCCCAGGTTTTTTTTTGATTTCCTTCATACCCATTTTTGAGTTTTTTTTCTTTATCCCATAATGATTGAATAACATTTTTTCTAGTAATTTTTATTTATGGTATGATATGGTGGCACATTTTTTTAAATACGTTACATATTAAAATGAATTTAACATTTTAAAAATGATTTTTTTAGAATGCTTATTTATAGTTTTTACCATAATTATTAGTATTATATTGAACAGAGCTGGGCCCGATTATTTCACAAATGGACTCATACATTTTCGAGTACGAGTACATTTGAAAAGCAGTTGGAGTGTACATTTAGTAAGAGTACATTGCCCCAAAATGCTCGAATTTTTCGAGTCCTTTTGTGCTCGTATAATATGAGTACTGGAGTACATCGTCGTGAAATAATAAAAGGTTAAAAATATAAAATAATAAAGGTCGTTTTCCCAACCCTTCTTACATTTTCGGTTATAATTGTTTCTTCCCATTTATCTACTACTACTATAACTTTCGGATAATAAACGACAAACATAAAATTTCAAAAACTTAGGACTTTGCTCAACTTTGGTGTTAAATTCCGGCTGCATAATACATCCACCACGCGTAACAAACCATATGAGCAACCAACCACATACGCAATAATCACAAATTCCCATATTTTCTAATAATTTCTCATACGTACAAATGGTATTTCTAATCAGAGAACCTTGTACAGCTGCCTAGTTGTTTTTAAAGATTGCCCGTTTAGTCGCCAGTCGCTTTAATTCAAATTTTAGCCGCAGATGATGAAAAAAGTAGTCAGTTTTGCGAAAAATCGCCACTTCTGGCAACCCTTAATACAACAGTGGCAGCATGCAATGAGGGCTACCGTTTTCAGGCTCACCAATTGGAGCCACTGGTCGAGTAAGGTCGTGTCAAAAGTTATTGTTAGGCGCGGGAAAAGTTTATAGTGTTTTATTATATTTATTTCGTACACCAGCAAATAAAAAACCTTGTTAATTGTGCCTCAGTGTTGTGCAGTTCCATTTTATTCGGAAACAAAAGGCGGACATATATGCTTCCTACAAAACTCGCCTAAAACAGTGGTTGGTAGAGATAACTTTACTCCTTCGAAACATTCGTGTGTTTATAAGAAATATTTTAATGCTGACTATTATGTATGTGTTACCAAAGGAGTCTACTACAGAAAAACGTGCGTAATAATCATGTACATTCGTTGTTTTTATCATACTCATTCTTGGTATAACCTAACTTTAATGACATAAGACACTTCTGATAAGTACAATAATTTCCCTACTAAGCAAGTAAATTACTACTTTTCCCTTCTGCCATCATTGTGTTAAATGTTTTTCAGCTAATTTTTATAAAAATTACTAAGAACTAGCGAAAAAGCCATAGTAAACATTAACGTTCAATGACATTGACCTCTCCGTACACTAGCACCTCTCGTGGTGAATTCAAGCGCGTTAACCCTCATTGCATTGCATTGTACTAATGAGTACAATTTAGAGTGCGTTTTCGAGTACTTCGATTACATTTTAAAATGCAACAAGTACATGTACTCGAGTACGTCTGAAAATATATCTCATGAGTACAGATAGTCTAGTACATCAAGTACTCGAGTATTATTTTCGAATACTTGTATTCTAGTAACGCCCAACTCTGATATTGAATGTTGAATATTTGCTTTAGATCAATATTCTTATTGGGGATGTCAGTTATATAGAATACGCGATAAAGAAGGTCTCTTTTACACATCCCTGAAACATATTTGTTCTTATTGTCGCATTTGAGGAACTCGTGCCAAAGTAAAAATGCAATTTTCCAAAATTTGGTATTATTTTTCTTAGCAATTTTACTTCCTAGTTCCAATAAATTTGATGAAAATCTTTGTAGTAGATGTTTTCATTTCAATACCTAATAATTTTCAGCAGATTTGAGATTTTATCAAGAAATGTAAATCGGTTTTTTTTTCCACAAATGGCATTTTAAATTTGAATCATATCTTTAAATTTCCAAATGTATTTTTTAAATTGAGTGAAAGTATATTTTTGGTTGTGTTTTTATCAGCTTATATCATTAACACTTTAAAAGGGTAACTATTTTGAAACGATTTTTGTGCATAACATTTACAGTTCTTTCCAGGATGCAATCATTCGGACTCATGACATTTGACGTTCCTGGGTTCCATTCTTCTTTCGGTATTCTGCTATCTGTATTTAAAATGTCTTTTTATATTGGACTGAAAATTACACATATTTATAGAAAAAAACACCTCTCCTTACTTTATAAGCAATCATTTTCTGTCAAATAACAAACTAATAATTGTAGTAACGATTTATTTAAATCGAGCATTTTATTCATCTTGATGGTGACATCGAATCAAATTGGAATTGCTTTCATTGAAGGAAAATTCACTGTATTGATATATGTAGATTAATTCATGTGTGAAAGCCTCTATCGTGTTCCTGGATTAATGCAAATCTTAAGAGTAAATGACATATTTGGTGATTGAATTACAAATCAGGTAATTTTAAATCAAATGGAAAATGAATTTTACGTCAAGCTGCCTTTTCCGAAAAGAAGAACTATGGTGGAACCGATTTTTTTTATGGTAAATTTCTTTTCTGTCACAAATAGCCAATAACGGGGTCTAGAATTTTTGACATAAAACAACTAGAAAGTCTAAGAATTTCGTTTGTTCAAATTAGTGGGTATCCTGATGAAATACGAAATACTGCTTTTAATTTTTCTTTAAAATAGTTCTACCCTAATTTTTCGCCAATTTTAATGAAGGAAAGATCACATAGTATTCTATATTAATTTAAAGCACCTGCCAGAAGAGCTGATTTTTTTTAAAATATGGGCTTTTCGCACACATCGAGAGAGTTTTCTAAAAGGCTGAACAGCAGTGTTATCCCTTAACATAGATTTTTATCCATATTATATTACAGTGTCAATTTTTCTATGGAAGTAATTAGTATTTCCTTATTTCGATAACAATATTGTAATAATATAAAAATATGTAATAAATAATAACTGATTTAAACTCTTCTAAAGGGTTAATATTCAATATCGTATAATAAAATATATTTTTTTCAACTACAAGTGCAATATATCTTATACAACCCTTTAAAAGGCGCCAAGTAAATCTAAACAAGTTATTGTAGACCCTTGAGGTTGTTAACCCCTGGAAAAGTCGCAAAAAATTTTCCAAATCGTAAAAATCCTTCGAAAAGTACTGCGTATTAACTTGGTCCGCGGTCGGCCATCTTAGGTTGTTTCCGCGGGGCGGAGTCTCCGCGACCAATGATTTCAGCGAATCAAGTGTGCCGCGAACTTGTCCTGATCTCCAGTGCACCGCGCATTAAGGTATGAGGTATTGCAAATTTACACTCGCCTACACTACAAAGTTTTACGTAGCATTGTTACCTGTATGGTGACCAGTCGTACGTCATTCATTGTACATTCATCTTTGGAGAAATTAAGTTAATGTCGATTGAATATTGGCATTGCTTTACTACAAATAGCCTAAATAGGTATTCGTATTTATTATTCCAGAGAAACTCTTATCTTTGTGACGTATGCTTCATACGCAATTCATTCGTCATTTAGTCATAATAATAACAATAACGGATTGAAAAGTTGTTTATGAAGTTATTTCACAATCGCATTTTTTGTGATGAAATGGTTATTTTTTACCTCAAAACGTAAAAATAAAAATCTATCAATATAGGTAGGTATTATCTCCAACTTAAATTACTTTCGATATATTTAATTTATCAATTATTAATAGGTATGTAGATGATTTTTTTTTTAATTATTTAAATACGCAAAATCCGTAAAAAAAAGGATGTTGGAATTAAATAGCAAATTATTCAAAAAATTTTCCCAAACGTGGAAACGTGATTTATTGATAATGGTAGTGATGGGGATAATTCCTAAGGGGCTAGCGTGAATAAAATCGGACCCCGAAAATTTGATTTGTGAAAAATGTTTGTATGAAATTAACTCGATATTAAAATAAACTTGGCATAGTACAGAGTAGTATTTTCGTAGATAAATTACAAAAAAGAAAAAAAATCGGTTAGAAATAAAATAGATCATTTTCACCAAATTTAGTTTTATACTTTTTGGGTGATGGAAAATTGCATCATGCAATATGTTTATGACTTCAGCAACATGTAGAATTGCTAAGCGCCCTCCTTTGACAAGTTTTATCCTTTGTCCTACTTTTACATTAATTTTTCGTCCAATGTCAAAAATTGTATAGCGTGTCATTAAAAGCAACAGATAGGAAAATTTACTTGAATTTGGGCCATTTGAATCTCCGCGGGGACCGCGGCGCGGGCTAAGATGAACTATTCACCCTCACTGATATTATCGCGAGGGTCGTGGTATCGGAGATCATGGTTATACTGTGTACCGTTGTTTAGGTGATATTAATATTATATTTTATTTTTCTTTAGAAAATTATATGTTTATTTTTTTGTTTGCCCAATTTGTTTGATTTTTGCTTTCCAATTCTGTTATTTTTTTTGCTTTTCGAATTCTGTTATTTTTTTGCTTTTCCAATTCTGCATGGTTCATGCTTTTCCAAATCTAGTTTGTTTTTGTTTGAAATATACATACCTATGTATATTTCATATTTTCATTTTTCATGTTTATAAAAACTGATTTTTTTAACTCGACCTTACAAATGTCCTTTACAAATTAGAATACTTGACAACCCTAGCAACACGTTTTGAATTATTGCGGTGTTCTAACATTTTTACTTTCTCATCCCTCAAAGTGAGGAAGTTATGTAAAAAAAAATTGAAAATTTTTATTGCATTTCTGGACGAATCTCGACGTATTATGACGATACACAAAATTTCAGACAACAAAATTTTTGTCTGTATGTCTGTGTGGTACGCGATAGCAACTACAGTTTTTGAGATAAAGCTTTCAAATTTGGTACACACATTCAAGAGGTCAAGGAAGAGATTGACTTCGTTGATGAGCAAAAAATCTGTCCCAATGTCTAAAAAAATATTAGTGACATTCCACCAATTTTTTGAAACATCAAAATGTGACTTTTGAAACGTCAAAAATTACTTTTATTATAAACTCCACCACACGTCGAATTTTACTACGGTGAGGAAGTTCTGATCCCCAAGTAATAATTGGCAGCCGTTTTTTTTTTCTGGTTTGTATCCATATTTTATTCGAAAGCGTTTTTAAAATCGCTTCCGAGCCATCTAAGGGCATTACTCTGGAACACAGGCAAATAATTTTTTTTTTTGATATTTTAAATATTAAAAAAATATAGTTGTTTGTCCTAATTGTAAGAGTTGCATCTTTTCTTTTTCTTATATTATATGTAGCAGTAGTACATATATTTTTATATTTTCCTAAACTCAATAAAGTAGCAATATGTCATGCGTCCTTTTCCTTTTCCCTTATGTCCTGGATTTTTAGCCATTCTTCCTTGAAATTATAAATTTGTAGTTGGCACCCTAAGTGTTAGCACTATGGCTTATATTGTAATCAGTTGTGAAGTGTTCAGTGTAAAAAGAAGCACATTTTAATATTTGTAAAAATGATATATGCATTTTTCAAAGTTTATAGAATCAAATTCATACACATGTCAAATTTGTTATAGATAAAAATAAATTTTAGTTTTTCACCCATAAATCCTATAAAAGGTTTATGAAATTGCTTTGAAACAGTACAAAGTCAAAACTACAGTTATTCCTTTGTCATAAAATGCTTATTTTTTAATAATTTAGTTATAATATCATTGATAATATGTTGGTATCTCGACTCTGAGAGAATCCTTGTAGGGAGTTCGTTAAAGGACATAGGGCCAAAATAATAATAACCTTTGAACTTTATCCAGTTCAGTTACAAGTTCTATGTTTTACCGATTATTGTATTTGTAAATTATCTTCATTTCTTCAATAAATCATATATAATTTTATGAATATATGCATAAACATAATATAAAGGAAATAATAAAACATATTTAAATTAATTAAATTTTATCTGTCTAAGCAAATAATCTGGGACCCTAGGGGAATAACTTCCCATTAAAAATGACAAAATTTTATGAATATTTGGCGCCATATCTGAGCAGACCAGCATATAGGCATCCGATTTCATTTAAATAATGTTCAAACGAGATTGTGATGAGTACAGCCAGAGATTGTGATGAGTACAGCCACAACCATGGTACAGAAAATTTGAAAATAATTTCGAAGGTCTTTCTATTTTGTTCATTCTTTCACTCTTTCCTTGATTGTTTACCAATTTTTCACCTAACTCGTCCTTTTCCTCTGCAAATTTCTTGCCAACTCTTATACTTATGTACATATTACACGCGTCAACAGGACATGCAACTATACTTTTGTGAAAATTATACACGATGAATCTGTCGTATCGTGAATTCACGCTATTTGTTCAAAGGTCTGATCGTACCCTTCAGTTTTTCATTTTTTCGATCTTGTGTAAAATTCTTAAGAATTACCGTTCTTAATGCTCTATGGTTGTTTAGAAGCTGTTTTATTTTGTTTGAGGTAAATTCCACAAATCCAGAAATATGGATTAGCTTATAATTTATATGGCTTCAAATCCAGTGCAATTATTGTTAGTGTTAAAACTTTTTCTAATCTATGCATATTTTAAATTAACATCCATATCTGTCTTTATTGATATTCTTCTAAACTAATAATAATGTAGGAACTCATTTTGTGTTGGTCAAAAACGTTCTTTAAAAAATTGCTCCCTGGTAGTAGACGAAAGCGGGGCAAATACAAGACTTATCCTCTAATTAACATGATAATCACCCTTCAAATCCGTGGTAAAAAATACTTTTTATTATTTTTTTAAATATGTTTATACCAAATCATTAAATAAACATGCCAGTCCGAAATATAAACCAATAAAGAAAAATGTTTAATTTAATTTAAGATATAATAACCATATAATGGAAATCCTTCAATTGCCGGATGAATGGTGATATACGAATTCCATTATTTATGAAAATGTTATTATGACTTGATATGCATTCAATAAACTGAAATTAGGCATATACATTCACTTCTGAAAATTTTGACGTATCTATGATGTGTGATTTTTGGGATACATTCATGATCTGTCCGTCATGCGCCCTTTGTTCTTATTGGTTAATTTTAAAGTTATAACCAATGTGTACAAAAGACGCCACACAACCGATGACACCCAACGCATTAATGGAATTCCGACTTGCATTTTAAATGTTTTTTTTTTTTATAATGCACATACGTTTTTCGAGGTAAATTACCGAAATAATTTGTTTACTGGCAGTATATCAGTATGCACTATAGTTCCGATTATTGTGTAAACATATTAATTTTTAATTAATTTTTTTTTACTAAGCAACTCCAATAATATGTATCTCATTTAACATGATTTTGAAAAGAAATAGTCGATAGATATAGCCTGTATTGCTTGTAAATTCTTATTTACATGTTTAGCTGATGTATTTTTAGTTTAAGATTTAAAAAAATTCACGAAAATCAGCACCTATAATAATCGTATTTTGTCTATTACAGTTTCCTCTATTATGCTCACTATAGTTGAACATTTCTAGTATTTTCAAGCAATACAGTTTATTTTATTATACAAAATAATAAGCATCCCATGTTGTTCTATTCCATAACAATTTTTTTTCCGACATTAAACAATTTTCTAAAAGAATTAATTATAAGATCGGTATTAGAAGAGAAATTAATTTTCTACATCATTAAAATGAAAATCCTTCACCGTTGTCAAATATCCTTTACAATTTCACCACTACTAATCCAACAAGATTTTGCTTAATTTTTTATGGTGTATCGCCATTACTGGACTTTTTTTAATATTAGAACCAATAGTCACATGTAAATATCAATCAATTTCAATTTAATTTTTGAAGTACCTACCTGATAAATGAAATCGTCAAGATACATTCTAAATAACTGCCGTTCAAATCTTCTTAAAAACGGTTCCTCTGACGATTGTGTTTAAGAAAAATGTAATAATAGCTCCAGTTTCTTGGCCACCCATAAATTCGACGCCTATGTAAAGACTTAAACTTTGACACTCCTTATAAATAGGCGTTTGGCACTATCTCATAAATTACCACTAGCTTTTCTTGGAAATACAGTTGCCCATCGTCGTACCCCCTTTGTAAGGGTAGGTTAGGTAGGTACCATTCGAGGTACATAACAGAAATGCTTCTTATCTAATTCCCGCCAATGGTCTTTTGTAATTGCGCGCGCATCGTTAAGCGTCCTTTCACAACTCGCGCGGGATACGTTCACCTTCGGTTTCGGCCCGTAAACGGATAGTTATTTAGTTTCCCGCCAATTCTTAGAGGAGTGTATCGTGTTCGTTGTGACGCCACGTGGTTCTTGTGCAATTTTTTTAGCAAAATAATTAGAGTGCGCCATGTTTCCTTGTTATCAAAAAGTAATACTTGTTACTCAACTTTAGTGTGGTGATTTTCTTTAGATGTTAATTGTTTTTCTTGCTTTTGCAGGCAAATGGTGGCGAGAATCGTACAGGATTTGTTCAGAACCGTTCCCGCCGAAACCCTGACTGAGGACTTGCCTGAGATTATGAAGGTCCTTACTAAAATTGGGGATGGTGAGTTACGTATGTCAGTTTACATGTTTTTTTTAAGGAGATCAATAGTGGTGGTAGCGGTGGTGGGGAAGGTCCAGCATATTGTTTTATTTTTTATAATTTAGTACTAGTTTGTGATCATTTAGAGGTTAACATAGCGCAGGTGTTAGTTCCGGTATGAACAGTCTTATCTTCATTATTTTATATTCAGTAATTGTTTTTGTTCATATAAAAATAAATTAAATACATTTTTTCTTTAAATGATTTTTTAATGTATTTTTAAAAGCAATATTTTAATCTGAATATGTATACTTTTCAAATAATATTAATTTCGTATGATACGGGTATATAGAACACGTGTAAATTTTAAAACTTCCATCTTCCTACGCTTCGTTTAGGCTATAGTGGCAATGACTGCATTTACTATTTTAAGTTTAGCCAGAATTTCCAACGGTGGTTAATAATATTTGACTACTGAGATTTATACATACACTTTAATATAAGTGTACATATTCTAATTCTAGACAGAGGCGGATTAAGCCGATTGAAGGCCCCTGGTGGTACAAATTTCGAGGCCCTTAGACTCACGCTCCAGTAGAAAAAAAAATAGTGGAAGAAAGTGATGACTTTTTCGGAAAAATTTAAGTAATAGACTTTTAATGAGTTACTTAAACTAGCGATAATAAAACTCAACGTTTCAAGAAAAATAAGAAATTTATTAAAAATATTGAAACTATTAACAGTTTTAGTTACATATCTTTTTCTTTTGGCTTTTGCGTTTACGTGTAGAATACGTGAATAATATTAAATATTGCATCTTTCGCTTTTTCTGTTGTGGCAGTTTTTAACTGGAAACAGTAGTGGCTGGTGAAATTTAAGTTAAGTTTAAGTCATATCTTAATTGGCGCATGAAACCCAAGCAACACTTTAAGGCATAATTATCAAGGCTAAATGAAAATGTTTTGCAGAGAACAATTTTTACATATTGTCCTAAAAAATAACCTGGGAGTTGTAAAATTTTTTGCAACTTTTTTCTCATATTTGTTCTCCGCAAAACTTCATATAATCTTAGTTTTACCTTAAAGTATTGCTTGGTACCCATGATCCAACACAGTGATATGAGAATCTAAATTTCACTAGCCGCCACTGACTAGGATTCTATCGGAACCATATGGAGATTCGGGGCCACTGGCGGCCACTAGTTCCGCCAGCCCACAGTGCGTTATTTTGCAAATCTAGCAGGGCATTATTATATATTGGAATAAAATCAGTTTTTTTTGTAGCATACATTTATTTACAATTAGAAAATAATCTTAACATATAATATTAACCTACATTACTACTCATTGCAACACTAATATATCCTTATATAAAATTTTATATGGCAATTATATTAAAAAATATATACTTATTTAATTTATTCACCACTATTAGAACTTCCGAAGTCATTATTTTCACTAATTGAAGAATCATTGTCATTTTCCTGTGTTTGCGTTTGGGTGATATGAATATTTGGCTACTTTATTAATTTTAACACAGTAGGATCAATAATTGTTTGTTTACTTTTTCTTGTGGCTTTAAAGATGTTATGAAAGGATCGGAACTTATAAAAGATTGTGTTTTCGCAACTCTCTGGCGAGCCTCTTGAGATTCTTCGGACATCTGTCCGATTGGGAGAGAAAACTGTTTTATTACCTCTGGCCCGTGTAACAATATTTTATGCAGTGTTACAGGCATGGAGTACCAGTTATATAAAGATACATATAAATTAGCTGTCTCGTAATTATTTTTTGAATTCATCAACGTTTATATCGTAGCTACAAGTTAAAGTGCGTAATATAATGTAAAATCGGTGAATTAACGATTCCTCAACTCCTGTTATCTCAGAAGATACTCTAGCATTTTTAAAAAATCTTGCATTGTTTCCATCATTTGTGTTCCCTCCTCCCATGTTTTTGAGTATCTAATAACAAACCTGTTTCTGTCCTAAATCTATTATTTCCTTTTTCTTACTTCAACACTTTCTTCAGTTTTACGGCATTGCCATTTTTGTACGTCTAATCTGTATGCAATATGCTAGACACATTCCATTAATCTTATTTGGGCATGTAATGTAGATAAGCTCCAAGAAAATGTTTACGAATCACTTCGACGTTGGCGAATCATTTTTAGATTATTTATATCTTTTGAAGTTGCTTGGCAAATATAACATTTTTGCGTGGCTTTGTTTGATGCCAAAACATTACACACTTTGCCGTCAACCATTGTTTCCTCAAATCGATGAATCACTTGAAGTATGTGGTCGTTAAGTTCCACTGAGATTGGTTGAATTGCTGTAATTTGGTTCCTCGCATTTTCAAACTCTTCTAAAATTGAATTGTCAGTTTCCTCAACAAATCTAAACCTTATGGGCCTGCAAAACTATGTTGACAATGGCCGCGGATTTTGCCATAATATAACCTGGTTCGTTTCGTCGTACAGTTGTAAAGGTACCAAGGATGTCCTTAAAACATTCGCATCGTCAAATTCTTCTGTATCGGCTTCTTGCTTATTTATACCTGCTTTGTCCACCACTACCATTACACCTCCACTTGAAAGTTATGCTTAAGTTTCGTAGCGTTATCCTCCCTTCATCAAAAATACTATTTAGAACTTCGTCTTGTACAATGCAAAGTCTTTTTTATAGTCAAATCAACTATCGATTGCAACTTAATTTCAGCTAATGATTCATTTATTGTGCAATGTTCATCGGCGGATAACACAGTTTTTTTGCATTCTTGATTTGTTGGTATGATGGGTAAATTTTTAGTCCCTTTTCGACTGCTGACTTCCTAGGCATCTGGTATTTCCTATGAGTTAATTTTACTGCAGTTATCAACGCTAAAGCTTCTTCAGGCGTATATTTAGATATTTCTTTGCCTGTCCCTTTGAAGACTTTTTTACCTTGGTCGTTCGTTTGGGAGTTGAAACCAATTCCTCCAACATACTAGCAGCATCCCTTTTACCACTTTGTGTCAACTTAATATTGGTAGCATGGGTTAATGCACTTTCCGTAACTAATGATTTTACTTTCCTCGTTTTTGACTTTATTCCACTCGTTTCTAAATCGTTTTTTGGACGTTCAGATTTTCTTGTATTCGACGATCCACTTTTACTTGGTAAATCGAAATTTCTTATAGATATGCTAGTATTCAACTGATCATTGTATTTATTTAAAAAGTTTTTCTTATTGCGATGGCACGCTTTCCACCTTTTATTAAATCCAATAATAAATGAGTGAACAATACGGGTCACTTCATTCAACATCAGATGAGAACAGTGATGAAAGTTGAATTTGTCTTTGAGGTAATCCACAAGAATATTTTCAGCCTTAAATCTAGCCGTTCGAGGGTTATTATCTTCATTTTTTAAGTTTTCGTAAAGTTCTCTTTTTTGTACAGTCGGTAGTCTACCTGTAAAAACATAAATATATCTTTAAAACGCAATTGACTGCAAATAATATTTACCTGTATAAAAGCTGTAAGAATTAACCAATAAAATAAAATCAAAATCATCATGTACAAACATGTACAAAAGTTTTGGCATTCTAGTGAAATTATAATTTGAATAAATTCCAAACTATTTCTTAACACGACATTGATCTAAATTTATTACATAAATACGGCAAAGACAACTTATTAATATACGAAAATATAAGGTGCATACCTTGTTGCAAAATATCCATATTAAAAAAAATATCGGTAATACGTATATTCACCATAAAGATCTCTACAATGAAGCACACGGGCACGACAGAGTCGCCTTTATAAAAAGCCGGTAGAAAACTTCATTTGTTGAGCCACTCGCAAAGAAAGACGCCTACTGTTATTATATTTTGTGAATGGTTTATCTAGGGTATCTACTTTGTTTTTAAAAGGTTATAAGTGGTTATTTTGACAGTAGTCTTTTGGGATTTAGTCCTGCTAGATATGCAAAATAACGCACTGTGCAGCCGCTTAATCCACCTCTGGTTCTAGATCTACTTCCGTAAAATAAGTGATTCCAAATAAAATTTGTTTTTTAATCGTTAAAACGTGGACGACTCTTGTGATCAAGAAAAATGGTGACTTCCTTCAAAATTGCTTGTAACAGGAAATGTTCCACAAAATGTATGTTTTTTTTGGTTTTTTTTTTTAAAGTAACCGGTTATTACAAGTGTTCAAACTATCCTCTCCAATAAATAATTTCTTAAAATAAGAACTAAAACCTGCAATAATGCAAGTTTCGCAGTTTAATTTGCATGGAGATTTCCCAAAGATTATCTATAATTTTCAATGCACAAATTATATTTTATCAGATAATTTCATGATCCAGAAAAAATTGTTAAAAAATTTCACGATCATGGGTACTTGATTAAGCGTAATAAGAAATGCCAAAGATCATGGTAATTTTCGATAATTTGCACTAGTGAAAAATTATCGCAATTAATACAAATGTATTAAAGAATGATTATCGAAAATTATATTCGTTCGATTTGTGAGAAACAAAATATGTTGCTTGAAAACTGAGCGCTTTAGCGCAAGTGTGATTTCTTAAGAGGGCTAATCGAACCAGTGTTTGTAAGGTAATTTTTCAAAATTTATTTCTTCCATACGGTTTGGTCAAATTACACCAAATTTGGAGGATCAGTAGTTGAAAGTGTACTAGAGGGTACATGTATATCTATTTTAATTAATTTTCACTTTATGTAGGGAAATTTTATACTGTAAATATAAGTGAAATTTGGACGGGATTAGCTCCTGAATTATGATATCAATCGGTAAAATTCATACATGTCGTCTAGAATGAATCTTCATAATTATGCTCAGCAAGTTTCAAACTTTTATTCCGTACTATTTGGTTAAAATGAATTTTCTAAATAAGTATCTTTGTGACTACAAATATAGCAAGAAAGTGTTACCTCTATTGGGAATCGCATCTCAATGAAGTCGGTGAATAAAACGTCCAGTGAAGGGTATAGTCAAGAGCAAAATTATTCAGCGGCGCATGTATAAAAACTTTCTAGAGTGTGACACAGCTATCCGAAGCTTTTTCCCGACTAGGCCCCTTAAAAGCAACATTCATGTGTTTTGATTTGAAAAAGCGAAAGAATTTACGATAACGTTAATTAAACGAGTTATATTTGTTAGACCCGGTATATCCACCTTCTGGTAGTGTGGCTGTTAGTTACCAAACAGATTTATATTAATTATTACGTCTCTACTTTTGCAAAAAATGACCACAGCGAAGTATATTCTCATATTATGGAATAACTGGTCTGCAAAAATAAATAACTATTATTTTATTGATTTTAAAAATTTTTATTCTTTATCTGTTCGGTAACCTTATCAGGAGGTGGATATACCGGCCTTTAAGATTATTTCTTCAAAAAGAAATTAAATTACGTTCAAACCATTTAAATAATTATTGTAAATGTTAATATTAAACTTACAATTAATTGTTACAATTGAAAGGGTGGGTGGATAATGGTGTTAATTTGTCAGAAAAACGTCTTTAGAAACCTTTATTCACCAGACACACGGAGTTACGTTGTTTCTTAGCTCCTTTATCCATTTGGTATCTATGTAAGTATCTAGTCATAGAAACGTAACGAAACATTGGTGATAGAATGTTGTAACATCACAACACTTTTATCGAATAGGATACTCAAATTTTTTAAACAATGTCAGTATACAGATTTATCCATCCGGCCTTCAATTATTAAATGCAGTATCATCTAAATTTAATTACTTTTTCATTCTGTCAGACAATGACATTGCAGTGGATGTATGTATTAATTTGTTTCTGGTAACTATGGAAACAAGATCGCAGCCGTACTGCTTTTTAATATTGATTAAAACTACCAATAACAAAGCGAAGTACAAAAACGAAAACACAGGCTTATATCCAATCAGCAGCCGAAATAAAATTGAATGAATGAAATTTTCTTTATTATTTTCGATGTTGGCAACACAGTAAAGTTGAAAGAAAAGGAATGATGGCTACCTCGCTTGAATTCACCACGAGATGCGCTAGTGTAGGGTAAGGTACAGAAATTTTAAATGTCACTGAACTTTAATGTTTATTATAGCTTTTTAACACGGGTTTTTAGTGATTTTTATAAAAATTAGCTGAAACACATTTAACACAATGATGGCAGAAAGGGCAAGTAGTAATTTTCTTGCTCAGTAGGGAAATTATTGTACCTATCACAGGTGTCTTATGTCGTTAAAGTTAGGTTATATCAATCATGAGCATGATGAAAGGAACAAATGTGCATGATTATTACTTACGATTTTCTGTAGAAGCCTCCTTTGGTAAACGTATAATCGTCAGGATTAAAATGTTTCTTACAAGCACGCGAATGTTTCGAAGGAGTAAAGTTATCCCTGCGAATCGCTACCAACCACTGTTTTAGGCGAGTTTTGTCTCTCGGAAACATATGTCCGCCTTTTGTTTCCGAACAGAATGGACCTGCACAACACTGAGACATAATTAACAAGTTTTTTTATTTACTGGTTTACGAAATAATAACAATGAAACCCTATAAACTTGTTCCGCGCTTAACAATAACTTTTGACAGATACCTTACTCGCCAGTGGCACCAACTGGTGAGCCTAAAAATGGTAGCCCTCATTGCTTGGAAAAATGTCAGTTTAAAACATTAACTTCCTTGCTATGATCCTTTATTCTTTCAATTGCAATAATTATTATCTTCCATTTCGTTGTATAGCATCGATTGCCTAATTTAGAGAGGCTCATAAAATCAAGTTCAGGTGTAATATTGGGTAGTTACTTAATTGAATATAATGTAGTATGTCCTTTGATGGCACTTTCCTAAGTGATAAATAAAACACCAATATATAATTTATTTATAAATAACCTTTTGAGTAGGTAGGGTGCTTTTATATTTTATATTACCTGCCAAATAACACCCAAATAACAGTACCTAATAATAATATATCCAGTACCTAATAATCATATATCCATAGTAATTTTTATCAACTTCCCATACACTATTTTTTAAATTTTTGTGGAATGTTCTCGAGAATGTTGCTACAAGTGATCATTTCGTTCAATAACTACTGTATGCAGAATGCAGGTGATTCTTTATTGCAACTGGCAAGGAAAGTGATAATAACCTACCATAATATGTTGTAAGTTATAACGGCAACTGGCAAGGGAAGTGATAATAACCTACCATAATATATAATATATGTTATAAAACAATATATTATTATGGTAGGTTTATCACTTACCTTGCCAGTTGCCATAGAGAATCACCTGCAATATAACAACTATATGTCTCACCATGGGCGCCGAGTTTTGAAAATTTGGCCGGGTGCTCATCGAGAGTACATAATGCGCCGTACGCTACATTTTTTTTCTGAAAAAAGGGCGGCTTGTGAAAACACATTTTATGGTACCTCAGGTAATTTTAAAATAAAAACTTTATTCCAATACGTTCCAAATATTTATTAAAGACAATTTTCTTTCTGTTCTACTGCTTATTTACTAGGCAAACTAGGCCACAATTGGCCATTTTTAAAAATAAATACAGTGAGTTCAATAATGAATGACCCATTTTGTTATGCTAATAATTTCACCGGCACACAAAAAAAAAGTTGTTTGTACATTTGACGCCACCTATCTCCCGACGTGTATTTCGACCCGCTGAATCCGAATTTGAAGTCAGTTTGGACCGTATACCCTCAAATATCGAGTAAATTGAAAAACCATAAAAAATAGCGAAAATTGGGTGTTTCGGTAATAAAAAAATTTTGTGGATCTAAACCAATTTTTATGTATTTCGATCCGATGAATACGAATCTAAAGGATATTTAGACCATAAGCCGTTTTAAATCTAAGTAAATTGTAAAAAACCCTCGAAAATTGCTAAAAATAGCAAAAAATTGTGATTATGTTGATGAAAAAAATTTTGTAGACCCGGATCGAAGAGAATTTTTTATGTAATTTGATCTGCTGAATCCGAATCTGAAATATATTTGGCCCATTAATCCCTCAAAATCTAAAAAAATCGCAAAAAACCGATAAAATAGCAAAAAATTGCAGTTGAAAAAATTGAAAAAAAATTATGAAACACAATTAAATACGTTTTTTGTATTTTTTTATGCATAAAATACAAGTTTAGAATCTGAAAATGTGAAAAATTGTAAAATCTATAAAAAATGACGTCGGGTCTACAAATACATGTCGGGAGGTAGGTGGCGTCAAATGTACAAACAACTTTTTTTCTTGTGTGCCGGTGTTTTTATTACATCAACGTAAGAGAATAACTAAAAAGTCATTCGAACGATGAAGAATAGTTTAATGAAATATTGTGTTGGTCAAATGATCTCAATTCATTGCAATACATTCCCTCTAACGCCTGACAAAATTTGCCATGACTTTTTGAGGCATAACCATATTTCTTTTCAGTTCTTCTAAAGTTCGGGGCTTTATACGTACACCCTGCTCTTCAGCTAGCTCCAAAAGAAAAGGTCCCGAACCATAATGTCAGGTGACCTTGCAGGCCAGCTGAAGTATTCCGAGAAATCAAGCACTCATGAAAAAGTCGTTCCAGGAATGTTACGCAAACTCTATCTGTACGGCTTGTTGCACCATCTTGTTGGAACCAATACGTATTGCCATTCTCTTAAAATTGATACCGGAAAAAGTTTTCAAGCACATCTGACAAATTTGCAATGACTTTGATTTGCCTCACCCACTCTCCGTTTTTGGGATAGTATGCCGTCCGATGTCGGCCTATTGATTTTCCTCTCGCAACAGTTCCTTCGTTTTTTCATTTATGAACACATTTTTATGGTCCAGCATTGTTTTGGTTGATCTCACGTCGAAAATTTCGTTGTTTCAATAATGAAGGCTACCGTTTTAGGCTCGCCAGTTGGCGCCATTGGCGAGTAAGTTATTGTTAAGCACGGAACAAGTTTATAGGGTTTTATTATAATTATTTCGTACCCCAGTAAATAAAAATAACTCGTTAATTATGCCTCAGTGTTGTGCAGTTCCATTTTGTTCGGAAACAAAAGGCGGATATATGTTTCTAAATGACAGAACTCACCTAAAACAGTAGTTGGTAACGATTCGCAAGGATAACTTTACTCCTTCAGACATTCGCGTGTTTGTAAGAAACATTTTAAACCTGACGATTATGTGTTACCTACAGAAAATTGTAAGCAATAATCATGCACATTCGTTATTTTCGTCATGGTCATGCTTGATATAACCTAACTTTAATGACATAAGACACTTCTGATAGGTACAATAATTTCCCTGCTGAGCAAGTAAATTACTACTTTCCCCGTCTGTCATCATTGTGTTAAAATGTTTTTCAGCTAATTTTTATAAGAATCACTAAAAGCCCGCGTTAAAGAGCCATAATAAACAGTAACGTTCAGTGACATTTTTCCTTACCCTACACTAGCGCCTCTCGTGGTGAATAATTAATTTACAACTATATCAGTAAATTTCCAAAGCCTCCTCTTTTGATTGATTTCAGTCACTTTCTACTTGTATCAGCGAAAATATCTTATTAGAAAAAATGGGCTATTCATTTTGGCGCTGTACAATATTATTGGCATGATATAGCCGAGGGTTCAGCATCCCACCAAGGTTCTGGGTGTCCCGGAGCATTCGAGCAAACGGCGCCTATGGGTCTCGTTTGTGTCGTAATGCTTTGATCTTTTTTGATCACACTTTATCTATTGGAAGTATTCTTAAATAAAGAGTCCCTATTCAAACGTTTTGCATTACGCGAATCTATTGGCGAGGTTTAAATTTAAGACAAAATAAGGGGGAAAATTTGAGGGTGAATATTTTCAACATTTTGCAATGCACTCAGGTTTTGACGTGCATGTTGAAATTTCTCAAAAACAGCAGAACTACGACGTATTGGATTAAGGTAAGCGCACAGTTGTACGCATCGGATGGACGATTCAGCTGAAAATTATTATTTCCATTGTTTTAAATGGAACATAGCACACTGATTCGCACCGGACGCATGAGCGAAATTCCGTTCAGGAATCTTTGAAAGAATCAGATCCGTATACCTACGCGATGCGTACTAATGACGTCATTCGGAAATTAGGGGGGGGGGGCCAAGGTATACTGACACTCTTTTCCTTCGGGTCATCTAGCAGATCGCAATGGATGATGGTTTATTAATAATTATTTTATATCATCCTGTGCTAAATCAATAAATAAAATGTAAAATTCTCCATACAATTTCCTTTTCATATTTATATTAAGAACCCAAACCTCGTTTTTTCTTTGCTTCTTCCTTTTTTCTTCGTCTTCCAACCCGCATGCAATTGCATATAACTCTTCTTTTGAACTGCTCATCTTGTCCACAAAAACAAAATTGTGATTAAGGTATGAAAACAATAACGCGTGATTTGACTGTTAATTCCGTAAATACGTAAAGCAAATTCGAGGTAATTTGCGATGTTGGCAAAAATAATACGATTTGTGCGATGCGTACAAATGGTCGCTTACTTTTACAGTAATGTCTGGATAATCCGAACAGAAAGTTGACGAACCCTGTTTAGATTACCAAAACATTTGGACTATAAAATTCACAGTATAAATGATAACTATAACTCGAACCTTACTAAGCCATTGTTATAAATGCACATTGAAAAATTGTAATGGATATAAAATATTTATTAGAGCAAATATATATATAACCATAAAAAAAACATTTCTAATATCATTATTAGAGCCTTCATTCTCGGATAACATTTCCAGAGAGGGATGCGATATACAGTGATTTTTCCATGATATCGTAATTATTAGTAAACTATTTTAATATCAGTTGTAATCATAGAAAAAGCAATTTTCTAATACTTTCTTTAAAATTACATTTTAAAACATCGGCCACTAGCAATTATTGCTACACAAGCGCTCAAGCATTGTTAAATACAAAAGTTTGATTATATAAACCATACTGAAAATTTATGCGAAAGTTTATTGAGATGTTTACGTTTTTAAAAAGTGTCTCTGACCCTCGAGACAGGTGAAAGGTCATATTATGTCCCAGTAAACACCAAAGTATGCGCTTTTACTGGGCTTTTATTGGGCCAGCATTTCCATTAAAAGGTCCGATAAGAGCCCAGTAAAGGTACTTACCTTAGTATTTACTGCGGTATTATTATTTATGCCATGGCTTAATATTTATGTCAAAATTTAACAAAGTGCAATTGAAAGTAATAAATATTGCAAACCCTTAATATTATTTTTTGGTATCTTCAACCTAAATATGGTCTCTACTTATACATAATACGCTGCAATCCGTCCAGTACCTACATGTAATGAATAACTCATCCTTATCTGATTGTGTCTCCAGCCCAACCTGTGGTGGAACTCTGTTCGCTATAGAATTCTACTTCGAATTCGACTCAAAGATATAGTTTTGGTACTCTGTTATGCGATTCCTACTCTTGCCTTTGGCGATATATCTCCAGAAGCTATAGCTAGTTGTCGACATATCAGGAGGTGCCTATTAGACAAAGACAGACTCAATTTGAAAAAATATACCAAAGAAGAATAAAATATTTTACATATTTAACCTAACATTTTAGGCTGATTTTGCTTTTGTTATTTTGTTTTATATATTCTGACTGATGAAAATGTTAGTGACTATAATTACCATGAGATTACGAGTGGAGGTGGAAGTAAATTTAAAAGAGCACGACCCTCAAACAATATCATACCAAATAAACGGAGAAAGGAAAGTCTTCTCATTTCTAATGATATTTTAAATTTAACCAAAGATACTTATTTAGTGCTAGAAAGCATAGATGCCAATGTAAAACGTTTTGCAGATTCGGCAGAAAAAATCAGCAATACTTTAGATAGTTATGTTTTGAGTATAAATTGATTTTAATTTTCTTTTTTGTTGGATACGTATATCTCGAGGTATCATTTAAGGCTGTTGTTTTTTCTTTTGTTCTATTTACTGTGAGCAGTGATTTGTTTTTATGTAAAAATCGGTATTCTTATTTTTGAATTTCGGTTTGCATTATAATTTTGTTTTTTGACTAAGCTAATGGGTGAGAGATGTATGATTATTATGTTATATGTATTTAGAAATAGTTAACGCTCTGTGCCGAGGTAAATAAGGCATAAGCTCATTTGATATGCCCTATTTACCTCCCTGTTGTTTCAAATTTTTACATATTGAAGAAAGAGCGAGCTATTACCTGCTCTCATGGCCACGCGGTATACATTTTAATTTTTTTTTTTTTTTGTAAATTTTCCCAATTTGTTTAGATTTAGACTAAATACTTCACTATGCAGGGCCGGCGCCAGGGTATTTGGCACCTGAAGCAAATATTTGCTTGCCGCCCTAAGAAAAAATATTTACAAGTTACTACTGTTGGAACAAATAACAAATTTATTAATAAAAACTTATAAAAAATAAAAGAAACATTTCAATAGACAAAAATAAATAAAAAAATATTTAAGCAAAAAAAAAAACAAACAGAAATTATAAGAAACATTCTATAAAAAATAAAACATATTCCAATAAAACCAAAAAATAAAAAATATTCAATAAAAACAAAAAAGAAACTAAATAATGTCAAAATGGGATCTTTACACATATCACATATCAACTTTACATTTTTCATTAACAAAATCTTCAATCGTAAACCAAATTATTTGTTATATGTTTCTCGATAGCAAGAATGGCTAAGTCTGTTAATCGTTCATGCGCCATGATTGATCATAAATAATTTTTTTATAATTTTTAATTTTGAAAAAGAACGTTCTCCACTGGCCACAGACACAGGAATGGTTAATAAAATTCTTAAAGATACTACAATGATAGGGAAATTTTCGCTCAACTCGTTGATTTCTAAATAATTAAGCACATCCAGTGGATTTGTGCCCTCATTATTGTTTAAATTAATTAACTTTAAAAAATATAAAATTTCATTATACAACTCAAATGGTTCTATATCGTTTATTAGTTGTGAATGTAAATCTTGACAACTTTTCAAAATTTCAGTAGAACTTTTACTTTTTAAAGCTGGGATATTATACAGAAAATCAAAAATTTTATTATGTTATTCCAACTGCTTAAATCTACTTTCGAGGGAATTAATGCAGGTGTCCAAAAGTGCATTAAAGAACCCCCACTTCAAAGAACTTCTTAGGATCAGAAAAAGGCTCGTCTTTCGCTTCATAATCAAATAATTTTCTCTTTTTCCTTAATCTGAGACATCCTGGTGGAGGGAACGCCGCTGGAATTTCCATGTTCCCAGCAATCTCCCGTGCAGTGATTAATATTTAATTAAAACCAGCAATACGATACTCTTGTAGAAATTGTAAAACATTCTGCAATAATTTTGTTGTATCGGTAATATGGGAATTTGGACTTTGTAGTAATTTAGATACAATATTCACTTTAAACAGAATGTCATACCAGGTGACTGTACTGCATATAAATTTAAAATTGCTAATTGTGGTAGCCAATGTGTTACCTTTGTTTCGTGTATCACTGTCTTTTTTGTGGATCTTGGGAAATTTCTACAAGAGGATCATATATTTCTCCCATTTTTTTTCAATTTCTGAAATTTATAAAAAGTTAATAATCAAGTCTTAAAATGCCGCCCTTAAAAAAATGCCGCCTGAAACATCTGCTTCGCTGTTTCACCCCTTCCGCCGGCCCTGTCACTATGTACTTATTTTAGTTATTTCTCATAAGGTAGATATGCATTGTTTTCATTTATGATATATTTAAATGTTATGTAACTTGAAAATACAGTTTTGTATCGGTTGTGTTCATATGTTTTATATAAAGTTCAAATATTTTTTTTGTCATACTAAATTAACTACCTTCTTACAGCAGTGGTAAAATGCATAATTTAATAATTTGCACCTAAGAAAAATACTACCAGTAGGTATAAACAATTTTATTTATATATTCTTAATTCTTCATAAAATATCTTATAAGATTTTGTCTTGCAATATTTCCTTCATCATGAAGTAACATCTGGTTCCCCATATCAACATCATCATTTTGAATTTCAATTTCAAAATCATTATCCAGTCTTCCCGCTACACAAATATTATGCAAAATAGCACAGGCGTTAATAATATGTTCAACTTTGTCCGGATCATGTCTTAACTTTCGTTCTCCCATGATACAACGGAAATGAGCTTAAATATGCCATTCAGGCGCATTGCACAGTTTCTTCCTCGTCTGTGTTCTTGTATATGCGGCTTCAGGTGTATTAGGTTAAAAAGGGTGTTATTAGCAAAGGCTGTTGAGGGTAGCCAGAATCACCCAGTATCTAAGTATTTTTGTCACCTAAATCTTTAATATTAAATGCCCTTACCATTGTTCCAACATCTTCCTAATTCCTGATTTATAATGGAATTTCTCCAAATGTATGCATCATGGCTAGCTCCTCCATATCTTGCATTAATGTTTAAAATTGTGCGATCATAATCACAAATCTAAAACGTTTATATGGTTAAAATATTTTTTTTTATTGTAACAACTTTAAACTTACGATCTGGACATTTTTTGAATGAAAGCCTTTACGGTTTAAGTAATTATGTTCCTCAACTGCTGGAGCTATTATTGCTATATGAGTACAATCTATAGTTGCTATAGCTCCAGGAAACCCAGTCGATTGCATAAAGCGAGCCTTTAACAATTTTTTTCTTCTACTGTTGTAGGAAATCGGATCCATTCTTGACCCAGCACCGTTACAATAGCAGAAGTAACCTCCATTATAGCCCTTGATACAAATTGTTGAGACAGATATATTATAAGACTGTTCTTTGATATGACCCAGTTGCATAAAAATATAGTGCAAAAAAAAATTGTCGAGGGTTGTATTGCTAATACACTAGTTTTTGTGGATATTGTTGGTAAAATTCTATTTAATACATAATGGGTCATATCTTTTGTAAGCCTAAAAGGTTTATTAAAATGATTATCACCAAGCTGAAATGGATCACTTTCATTTCTCATAATTCTCCTTTCGATGTTAAACTGACGAAGTTCCTCTCTTTGTTCTTCTTGCACAGCCAATATATTTACCATATTTAACAGAAACAACTAAATTAATATTTGTTTATTAACAAGGAATTATTAGTTATATTTTTATTGTATTTACCTTTTTATATCTATTCTACTTCTGCATTTAAATTTAAATCATAATAATATATTTGTCAACGAAATATTCTCTGGAAATATTAAATTATGTTAGGTTATATTGTAAGTAAATCAGAGATCTCTGAAGTAAATAAAATTATTTAGTTACTTTTTGAAAATCCCCAGTTACATCACCAGATAACATACGATATTTTTAGAGTGGTTAATAGAAGTCTGGTGAAATCCGAAACGTTGTTGATAGACAAAAGGAGTACGAATAACGACGACTGTAGAAACATTTTGTAGAATTCTACTATAGTAAGGAAACTATAGAAATGAATTGTAAACAGAGTGCCACCACTGTATCACTTCAGTGTCGATATTAGCACAGAATCAGAGACGATTCTGTGATATTAGCCGGGGATATCACTGTGATTAATAGTAAAATTTGGTGCGACCACTGCCTTCAGTTCATAGGGTACAATCGTGGTTTACAATACGAGTCAGACTTACAAACTGTATAAATGCGCAAATTCAAATGACTCACTTTATGTGACTGTCTTTGTTGAAATATGCGCGCGCCTACATGCGCCCAATAATGATAGTTCGGATTACAGATATCTGGGGTTCGGAAAATGGATATCACTTTACACAATTTGGATGTCCGGATCATAGAGGGTTCGGATTATCCAGACATTACTGTATTGTGTTTATCTGCTTTCTACAAGTGCTTTTTTAAATTTATCGCCACCAATAGACTCGCGTATCACAAAAAGTTTGGGACTCGCTAAACTGGCTAAAAATTCGTGTGTGAATTTATTCTTACGAATTTTTAAGAAACAGTTCGTATGATCAGGTGGTTACATTGGGCATGAAATCGTACAGAAATCTCGTAAATTTCTAATAAGTATACATTATAGTATTACAAGATTTTCTTGACGTTATTTTTTGTTTCTTCAGTCAGATATATAGTGTTTCAAAAAAATGCACCAACTTTTTTAGGGCGGTAGTACATAAAAGAATAAAATGTTTTTGTTTTTCTTAATAAACATGTATGTCCTAATATGAACAGTTTTCAAAATGCTGAGTGCGGTTGTAGATTCATGATGGGGGACGTTTTGAGCATCTGATGTAGTTAATCAGGTAGCTAGTAACTTTAGGATTACATGTTTATTAATAATAGTTGTTATCTACTGTACTGTAAAACACAATTAATGGAAAGCCAAAAAAATCACTTGTTGCTCATTGAGAATGACTCAATCTTAAATAACTCGAAAGTCACACGGTGACTTACTGGGTTTTTCCATTTCCCAGGTGTGTTCATATTAGGATGTTAAGCAAACTTCAATTACTACTCTACGATTCTAGCTTGGCAGTTGGCGGCTCAGAGAAGAAATTTCGTCAGTATGGGACAGACGAAAAACCACTTTACAGTGAAAGGGCGCATCACTGCGCATCTAAAGTCAATTGCCAAGCTAGAATCGTGATGTACTATCTACCCTGGAAACGTTGGTACATTTTTTGAAACTCCCTGTATAAATAAACTTATTTTGTTTTATTACGTTTCAGTTTATTAAACCATCGCCAAAGAGAATTATTATTATTCAATGTTTTAAATTACCTTACCGTTCTCTTGATCTTTCTGTTTTAGGTGTTTCACAAACCAAAAAAATTTTAACTGTTATTATTTTATGATATTGTTTATTTTGGAACAGAATTAGTTTTTCGCAATCTATGGTCAATACCCTAGGACACACACACTCTTGGTACTCTATTTTCATAGCAATAACAACTGACAGATAAAGAAATAATTTGGTCGTATCGAGAAATCGTACGAATTCGTAGAAGACAGTGCAAGAAATAAGGTGTGTTCTTCAGTATATTTTAGATGTAGCAGAAATATGGCTGTTTTCTTTGACTATATCAATTTGAGATTTGCTGAGATTCTGACCACCCCCCTTACAATATTACATTACCAAATTCAGTCTCTCAGTATCTCATCTCAATTCACTTGCGCTTGGAAGAAGGAAATTTTAAATTTCTATGGACCGTTTTATAGGTTAGGTAATCAGTTGTGAAAATATAGTTGTTCTCTGGTTGTGAGGTTGGTTTCTCTTTATTTTTTTACTGGCACTTGACGAAAAGATTCGCTGATTCTGCCACGATCATACCACGTCATAACAAAATTAAATCACACACCTTTTTCAACTAATTATATAGTCCGCTAGGTATCAAACGACTAAATTAAAATTCTAGTTTTGGTTTTGTTGAGGCTATGTCGGCAATGAGGGCTATGGCAGCTGAATATCTGAGGAAAAATAACTGTACCTTAGATTATTTGGAATTTAAATGTTTCTTTTAAGTAACTGAAATATAGTTAATTTCATTTCAGTTAATCTCAATATAAGATGTAATGTTCGATAAAAGGAACTCCTAATGTAACCACTTACAAATTCATATGATTCAATTATTCACGATTTCTTGTGCGTGTTCTTGGCCAAAGTAAATTAGCCACTGGGCATCGATAATACTCGACTATTGCGCAGCACGTAATTCTAGCTGGGAGTCTATAGAACTGAATTTTTGTGCACATGCATAAATTGAATAGAATAAAATTTTCTTATAATCTGGGGTTGCATCCACTTGCTATTTTAAAAGTGCTAGTTTAAGTTTTGTTAACCCAGGATTGAAAAATTGAATCTAAGTGTTCCACCACAACCGTACGATCTACGGATGTCCTATCCTTTAATCGTTGATTGGCCCAATTCCTTCAATGAACGCTTTAACGCTATTGTAGGCCCAAATGATGATCAGATTTATTTGAACTTGCGAAACTGTATGCACTTTCCAACGTTTTCTTATAGATTTATGACAAAATGAAAATTCGTCCTTATTTTTTAGGAAATTACTACGACTTTAGAAAAGTTTTTGTATGTTATGTTATGATCTATGAAACTTATCTTCTCAAATAAATCTTTAACACTCCGCCACTTTTACACAATAATTTTATTTTGAAATTTCAAAAGATATCAACGTAATGAATAATTTTTATCAGTGTTTTTTTAGGTATTACAGATATACAGCTATAGTACTTCCTAGAAAAATAATAGTAATTATTATAACAGGAAATGTTTCGAATAAGTAGTTAAACTTTCACATGGCAGAAAATGATTCATCTAGTAACAATTTTTTTAACGTTGACCCGCACGCTGGACATGTTCCATGAACACATAGCAATTTATTTAAATTTAAATTATTTGTTTTATATGATAATATACAACGCCTAGTTGTATGGGCCTCACGATGATTTTTTACAGCTGTGGTGTATTTCGCAAATTTGCAATAATTATGTAGGTATACATATGTCGAGGTATGTAAACCTACATAATAGTTTTCATGAATAGTTGAACGTTCGTGTTGCATTAGTTATTTATTGGAATACAGCGCCACATTGTATACTTTTATAAGCTAATGAAAAACTTGTAAACTATGACTAACGAAATTCATAATGATGACGTCATAGGGACAAGACGATGTGACTGTGTTTTTTAGTACTCGTTATCATCAGTATTAATTAATTGTATGTCGGTTCATTTTTATTTTACAGAATTTACATTTTTTAACAGGTAATTATTTTAATTAAAAGTTATTGCATATTTAAAAACAATACGCCATTTAGCTGAATAATTCCGTAAAAAAACCGTTCAAATGAGAATATCGAGCGTGTGAGAAAAAGTAACGTAGAAGAACTAATAACGTCAACAAAAACACGAGTCACGCAATTAGACACCCGCACGTTCTTGAGGCGAATTTTGAGATTAGATTTGCATGCGTTTCCATACAAGATCCAAGTGGAACATCAGCTACAGCTCAGATACCATCAACATTGCTGTTGCAGTCAATGGCCAGCGTTAAAGCGATGCTGGAGAACTTCTTGTCGCCCCAATTGGAAGAGTTTAAACTGATGGATATGTGGTTGCAGGAGTGTTGCGACAGTGCACACATCAAGGCAGACAATTATCATTTTGAGGAACATGTTCCCTGCATATTTAATGTCTTGATTTGGCCCTTTAGCATGGCCTGCCAGATCACCAGATCTCACAACTCCTTAATGTTTTTAGGGGGGCTCAATTAAAAGGTATACGCCAATTGCTTTACTTTATTATGGCCGTCCCTGTACTACGATATTTGAAAAAAATAACCTGTCGAAGACTTTCCAGCTGTGTCTTTGTCTTTCGGCTATTGGAAGTTGAAAAGTTATGCAAATTTTAATGTGAAATTTTGGAAAGTTAATTTAAATGATAGATGATTTTTTCTTCGTAACAAAAATCATGTTACCTACTTTACAGAACAAGAAATGTGTCCTGTATCTTTTTAATAATTCCAGGAAATAATCCTAAATCTCCCCTACGAGTCACTGCTCTGTAATCGTTTCCAGGTACCTAAATACCTGCGTCATTAAGTTTACCGAACCCTCACGAATTTATTTAAAAATAAAATAAACCCCTCCAGACAAAACAAATCTGTTAATAATATAAATTATGTCGGAAATAGATGTTGTACATATTGGCCAGCTTAGAATCCTTAAAAAACTGGAATGTTGTATATTTTTAGGTATATAAATATAAGTGTATAAAATCCTCGATATTTTTTACAACAGTAATAGTCATTTTTAAATCATCCTGTTTATGAGACTTATTTCGAAGTAAATTAAATCACTCACAATTTAAAGAAATGTAAAAAGCGTGACGTAATAAGAGAGTAATTAGCAATCCTTGAATAAATAATTATTTTGCAATTAGTTGCAAGATATTTCATATACATATTAAGGGGGGGGGGGGGGGGGGGGGGGGGGGGGGGGGGGGGGGGGGGGGGGGGGGGGGGGGGGGGGGGGGGGGGGGGGGGGGGGGGGGGGGGGGGGGGGGGGGGGGGGGGGGGGGGGGGGGGGGGGGGGGGGGGGGGGGGGGGGGGGGGGGGGGGGGGGGGGGGGGGGGGGGGGGGGGGGGGGGGGGGGGGGGGGGGGGGGGGGGGGGGGGGGGGGGGGGGGGGGGGGGGGGGGGGGGGGGGGGGGGGGGGGGGGGGGGGGGGGGGGGGGGGGGGGGGGGGGGGGGGGGGGGGGGGGGGGGGGGGGGGGGGGGGGGGGGGGGGGGGGGGGGGGGGGGGGGGGGGGGGGGGGGGGGGGGGGGGGGGGGGGGGGGGGGGGGGGGGGGGGGGGGGGGGGGGGGGGGGGGGGGGGGGGGGGGGGGGGGGGGGGGGGGGGGGGGGGGGGGGGGGGGGGGGGGGGGGGGGGGGGGGGGGGGGGGGGGGGGGGGGGGGGGGGGGGGGGGGGGGGGGGGGGGGGGGGGGGGGGGGGGGGGGGGGGGGGGGGGGGGGGGGGGGGGGGGGGGGGGGGGGGGGGGGGGGGGGGGGGGGGGGGGGGGGGGGGGGGGGGGGGGGGGGGGGGGGGGGGGGGGGGGGGGGGGGGGGGGGGGGGGGGGGGGGGGGGGGGGGGGGGGGGGGGGGGGGGGGGGGGGGGGGGGGGGGGGGGGGGGGGGGGGGGGGGGGGGGGGGGGGGGGGGGGGGGGGGGGGGGGGGGGGGGGGGGGGGGGGGGGGGGGGGGGGGGGGGGGGGGGGGGGGGGGGGGGGGGGGGGGGGGGGGGGGGGGGGGGGGGGGGGGGGGGGGGGCGGGGGGGGGGGGGGGGGGGGGGGGGGGGGGGGGGGGGGGGGGGGGGGGGGGGGGGGGGGGGGGGGGGGGGGGGGGGGGGGGGGGGGGGGGGGGGGGGGGGGGGGGGGGGGGGGGGGGGGGGGGGGGGGGGGGGGGGGGGGGGGGGGGGGGGGGGGGGGGGGGGGGGGGGGGGGGGGGGGGGGGGGGGGGGGGGGGGGGGGGGGGGGGGGGGGGGGGGGGGGGGGGGGGGGGGGGGGGGGGGGGGGGGGGGGGGGGGCGGCGGGGGGGGGGGGGGGGGGGGGGGGGGGGGGGGGGGGGGGGGGGGGGGGGGGGGGGGGGGGGGGGAAAAAAAAGGGGGAAAAAGGGGGGAGGAGAGGGGGGGGGGGGGGGGGGGGGGGGGGGGGGGGGGGGGGGGGGGGGGGGGGAGAAAAAAAAAAAGGGGGGGGGGGGGGGGGGGGGGGGGGGGGGGGGGGGGGGGGGGGGGGGGGGGGGGGGGGGGGGGGGGGGGGGGGGGGGGGGGCGGGGGGGGGGGGGGGGGGGGGGTGGGGTATGGGGGGGGGGGGGGGGAAAAAAGGGGGGGGGGACCCCCCCCCCCCAAAGCCGGGGGGGGGGGGGGGGGGGGGGGGGGGGGGGGGGAAGAGGGGGAAAAAAAAAAAAAGGGGGGGGGGGGGGGGGGGGGGGGGGCCCCCCCCCGGGGGGGGGGGGGGGGGGGGGGGGGGGGGGCGGGGGGGGGGGGGGGGGGGGGGGACCCCCCCCGCCCACCCCCCCCCCCCGGAAGGGCCGGGAGGGGGGGGGGAAACCAAAGGGGGAAAAGGCGGGGGGGGGGGAAAGGGGAAAAAAAAAGGGGGGGGGGGGGGGGGGGGGGGGGGGGGGGGGGGGGGGGGGGGGGGGGGGGGGGGGGGGGGGGGGCGGGGGGGGGGGGGGGGGGGGGGGGGGGGGGGGGGGGGGGGAAAAAAAAAAAAGGGGCGGGGGGGGGGGGGGGAAAAAGGGGGGGAAAAAAAAGAAAAAAGGGGGGGGGGGGGGGAAAAAAAAAAAAAAGAAGGGGGGGGGGGAAAGGGGGGAAAAGGGGAAAAAAAGGGGGGGGGGGTAAAAACATGTCATCCCCAAAACAGGGGGGGGGGGGGGGGGGGGGGGGGGGGGAAAGAAAAAAAAAAAAAGGAAAAAAAAAAAAAAAAAAAAAAAAAAAGTAAAAAAAAAAAATAAAACATTGTTTAATGCATCTCTTAAAACAAGATGCAAAAATTTTCATATCTTTTGTTGGTAACCAGTGACGGCTGGTAGATTAGGTTATACAATATCTCAGTATTGGAGCATGGAACTCAAGCAATATTTTAAGGCACGATTATCAGTATTGAATGAAGCAGTTTTGCAGAAAAAAAAATTAAAAAAAGAAATAAAAAAAGTTACAAAAATGTGCTGCCATCCCAGATTACTTCTAGACCGTTAGTAAATTATTTGCAAACTAATTTTTTTCGTAATAAGAAGGAAAATTTATCACCCCGATAAACGGGGTGATAAATTTTCCTTCTGATCAAGAAAAAAAAAGTTTGCAAATATTTTACTAATAGTCTAATAGTAATCTGGGGTGGCAGCGCATTTTTTGTAACTTTTTTTCTCAATTTTTTTTTTTAATTTTTATTTCTGCAAAACTTCATCCTTCAGTACTGATAGTTTTGCCTTCAAATATTGCTTGGGTACCATGCTCCAATACTGAGATGTGATACAACCTAAATCCAACAGCAGCCACTGTTGGTAACACAAATAGAAACCTATTCGCTGGAAATTAATCAGAATTTAAAATTGCTCATAGTACTTTTACCTATTATCTTTTCAGTCACTGTTTTAATATTATAATGTATAACCGTAATTATTATGTCTCAATCAAAGTAATGATAGGTTTTTAACAAATATAGATATTAGAATAGAACCGATAATGGATTATTGTAACAGTTTTTAACGCAAAAATTTAGTATTTTCCCCTTTTGAAGATGAGACATTATATTCTTCAAATGTTCAAAAAGCTTGCGTTTGTTTACAAATATGAATATTGCTCGCAGATAAGGATGCAATAAAGATTTCTGTACTTTATTCATATATTTGAAAACGAGTGAAAGAAAGTTAACAATAAAATTTATAAGGTGAATCAGATTTGCTGTAGATGGGGACAAATCTTAATTCAGAAATGAGCAAAATAACAGTAAAATACTAGCGTATTTGTGGTTTTCAGCCATTTCGAAACTATAAACAGTTACAGTATTCTTTCCCACAGGACCATCACAATGATTTTAGAGGGAATTACACTAGAAAATACTGTATTCTGCAGATTGTGAAGTTATATTTGTCTTTATCAAGTGGCTGTAAAAATGTCAGCTGTCGAGATGCATTTTACATCGAAAATATCATAATCTACAACGGAGGAGAATCCTCATGAGAAATTTGGTGTAAAGGATATCCTGGAAGATCCTCGAGAAAATCATAAGAAATGCAGGAAATTCCGGGAAATTTCATAAAACCATATAAGATCTAAGGAAATCTTGAAATCCATTCATATTCCACTAAATCCTATATTTCAAAATTTTAAGAAATCATAGGAAATTTCTTTTAAAAGTGTACTGACGAAATCCGCTAAGATTTTTGGGAAATCCTTAAGTCACATAGTCCTTAAATGTTTTCTGCCCTTTCTAACAGTTTAAACTTCAAACCAAATGCAAGTTAACACCTTGTGACTTTTAATCTTTAAATCGCTCACCATCTATACGTTTCTGGGTACAAATTAATTCAAAAAAGTCGGATAAATTATTCCACACAAATTTATTACAAACTATGCACAACTGGTTTGTAAAATCTAACATGGTACTCAAAAATCAGTTAGTTTATACATCAGATTCATCCGACATTAGATTTCTAGAGGACTCATCTGAGAAAAAATTTAATTATGAATCAGAATCAGCTAATGAACATAGTTAATTAATGCAGGGTTCTCACCAAATTAACGCGAACCTGGAAATATTGACAGTCCTGAAAATATGGATTTCAAATCTTAACCTGAAAGTCATGAATTTTTGGTGAATACAGACAAATTGTCTTGATTTTTAAACAAAATTCATAAAAGTCTTGATTTTTTAATAATTTCAACAAGTCCTGAAAGTTCGTGCTTTATTACTTTTCCTCTTTTCAAAAACGCGATTATATCAATCCATTGCCTAGGTAAAATGCTAATGAATCTAGAAGAATTTTATTCGTCAAGCTATTCGTGTTTTTATGATTTTTCCATAAACGCATACTTTGTGAGTTAAGCAATCTTTTGTTTTTGGCCATGGAAAGTCATGGATTTGAATTCTGAGGGTTAGTGGAAATCTTTGAATTGTTTAAATGGAGCGAGGTAACTCGTTCGAATGGTTGAGTAACTCAATTGCCGCTTCGCGTTGAGGGAAATATAACCTAATCGTTTAAATGGAAGATGTAATTTTTTTTGCTGGTTTCATGCTGGTAGAGGATCACATAGGTTTCCCTACGAGAAACATTTGGTGGTTCAGTCTAATTATCTAAAGGTATATTTCAGCTTTCGGCGCCAAGAGAGACTGTCATTGTCATATCAAACAGTCTAATTTTTTGCTATTTTTTCTTCACATCGGTCTCTTTAACTTGGGGCTGCAACCTCATCTTACTGCCACGTATAACCAACCTTTCAAGATCGAGCCAAATATGTTATTACTACAATTTCTAATTTAATTGGTATTAACCCATTATAATGTGATATTTTCTAGTTATGCGCCCTAATGCGTTCATTGAAATTGTAAAGAAAGGAATGTCATCAACATGATATATTCAACACAATTAACCTGTCTGTTTTTCGCAGTGTATGTTTTGCCATTGTCCTAGTAAATAAAGATCTTATTCCATAAACTTGCTGCTTTATATTTCGACAAAGGTTGTAAATTTAGGTTTTTGTTATAATCTCAGCAAAATCTCATATATCAGCTAGATTTTAACGATAATGATACGGCATATGGAGAACACCTGTAATAACTACATGCGCATAAGAAAGGGATAAATTATCGCCTACGTAATTCAGTGTGTCAGAGATGTGTTTTTGTAAATGCATAAAATTCTCTTATTTTTTGCCATTCTTCAGTTTCGCGTTTAGAGAATTAGGACAGAGTGGCTTATCAGCAGGCATGAAATGAATGTTCATCATCTAGCTCTGGAGGCAACTGATCTTCCATTCCTTCCTCAAATGCCACTTCAACATGTTTATGTGATGATAAATCTGTGTTGAATTTTGTTAACTACATCAAACAACACTGGTATAAACACTGTTATGCACAATGGTAAATCGCCTGACCTCACTTTTAATTCCTAATTATCTTTTATAGCGGTAGCTATAATGTGCACGGGGCACATGTTGCCCTTAACATTTCCTTTTAGTTTTGCTTTGTTCCTCCTAAAAATAATTTTAAAAACATTTTTTCTGCCTTTTATTACCTTATGATATTCTTGCTTCTTCCAAAGATTTCAAATCGAATGCAAGATGGTAAGTATGAAGGTTACAGCTGAACAGATGTTTGCTCCAATTTTGGTTGGACCAACCAAATCGAATAAATTACATGTGTTCGTAGCGGCAATAACAGCGCACAAGTCATGGTGTAAAGTATCACGCCAACTACGCCCCTCCAATACAGTTCATCCTCGCCGGAAATTTTCCTAAATTTACAAATAAATTGTGCATAGTGCATCGATTCGATACGAAACGGAACCGACTGATGCAGTGTGCGGTACGTTAATTATTGCAAAAACCTGTGCATATTTCAAAATATTCTTTTATCAATTACTGCATATTGCATATTGAATTATTATTGCAGCGATTCTAACCCATTTGAGTGGATCGCTGACCAAATTTTTCTTCAGTCAATGAGCTAGATATAATGAATGACTAATTTGCAATCTATAGGCTGTAGGCTAAATAATTCGTCACGTCTAATGGTAATATGAAGGACGAACAGTTTTTAAAGCGTGTCTAAAAGATAGGCTGAAATCTATTATCGTACTAACAGAAATTGACACATTCAACAGAGGCGAAGGAAAAATTTAAAAATAATAGAATACGAATATATAATGCTTGTTTCTCCTGAGCTGGATATTTTTTTCAACTCATTTCAGTGACACAAAATATGATTTGTTTCTGTGTCGCGACACTTCTATTGATGCATTTTTGCCTTGTAGTTGGGTCCGGTAACTGTGAGAATTAAAAAATTTGGCTTTGATTTGAAACATTGAAACTTTTACTCATATCATCTGTGTAGATATCAATTTAATTTTATTAAAAGTAAAGGTAAATTGGTACCTGTTGATTCAATTGTTTATATCATCTGTGCGGCGACTTGATTGACAAATTAAACAGACCGACTTGATTGAGTGTAAGTAGTGGCTTTTAAAGTTGACAGTGCAGTCTCAACATTACAATAGTCACAATCACACATGATTGTAATGGTAATGACAACTGGTCGCAGTGATAAAATGCTCATACCAGCTTATATCGAATATGTGCAAATGTGTATATTGTGCATGCACTAATAGGGAGAGCGAGTTTGCCGGTCCAAGGAGGGCCACAAGCAAAATGGTTTCGTTATAAGGAAAAACAATTTGCCCAAATAGTAAGCATCGCAGTTCTTTTTACTTTTCACCACAGGTACAGAATCGCCTCTCGAATGTTAACAGATGAGAAGTAGTAATATGATTTTATAGCTGATATAGAGAGACAGAGCTATTATACCAGAAGTCATAAAGGTATAATAAAAATTACAATACCAGAACATTCCAACAGAGAGGTTAAAAAGTTAATTTACAAAATTTCGACTTTGTTACCTATTTAGGAATTATTTCTAGCATTTGTTACTGTTTTATAATTTACACCAGAAGCGTTTGGGGCTTGTGCGCAATAAAATGTTCGGATTTCACACAAGGGACAGGTGTTTATAGTAGCAATATCCAACAAGCCCAAGCCTGCTGTACCAACTAAGCATATTGTTTGGCTTTTGCTTGATGCTGAAATCTGCCTAATTGTGTTCTATACAGCATTTCTTCTCGGCTTTTTGCATTTTGTGGAATGGATTTTCAGCAGGTCCTATTTAGTTCGTTAGGTACGCTTAGGGGAAAGGGTATTTCAACAAAAACATGTTTCTTCAAAAGTTTTGTCTGATGATTAGTGCGCGTCTAATCGTAAAGAATTTTCAAAAATACATTATTATTTGGAAGTTAGTAGGAACAGGATTTTAGCCGATGTCGCTGGAAACATCAATACAGAAAAGAAACCGAAATGAGGCGTCATCTGGTGCAGAATTAACGTCAGCAGTGTCAGAACAATTTTGGATCTTCTGATATGGTGTAATTTTTTGTATGTACATATTATGTACAGCTTATTTCAAACTAATTTGCAACATAAAAAACTTTAGCTTCTTTGATCACTTTACCGCCATCGAAGAAGCCGACTTTTTTTTGTTGCAAGTAAATTTGAAATAAACTATATGTATATGCAGCTCTCATACCAAAAGAACACTGGTGCGGGGAAAAATGCAGTATAGTTTCATACCACACCGTGGTTTTCAGCAGGTATGAAGCGAGTGGTTTCAAACACTGTAATGCAATGATTAATACTTAATGGGCCGTACCGAACGTGTACCGTACCGAACGTGTATATCAAATAAAACAGTCAACCCCAAGGTTACATTACTCAGTGGTATTTTAATAAATATCAAACTACGTTTTTCTTTTTTTTACCTGTTATTGAAATAAATTGTATCTCCAAATTCATAATTCTTAAATATGATGGTAATTATAATTATTATAGACTACCCCGACGGGTGATCCATGCGTACAAACCCAAGCGCCCGAGATGACGCTGAGCGCCAAGAAGCGTTCGCTGGGGGTATAAACGGGGGCGTTCAGTTTGCGATGCTGCAACCATCGTGATGCAGTCGCAGACGCCACGGGACTCCGAAAACCCACACAACCGGAATACCTTTGAGATGGGGTGTCTGGAACTATTTATACCACTGCGTATAAATACTTACAAAACGGGTGTCTGACGGTGATCGCGGGGGGCCCTAATCCACGTGCGCCAACTTCCTGCCTTTCCACCGGAAACGACGGAGCTTAAGTTCAACGCGCCCCAGAATAGAACTGAAGTAATTCAAGATGGGGCACATCCCGTTTATTTTCCTTCTCTTGTCTGAACAGGACCGGAATCATAAATGTTTGCATTTGCATGAATGATTATGAAAAATTGTTATATCTTCAAACAAAAATACTAATAAACCTTTACCAAGCATATTAAATAAATGACTTTTATAGTTAAAATATCATGAATTGATCTTTCACACGTAGATAGTTTATAAAGAGGAACTGAGAGGCAACCAACAGGAAAAGAAAATTATTATGATCAGGGGGACGTTCTTTTTAAAGAATGGTTTTCTCGCCACTTAAAATAGGTATAAACTTTTGGTATCTACTTAAAATTTTTCAAAAAATCGTTGACCCTCAAATGAAAAGTACTTCTTACGTCACATCTGTCTTTAGTGATACTAAGTGAAATAGAAGTAGTACAAATTAAATGGATTTCTAAAGTTTCCTTTCGTTTGCAAATACAGTTGTAGAAGAAAATGTAATTTTCGTTTGCTTGTATATTTGTTAAGTTAAACGATGTCTGACGCGTAAATAAATCTTAAATGATGTTAGGTCACGAAAGGCATTGAAATAATAAGTTACCAAACAAACCAAAACTGTATACTTGTCTGTGTGCGGTGCTGTGAAAAACATTGGCGCGTGCCTCCACCCAAACCGCTTCGGTTTAAAACCGAGTAGGATCAAGTCGATGAGGCGGATAAGGTATAGTGGATGAATGGACCTGCTCGCGGATGTAGAACTGTGGAATGTGGATGGGAGCACGTTAAGATCCCTGCACCATGACAGTTGGGGGTTCGGCGAAGTTTTCAGGTTAGTGGTGTCGGTGCTTACAAAAGCACTGATAAGTTTATCTTCTGGTATCAGTGATTGGCCTTGACCGCCACCGGCATTGGCAGTGTCGATGGGTATGGTTGTATGTCCACGTTTTTTTAGGTGAAACCCAATTCTAGACATCGTCGGTTGTCTAATTTATATGGTGTGTGTGTTTTATTACTTCTGCATTATTTGGAAACTTTAATTTTGATAATTGTGATTTATATGTGACTTACGTCAAATTTTTCGGACTGGCTTGAAAACCTCAAATAATCTTCACTTTTGAATTAGTACTTTTCATTTTTCAAAAAATATATCTAAGATTATCCGTAGTAAAATTTAAGAAATTGCATTAACCCTAATATGGTTTTTGACAATCATTGTGAACCATAAAACTACTTATATTACTGAACTGTTATCACGTTTATTCATTATTTTCGTTCTTTTTCGCTTGGTCCTGATTAACTTTTCATTTTGCAGATCACTCCATATTATCATATAGTATTAATCAAATAGAATTCCAAGTACCTAAACATTCGGGGGTCTAAAAAGAATGGCCTAAATACATATGTAGGTAGTTCAGTATCGTCAGACTGTCGGACATCTTGAAAGTGACAAATAAAAGGTTTGTCACGTCATCACTTATCCATGATCAGAATGTTCACGGTCTATTATTTAGATACTACAACTTGGTAGGAATAGGTCCATCAAAAACAGAAAAACTACTTTTTTAATTTAGTCGGAAGTTTCGCTAACTTTTATTAGCATCCTCAGGACTAGTTAAATTGTGTTTTTCTTGTTCATAATTAGTAATAAATTAAACAAACGAGAACTGGTACAAAACATGTTTAATTAAGTACAACATACGAGTAGAACACATAAACGGTCTTTACGTCTGTCTATTATGGAATATAGGCCCAGAATCATTTTATAAGGAATTAAAAAATTCTGTTCATTTATGTTGTACAATACCATGGCGTGGCCAATATTTGAGTTGACCCATTGTATAATGTTAATAAAACAATTGTATATTTATTGGTGTTATTTGACATGTAATAAACCCTTAAAAGCTAGACAATAAACGAAATGGTTATATTTAGATCGTATTTATAACAAAAAATTTAAATTTACAATTAAGCCAACAAAAAGTTGTCGATAAATAATTTCTATTTGAAAAGAAAAATATTCTGTTAGGGGCGTTCATACAACCTCTACACAAAATTTAAACTGTCATTAGCTATGGATAAATAACAAATGTTAAATAGGTTTAATTTTCGCTATACATTTTCTTGTGGTTTTGTTCTATCTCTGTCGTGTATTTATTGGGGTTCTGCTTCCTTCTTCGAAATTAGTTCTTGTTATCCGATAACATTTTATCCTCGTGTTGTCGTCCCCTTTAATTAGCGACGCGACGTTTCTTTTTCCTCTTTTTTTATACACGAAAATGCATACGAACTATTAAAAAAATGTTTCAAGTGGACGTAAATAGAACTAGGCGCCGGCTATATTGGTCTTCTCAGCATTAGAGCCACAAGCGTAGCAAAAAGAGCGGAGCGTTGCTCTCTTTAAGTTCCTTTAACCTCTGTAGAATAAGTTGATATGTTCTTAAAACGTTATTTTTTTATTTTGTTTTTAAAAAAATTACAATTTTTTTGTGTGTTGTAATTAAAATCTTGAAAAATTACCTCGCTTATTGGATCAATACTGCCAGATGTAGCGTATTTACTCCTTACTCAATAAATTCCTGCACGACAATGACATTGGTTCGTGGGCAAAAGAGAGAAGAAACATTGGGGGTAAAGGCATTATGTCGCATTCAGCGTCATTGAGTCATCACCCGATTAGTGTCCCGCGTGTTAATTGCATCCAGAAATAGGCTATATACACATTCCTATCTTTGCGAACATCTGTGCCAAACTATAAAACTACATTTTGTAGAGTTTTGGCCTGCTTTAGATGGAAATTGTACTAACTGCACATTGACAGTGTAAACATAATCATAGGCAGTTGCAGGTAAAAACATTATGCAAAATAATAAAAGTTTTCATTGACGGGAATAGAACAAACAATGAAGATAACGTATATCAAAAAGTATTATAAATTTTAAGATTTTTCCACGATAGGGAAAATCTTTAGCTGTGCAATGTTATTAATAGTCATTAATCAGATTCAACTCTCATTTAATCACTGTTAAACAGCAATGTTTTGTAAAAAATAATGAAAGTGACAGTCCATGTCAGAAATATCGTAGAAATTTTCTAGGGTCAACATCAGCGATTTTGCAATGCAATATTAATGTTTTGTAAGGTAAACACTCATGTTGATACCCAAAAGGTGGTCGATTTGAATCAAATCTTGATTTTAACATGCAACAATCATTATACACTTATTTTTTACATACCAGGAATTCATTCATCACATTCATCACTTTAAAGCACTGAAATTCTCATTTGAGGAAACCAAGTGCTTGGATATCTTTGAAACCGTCTATCCTTATTACTACCAACCATAGTTACTTCTTCACCCCTCAAAGGGAGAAAGTTATGTATTCGTCAAAAAAATTTTGAAAATTTTTGTTGCATTTCTGGACGAATTATGACGATACACAAAATTTCAGACAGAAAAGTTTTTTTGTCTGTGTGTCTGTGTGATTCGCGATAGCAGCTACAGTTTTGAGATAAAGCTTTCAAATTTGGTACACACATTCTAGAGGCCAAGGAAGAGATTGAGTTCGTTGATGAACAAAATCAGTCCCAATGTCTAAAAAAAAATATTAGTGACATTCCACCAATGTGACTTTTTTGAAACGTCAAAATATGACTTTTTTGAAACGTCAAAAAATGTGACTTTTCTGAAACGTCAAAATGTGATTTTTTTTGAAACGTCAAAATTTACTTTTATTATAAACTCCACCACACGTCTAGTTTTACTACGGTGAGGAAGTTCTGATCCCCAAGTAATTGGCAACGGTTTTTTTTATAGGTTGCCTAATTTGCGTGCGCCAGAGATTAAAAGGTGTTTTAGAGAAGCTCAAAGATTGGAGGAGAAATTTAGCCATAGTTGAGAGCTAGAGGTAGATCATTTATTTCTGAATATTACACTTAAGTTTAAAAACTATCATCATCGGCATACTTTTTTCTTTTCTTTTTGTGGATAATGTGAGTATGGGTAATCCAAAAATTTCTTTTAATACGAATAAAGTGGAAAATAGGCGATCGTGTTATTGAAGATACGGCGCGATAGGGTACACTGAATCTAAAAGTTGGAATATTTTATAATTTCTTGATTTTAATAAACGAATTTAATTTTTAAATCGCCATTTTTTTCAGTGAAACTGAAGATTAAAAAAGTAATTTATGGTGACGCATGGGAAATGTTTCTAAATATGCTTGTGCTTGTACATTTCTCGCAGTTTTCGTAATAGTCGAGTTGTTTCAATAAATTTCCGATGACAAAGAACAAAGACGTATGATGGGGACTTATTTTATTAGGTAGAAATATCGTGTTACAATTCAGGGCAGATTGGTAGATAAAGACGATCTCTTACGATTTTAATATTTTGTGATTTATTTTGTATAGGTCCTATTAAAAGTGATAGGGCATACCTAACTACTTATTCTCTGTACTAGATATTAATATTTTTAATTTTCGTTATAAAACAAATAAATATTCGGTGTATTAAAATTTAAAAAACAATTTGAAAGTACATAAATTATAGCTTGAATATTTCTGGGATATTCTTAATTATTTGCCATAACGCCCTAGCTTATTGCACAGAACACTGGCAAATCGGAAAACGTGTCAAGGTGCGCTTTAATCTTGTAAACGGCCGGAAGCATGTGAGGCGTAGGAGGACTGCAAAAGCGGAGGTCGCTTCCCTATTGATCGTTCATTTCGATGTTAGAAAAGCATTAGCCTCTTATTCGTATTTTCATGGTTACAATAAGTTTTCCTTTATAAATAATAATTAAGGAAAGTACGGTTTACACTTATCCAATCTACGTCCAATTAATTATTACTTAATTTTAGTTCAGTTTATGTAAAAAAATTACCCATTATCAAACTAGGTACCTATAATCACATAAGACATGACATAAGTTTGGAGTATACCTATATAAATCAAGATATGTCATGTTTGAGGTATACATAAATCAAGATTTGGTATCTAAAGGTACCTACATATGTTAATTGCCAAATAGCCCACCAGCAGAAATTTACGTTTTATTTAATTCCCTATTAAAATGATCACAAACAAATTAAAAGGGTACCACCGCATAATGTATGTATGTACATATATGGATTTGCCGACAATGCAATTTACCACTTTTTGAGGATTTTTTTGATTTTGTAATGATATAATGACTAATGAAAGAGGAAATTAAGACATTGGGTTTAACAAGATAATAATATTGTGTTTCTATAAACCATTTTCTGTGTTGAGGTTTTTTTTTGTATTGTTATTTATTGAATTTAATTAAATCCATATCATGGTAGTGAACGTACTGCCCAGTCCAGTCTCGAGAATTAAAGACGTAATTATTTGAGATTGGAATACGCAGTGGCAAACTGTTGTAGGACGCTCCAGACATTGGGCGGTGCTGCGCGAAGTTGAATGAAACGGTGCGGCAAGCGCGTACTACAGAGCGTTCAACGATCTCTACTTGCCGCCGTGATCGAAGCGCCTCGCTGCGACTATGCCACCAAGTAGGCGGACACAGCATGGCTGTAGGAACGCTTCGTGTTTCCTCTCATTATTTTTCTTCAAAATTCAAGAAAAAAATCGCGGATTTTATTTATAACATGTGAATAATCATTTATTAGTGTCCGGGGTAAGTTGTATAGTGATTTCTAATGAGTATCTTTCGGTATATTGTGCTAGTTTCAGTAAAGCGTTTCCGGTTAACCTGCAAGAATATTTTGGGCTCAAATCAAAATGGTGGGCAAAACCGCGTGCTTCTACATTTGCCGCTTTTTTTCTTGTTGTTTTTTAGAAGGGTACAAAAACATTGTTAACCTCAATAAGTTCATCATAAACCGAAAATTAATTGTATTGTTATTTTATTTACTTATTTATTAACGGAGCACTATAATATGTTTAATCTTTTTCCCTTACAGAATTGATGCTCCGAGCCGATTTGTTAGAACAAATACCACACATTGCTGCACAGGCTGTAGAATGCTCAACTAGGGTAAATGCACTGAAAAATGTTGTCAGTGAATATCTTATTCCACTGGTTGTCCGTAATTTGGGATCCTCCGATACTGCTGTTGATAAAGCTGCCCATGCCACCCTTATTCAGTTAATTGAGCAGGGATTTATAACTAAACAGCAAGCTGAAATTCAAGTGTGTCCATCTATTTTGGCTCTCTCTAAAGTAGAATCTATCGCAGACATAAAAACTGGTCCCGTTACAGTAAGTACATGTTATTTAAATGCTAACTATATTTATGGTTTATATATTATAATTAATGTTTTTTAATTTATGTAATAAGAGAGATTTTATATTTCTGTTATAAAAATTACTATTTTTAGGTAGCAACTTTTGTATAATACAAAGTGTAAATTTGTTATTTTATACAGTTTAGGTATTCATTTGTAATTTGTAAATTTATGTACATATATGGTTACTTAAACGTACGCAGTGGCTTTGTGAAAGACATGGGTAGTGAGATGTTCTTTTTTTTTTTGTCTCACTACCTTGTCTTTCATGGAGAAACTGCTATTGCATCTATTTAGTTCTAAATAATTTAAAGAAAACCAAGGAGTTTGTCGTTGCCCATCAGAGTTGGCAGTCTTAGATCTTTTTATTCTATCACAGCCAGCTTTGATGAGCAATGTTGAACTTAAAATCATCAGTGTCCAGCTGGCTACGATGAAGATCTACGTAATAGTGCTCATGACCTATTCATCAACTTGGTTGTGACTTCTTTTATTGAATAAGATATCACAGCCACTTTGATGAGCTGGGTTGTGAAGCCAAATCGACAATGGAGATCCTTCTATGGAATGAAGAAATAAATGTTAGACGATGCCGTAACGCGTCAACTTAGCTGTGAAACCTTATTTTAAGGGTATCACAGCCATTTTGACGAGTTATGTTATTGACACTATCGCCAAAAATGTTTTTTGTGAATGTTCAACTACTTTGAAATAATTTCAAATTAGATGCGGTGCCGCTCATCAAGTGGTCGTGAAACGGATTATTAACTCGTATCACAGCCAGCTTTGATGAGCGCTGCAACATTTAAATCATCATATAGTTTCTTGATAATCATTTTCTCATTTTGTTTGTTTCAGTCAAACATCACATAGAAATTGGAGCCTTCTGTATGCTCATCCTCATCAACTGGATGTGAAATGTTACTGAATTCATATCACAGCCAGCTTTGATGAGCGTGAGAGTGCAGGCATAACCAACAAGTGAAGTATAAGTATTTCTAATTTCTTAAATAATGTGGCAAATTCTTCACTATATATTTTTTATATTCTATCATATTAAATTTTTTTTGTCCTAAGGATTAGTTTTCCAACGCAGTGAAATTGTGAAATTTATTAAAAAAAAATGTCCGTATAGTTTAGTTCTTTTTATCTTTAAATTTTATGAATGTAGGTTATGTAAACCTACATCGCATTGACCTAATAATAAGTAATGGACGGAGCCTTGGAAACAGTTTAAATGAGCTGAAGAGATTCAACATAAGAAGAGAGAAAGACATACCGTAATCCATAAGGAAGAAAAGGAAATTAATGGGCTAAAGTCATATGACTTCAACCTTGCAAATACCTATGTGGGTATTATTTCATCTCTCTTTATTTTGGCAGGCACTCTCTATCTAGGCTCCGTCCATATTACCCATTAGGTCAATGCTACGTCCTATAAAATGTTGATGTGAAATTTAATAAATTTCACAATTATATTCTTGGGTGTTTCACCAATACCAGGGATCGGATTGATTTACTTTTAAGTAAAAAAGGTACTTTTTTTTTCCAGAAGTTACTAAAGGTGTTCCTCTTTTGTAAGAGTCTTATATTTTTAGTTACTTTTTTTATATAAAAGTAATACTTTTCATAATATGTAGCACAATTTTAATTATACATTTTGATGCAGAATTTTTGTATACCGTCGTTTTTTACAAGTCTTGCAAGGTAGGAACCTGTCGTGTTTAGGAAATTTGAGTGTACAAATTGAAGCAATAGTCCCTGTTATTTGAGATCATGCAAATAAGCCTACTACACAGTTTTTCTTACCCACGCCCCTACTTCCTGGTGAGTTTTGATTTCTAAAGGAAATAAATGCTATTGATTATAAGTTCTTAACATGTTGACAAATTTTATTCAAACAGATCAGATCTGCTTGTTTTCAACAAACAATTAATAGAACTGGGCAGAAATGCATTAAAATCATATAACATGTTTAAAAATTATGACGGAAGAGGTTAGAAAAAAGAGCGAGAAAAAAAGTAAAAACAAAGGAGGAACAGCAAAAGCTTCTGTATAATCAGAATCTAATAAGTAGTGGCAAAATGGAAGTTTAAGTTGCTTTTTTATTTGCCTAGTTACTTTTTTTACAAATAAAAAAAATATATCAATCCGAACCCTGCAATATACACCATGATACTTGATTAAAAAAAACCATTTTCTGTGTTATTAACTGCAGTAATGACTGGTGAAATTTAGGTTATGGCATATCTTATTGGAGCATGGTACCCAAGATATGACTATCAGCTCATAAATGAAGATTTGCAAAAAGAATGCTATTAAAATTTGAGAAAAAAAAGTTGCCGAAATGGTGCATCCCAGATTATTTTTTACACAATTGGTAAAATGTTGCAAAATATTTTTTCCATAATTCAGATTTTTCAGTTTCCAAATGTCATACTGGTAACTTTACAAAGAAATTTATATTAAACGAAATTTGAAATCTAACGGAAAAAATTCCTCCTGATTATATGGAAAATATATATGTAAATATTTTACAAATCGGTCAATTTTTGAAAAAATTTTTTCTTAATTTTAGTAATATCCTTTTCTTACAAAACTTCTTTATTTAAGTGTTATTGATAGTCATTTCTTAAAGTATCACTTGGGTATCACACTCCAATATTAAGATATATTTCACCAGCCATTGCTGATTAATTGTTGATTTTTTTTGGACGTGTCAAATCAAAGTTTGCCATATTATAGATTTTCATTTTCTGTATTAATATGCAAATATGAATTCTTCTCATTCTTCAAAAAATTACATGTTTTAATTCTGTTTACAGTTAATGAGCAAGTTGGCACCACTTTTGGGGCGTGATGTTACTGAGAGGGTATTCCTAAAGAGATTTTCAGAATTATGTGCCAGTCACATGTTCTATGTGAGAAAAGTTTGTGCTTCACATTTTGGGGAGTTTTGTGCTGTTGTAGGAAAAGATGCCTTTGAGAAAATATTGGTTAGTATTTTATGTGTTAAAAAAAGGAAGAATTAAGTTTTGATTCCTTCATATTATATATAAGTATGCAACCATTGCCATTCATTGCAACCTAGGTTTTATAAACAATTTAAAAAATTCAGATGAAATGTGTAATGCCTCTTTAAATGCCATATCTATACTTATTTTCATGTGTTGTGCAGTAATGAATATTTTTGTAATACAAAAATGTTTTCATAATTAATTGTTCATTAGAAGCACATTTTTTATAGTTTATACTCTTAAAGAAATTTCTGACAAAAAAATACTTCTGATCACAGCAAAAGTGCTTACTCGTTAGGCTTGAAACCAAGGGGTCCCTGGTTCGAATCCTGGTTAGGGCGTGTATGTATAATGGCGTTTTTAAAATAACGAGACAATATCACAATTGACTAGAGCGTTGTTCTGTGACAGAACACTGCTAGTCACTGTCTATCTCTTCTGAGTTTAAATCTCGGCTGCAGCATCTGGCAGATGTTGCAAGGAATGATAGTTTTGTGCGCGTCTGTCCTGGTTGAGTGGTGGAGTAGCAATGTGCTAAACTCCGCCAGGATGTTAATATATAAAAAAATATATCCAGATTCTTTGTATCTTTAAATTATCGCGTTTTTGAAATGAAAAAAAAAAAAAAAAAAAAAAAACGGGAGTTATCCCATGTGTAAAACGCCTAATGTGGACAAATGTTGTTTCTTTCCATACATTTGCTGGGTATGTTTTATTCCATCTCATTTCATCCTAGTTCACAACCATCGATCGTATTCTTTTTCTAACTGGCTATGTTTGGTGTTTTACATAAGTGTAATATGTGGATACATTGATTAAATGATTAAACTAGAGTAATATGATAAATGTATATAATAAAATTCTATAGTAGTTATAAATAGTAAATACCATAATGGACAGAACAGAATATAGCAGAGGTCGTAATTTTTTTATACTACAAATAAAATTAAAATAACCATTTGCAGATTTTGATTACATACTCGTATCAGCTACTTTTGAATATAGCCTAAGTAGTAACAGAGATAGTACATGCATCGACATTAAGTGAAGGGGCTCATTCATTTCACCTTAGTCACTTGTCTGCAGATCTTCGACTCAATAGCCTAGCCATTCTGAGAGTCATAAGGTGGGGAGAATCGAAGCGCACACATAATGAGCCTATTACTACATATTCAAAAGTAGCTGATACAACGTGTATGAAGAGCACAGAGGAAGAATGATCCAAATTCAAAATATTCCAAAATGGGATGCAATCTAGCAACAAGCAGAAATTTCAAATGTGGTGCAATTTTGGTATAATGGACAAGCCACACATCATTAGATAAAAACTTGATCTCCATCAGAAGATTATTTAAAAAATAATTATTATTCACTGCTGTCACTAGTTAACAGTGTACAATTAATATTGTTTGATGTCGCTGAATGAGTATTTGAGGTTTTAAAAACGACCTGTCAATGTCTACAGATGAAACTGACGCATATTTAAAACCATACAATTTTTCATGCTCTACCTTTGAATAAAGTATGGAAAAGTCCACTTCTTAGGAAGAAAATCCATTACTGTATGGCATATAAGGAATCCTGGATTCTTGTTCAGAATCAATTCAAATTATTTTTTCCATGTTCTCAGCTATAGCTCTTGATAAAGTGAAATTTCAATGAAATTTTATGATGAAATATCGAATGTGTCATTACGAGAGCTCGGAATTTAACTACAGAGCACAGGTACCTACGTAAATTCACAGTGTAGTGCAGTAATTGTAAATGAGTATTATGTTTTTATTTAATATAGTACGTTTTCCGATAAAACTAGCTTGCTTATTAACATTTTAAAAATTAAATAAAAATGACTTTATCATGTATAATTTCTGTTTTTATATTTGGGAATGTGTCAGTATGTGTTTACAATATATTATCTCTGAATAAAAGCCGTCACTGGGAACCGATACCAGCCTCCGAGCTCTAGTCATGTAGTCATGAGATAGTTTTCACAAGCATCACTGATCTCAAGGTGCGTTTAGCGATTTATGCCAAATATCATGGAAATTAAAAAAACGGAAAACTGTTTATTTTCTAATAGCTCTGTTCTCGTAAAGAAGCTTTATCAGGGCTCATCTTCATAAGAACTTTTTGTCTTAGTTTGACGTAAGGAATATGCTCCTGAATTTGTGCCATGCATTTTTGAAAACCCCATATTCATTTTGAATGTACGTTCAATTTTTCTCTTGGTCTAAAAGTGGTTCCATTCTCCAACACAGTAATGTAAAAATACATCAAGCACATTTAATTATCAAAATCTAATAGGGTAATCGATCTATTTTCTTAAAACAGTTTCATATAATATGATGAAAAACGACGGTCTTCTGACATATTTGAATGATACTTTCGTCACCTGAATTATCTGATAAAAAAATTAACTGATATTTATTTACCTGATCTGTATAAAATTCGTTTTTTCAGTTACCGTGTTACATTACCCTATGTAGTGATGACATTTGGGGTGTACGAAAAGCATGTGCCGAAGTAATTATGTTCGTATCTTGTGCATGTCCGCCAATAGCAAGGAAGTTAACATTGGCCCCAATTTTTGCTAAGTTATTACAAGATGATTGTCGATGGGTTAGGATGTCAGCATTTCAAACTTTAGGTCCTTTTATATCCACTTTTGCTGATCCGACAATAACTAATATCAGCTATACCAAAGGTGGAGACCTCGTTCTGGTTAATGGAGACGGTAGCGAATTTTTGTAAGTTGAATGTTTGTATAGGTAATGTAAATGATTCACATGGCTTATTTCTTCTTCAGTGTGAATTGTTCCCCATCAGTACCTGAAAATCGACCACCCCTTATTCAGAAATATGTATTTCCAATAAATGATGAGCGAGAAGACATTGATGTAATGAGGCTGCTTGGTTATGAGAAAGTTAAAGTATCTGTAGACAATGAAGAAGTTAATATCGAAGAAAATGTAATTCCTGAAGATATTGCCCCTCCAATTACTGATGAGAAAGAAATAGATAACTTTCTTAAGGAGGTGGTCGAAACAGTTAAAAATGCTGTTCTTAGCTGTAAAACTGTGGAAGTGGAACAAGGTATTATAGGTGAAAGAAAACCTAAAGATGTGGATAGTACGCATAATGTGATAAATAACAAAAATAAACAATGTGATAACTTAGCTGACACAATTAATATAGAATTAAAAGATGACATGGAGAATCTTAATTTAGCTATGAAAGAACCTATTTTAGTAAATTATAGTAGTGAAATTGATAATACAAACAAACCATTTTCAAATTGTAAAGGAGATATCGATACAACTACAACGAATAGTGATAGTAAAGAATCTAGCATCGATGTAAAAAAGGTAAATTTCATTAATAGTGAGAGTGGTACTAGAGAAGATGACGATTTGCATTTATTTAATTCGTATAATTATTGGTACATTAGTCCCAATTTGCCCATAGACCCCAGTATTATTGCAGGCGAGCTGTCACCTAATGAGATGAATGGTTCAGGAGATGTGGCGGTAAGTGACTTGTTATATTTTTATTTGCTAAATTTCGAAGCTAGAATATTTAAAAATCTGTAGAATGAAAACTTACTGTTACTTTTACAGTGATTAATTTCAATCGTGCTTTGCTTTGGTTCAAACATTTCCTAATGTCATATTTTCTGCTAACCTTTTTTGGACCAAAGTGCAGTTACATAACAATTCTAGCTTGTCATTTTGGCGGTGCAGAGAGAATAAATATTGCTAGTGTGGGACAGTGACTAGCCAAAACCGCTTTACATTGAAAGGGTGGAGTTTGGACTATTGCGCTTCCAAGCTCAAGTGCCAAGCTAGGATAATTGAGTAATACCTGGAGTATCTTTCTCTTCCTCATAAATTTCATTATTACCTTTTGCTTTCTTATAACATCTATTTTTTTTCACTTGCACATTTAGTACCATGTTGGTCCATAATGTTTATTAGCTGTAAGTACATTTTTAAAGTAGCTTAGTATTTTTTATTTTAATACATTATTTTTATCATTTTCAACATCTACCAAATGTAAGTATTCATTTGTCTCATATTTTATGTGGTTACATTTGTTATGAATCTGATTTGGTGTACATATCCCACCTACATACAGGCAGAAGTTGTGGAACAATGACGTAAAGAGCAGGATACTTTTTTTAAATAACTATAAACTTTGCATGGTGGTTGAATAAATTTGTTATAATAAATAGTTCAAATACACAAATATTTGTACAGGGTGGGCAAACTTCGATGTTTGTATAGGGTAACTTGGTAATTGTAAAAGATACAAAAAATTGGAGGACACATTCTCGATCTCTTTTTAAGACAAATTCACCAGCAAAAAGAAAAATTTGCCATCGTCTTTTGTTTTCGAGTTATAAACAAAAGTTCGATTTTTCGACTTTTAGACACGTCAATATCTTGGTTGTTTGTAAAGTTATGAAAAAAATAACTTTTCCATTACAGGAACTTTTTCCGTATAATACAGTGGCGTCGAGAAAATTTAAAAAAAGGTGCAATTTCGAGTTGGCATAAAGTTTTATTTTTTAAAATGGGAATCATAGTTGGCTATGGTTTAGTTAAAAAAGGATATTTTTTTTCATTCAAACTATATGTCATATGTGGGGCCGCTTTTGATGTGTAAGTATTTAATAGCGAAAATAATCTTTTAGTAGATTACTTTTGTTTTTGTTTTTTTATACTTATTCCAAGTAGGCGTGTCATCTATGACAGTGTTTATCCGTTTGTCAGTAAAGTGAATATTAATAATTTAGTTTTCACATTTAATCGTAAAAGTGAAGATGTCTTACGAGAAATATGATATGCTAGAATGCTTTATTCAAAGTAATACAATTGTGATATTGCATCCAAAATATATTTCAATTGCTATCCAGAAAGCAGACAGCCTAATAAAGCTATTTTTAAAAGGTTAAAGAAAATCTCATTAATTGTGGGTCCTTCGATAGGCCAAGACCAAAAAATTACAACATTGAATATGCTGAAGAAACTTCTGTAATTAGACTGGCGGTTGCAAATCCTTCAAATTGAAGCTGATTCTAGGATTTCAAGATGTTGAGCTTTGGGTATTTTGAAGACACAAATTCATGCCTTATACAATAAGGAAACATCAACTGATCTTCAGTGACGATTGGAGTTTTGCATGTGGTATCATAAAAAAAGTCAACAAGATCCATTCTTCTCTAGAAATGTAGTTTGGACAGATGAAGCCTACATTAGTAGTACAGGAATTTTCAACAGGCATAACGAGCACTATTGGTCTGATATGAACCTCCACCGTACCGTTGACGTACGATGTCAGGGACGCTTTGGTTTTGCTATTTGGTGCGCTCTACATGGCAGTCGTGTTTTAACATATCACATATATCAAAAGAATCTCAATGGCCAACGGTATTACGAAATCTTAAACCAGAAAATTATTGAGGAATTTATGGACAATCTACCCTTAATTGAGGCAAGAAATCAGTTCTTCCAACAAGATGGTGCACCATCTTATAATATCAGACTCGTTTCATAATTATTAAATACCAATTTTGGAAATAACTGGATGGGAAATAACGGACCAGTAAGGGGCCACCACGATCACCTGACCTAGCACCGCTGGATTTTTCTTTTGGGGCCACATTAAAGACAAATTATACAAGAAAATCAATTCTAACATAAATAAACTCGGACAAAATTGTATAGACTGCGTGAATTCCATTTCAAATCTTCATATTTATAATGCAATTCAGAGTGTTATGAAGAGGTGTAATTTATGTATCGAACATAACGGGCATCAGTTTGAACATTTACATTAATTTGAATTTTTATTTTGTAATTGTATTATAAAATTAAATATAAATATCTGATTTTTTTGGTCCTGGATTGTTAAAGAACCCACAATTAATGAGATTTTCTTTTAACCTCTTTAAAATAACTTTATTAGGTTGTCTTTCTGGATAGCGATTGAAATATATTTGGATGTAACATCACAATTGTTATTATTTTGAATAAATAAAGCATTCTAGCATATCATTTCTCGTAATGTTCGTAAGACATCTTCACTTTTACGATTAAGTGGGGTGTAATTATGATGGAAACAAAATTATTAATATGCAATTTACTGACAAACGGATAAACACTCATAGATGACACACGCCTACTTGGAATAAATATAAAAAAAAGCAAAAAAGTAATCTACTAAAAGATTATTTTCGCTATTAAATACTTACACATCAAAAGCGACCCCACATATGATATACAGTTTGAAAGTGAAAAAAATCTCCTTTTTAACTAAACCATAGCCAACTATGATTCCCATTTAAAAAAAATACAACTTCATGCCATAACTCGAAATTGCACCTTATTTTTTAAATTTTCTCGACGCCACTGTATTATACAGAAAAAAAGTCCTAAAGAATGTAAAAGTTGTTTTTTTATAATTTTACAAACAACCAAGATATTGACGTGTCTAAAAGTCGAAAAATCGAACTTTTGTTTATAACTTCGAAAAACAAAAGACGATAGCAAATTTTTGATTTACCAGTGAATTTGTCTCAAAAAAAGAGATAGAGAATGTGTCTTCCATTTTTTTGTATCTCTTACTGTTACCGAGTTACCCTATACAAACATCGAAATTTGCCCACCCTGTACAACATTTTTCAACCACCAAAACAGCAACATAAACACAGACAGTGGCAGCTGGTGGATTTAGGTTATACCAAATCTCAATATTGAGGCATGGAACCCAAGTAATATTTTAAGGCAGGACTATCAGTACTGAATGAAGACGTTTTGCAGAAAAACAAATTATAACCTAAATCCACCAGCCACCACTGAACACAGGCAATATGACAACACCAGTTTGGAAATTAAATATCGTGCATTATTTCATTGGTTGTTTAATTGGCAGCAATTATATAATTTTTTTTTTTATTCTAAAAAAATTTAAAATGGCAATCACTTAAACATTGATTGCATATATAATGCAAAATCAAATACATGAAAAAAAATCCAGCTTGCGAGGTAATAGGAGTAATGTATAAGTATTTTTTTTCACATCTGTTCGAATATTATTCTTTTATGTAGGCCTTAAAGTAATAAAATATTAAATATGCATCAGAAAATTTTCATTATAATGCCATTAAAATAATTTTCCAAAAGAAAAATTCTTATTCAATTTGTAAATAAATGGATTACCAAGTTTTACGTTATGATGTAAAAATTATTTTTTTTTAAATGTTAGGAACTATGTCGTTAATTTTTAATTTACTGGTATTAAAAAAATATATTTTTAAATTTCAAAGGTGAGATTATATTATTTAAAATAATTGTTATTTCATATAAAAATTGATTTTATACACTTACAGTATTCTACATAGATGTTTTTTTAACCAGATGTATGAAATTATGGTTCATATAAATTCAAATAATCCCTCCAAAACAACAAGCTTCTGGTCCCTCTAGTGTCAAAATGTACAGTTAAATTTCCATGGTGGTTATTTCCTGTTTTCAAGCTGTGCTATGCTGTGTGTGTGCAGCCATTTTACTTTCAACACTCTTTCAAACATGTGGTCTGTGAATTTAATTTCTAAATTTAGTATATTTCAACTTGAAATTTTTCAATTTTTTTAATAAATCGTTTTATAATGAGAAAAATACTTCAAAAATTTACTTTTTGTTTTTTGCATTGGTAATTAAGTGATTTAGTTGTTGAGCCACAAAAGCAAAATGGTTTTTGTTACTTGAAGGTAATATTTAATTTAAGTCTATAATTTAATTGGTAATTCTTTACTACAGCCACTTCTATATTTTTCGTGTTTATTTTGTACACACGCGTAAAGTGTCTATAGAAGAAGACATTTGCTGCAAAGAAAATGTTGCGCAAATGTATTTCGTATTTTCGCACTGTTTTGGGGCAAGGGAAATAAGTGATTGTGTCGTGTTATCATTCACATAATAGATAAATGTCAGACTTGAATAGAATAAATTAAAGAGCAAGGGGAAAGATATTTGCAATATCGTATTTTCGTATTATGTTTTAGGGCAAGGGAAATACGTAGATGTTAATAGTTAATTGTACCGGCGCTGTCAACCCATAAGGAGTCATATGAAGCAGATATAGAATGTATATGTGTAAGTTAAACGCGCCGTATGAGGGTTATCGTAAATTCCACCAAACGCGTTGAAAAATTTTATAATTTTTTTTGTGGCATTTCCCATCATAAGCGCAACATATAATTATGTGGGATGTATTCCTAACATGACGGAGCATCGTACTGTGTATTTGTTTTTTTCGTCAAGCAGAAGTGGCTGTTGTAAAGAATGACCATTTAATTTATTATTAACATTTTTTAAAGGTATTAATATGAGACCATTTTAGAACTATATTCATGATAGGTATATATTTTTTATGATGATATTAGACGACGGTCTTCTGATACATATATGAAGCACTCCATAACGTCCACTGATAAATATTAGTTTCATAATATAAAATGCTTTCTATTCATTTATATATATTAGCCAGTGTTTTTTTTTTTACAGTCACATTTGGAAAATCTGTACTCCACCATAAGTCTTAGTGATTCCCTTAATGACAGTATACCGTTTAATGATTCAACAATATCCATTGAAGAAAAAAGTAGTTCAAGCAACAGTAAGTGATATGAAGACCTTTATACATCTTATATACTGCGAGCTTCAGGGTTTGAAAACCACCTCAATGGTTTTTTTAATTAATCATACCTCGCTATATAATACTGTAGCAAGTTATTTTCTTAAAATGTATTACAATTTGTTTTAAGGTTTTATCTGTTACAAACAGTTATTGCATTGTTAACACGTTCACTGCACGACGCTCAGTATTTTGGAGTGACAAGAACCCATACAAAAATGTTCTTAAAATTTATAAAATAAAGATTCAGGAGTGAGTAGTAGGTATTGGTGACTATTTTTTAATTTGGAGGAAAAATATGCTGTAGGTCTTTAGAACTTTGCAAATAGCAATAAGTGTCAGTTATTTATATACAGGTTCGACCAGATTTTAATCGAGAAACAGAGAATCTATAAAATACACCAAAATAATATGGATTTGGCATATAAACTTATAGCTAAAAATGCTTAGTTTTCGAGATAGAGGGGCACATTTCTCTGGAAATAATTGAGACTATTGCCATTCGAAATTATGTTAATATAGAAATGCAAAACCATGTAATTTTTTTAGTCCCTTTCGCCATCGCACCTCTGGTTGAAATGAAGATATGAAAACTATGATCAGAAGTGTACTGATGTACGCAACGTTTAACTTCCTAATTTTGTAACAATATCTCGATTATTTCCGGAAAAATATGAGAAATATCAAAAATAAGCACTTTTAACTATGCAAGTTTATACTATATATAATTTTTTTATTATTATTTATGCCAGTTCAGTTTTATCATTATTACTAGGGCCCGGATCTGAATATTACATTGAGAATATTGTGGAATGTTTTGAAAATATCACATCCATTTCTCTCGAAGTACTGTGGAACCATGGATAAACGACTTCCCGGAGAGTTTAATGACAAAAGTTTCATGCCATATTTGTGACAAAATATCATGTTATAGTGGTATCCGGGCTCTAGTTATTACTATCTGATGCAGACTGACTATTTGTAAATTTCTTGTGCGAGTCTAAAATGATAACCAACGTCACTAGATAAAATGTATATTAGAATTATGGTATTGGCCATATTGATCATTCAATGCGTTTTAAAGACCATATATAATGCTCCTTCTTGACTTTATGTTTCGTCATCAAATATTGTTTTGCTGGGAACCTGTTAAAACAAGCAAAACTTCATCTTGGCTGGTTACTTATGTTTACAATTTTCAGGTACTGATTTAGAATGTAAGTTAGTTAACGTGAGGCCAGAGCAAAATGTTGTGCCGCAACTTCTAATAGATCATTTTATATCGATGACTGACCCATCATTAAATATAGACAACGAAATGCCATATCACTGTGCATTTTCACTGCCAGCTGTAGCGTTAACATTAGGAAGCAACAATTGGCACCTATTGAAAAACACCGTGGATTGTTTAGCTAGTGATATGCAATACAAGGTGAGAAGAACAGTTGCAAGTGGTTTGCACGAGTTGGCTCTTATTCTAGGCCCAGAAATAGCCACAAGTAATCTAACACCGTTGTTTGATGGTTTCATTAAAGATTTAGATGAAGTTAGGATAGGTGTTTTGAAACATCTGGCACATTTTTTAAGGTTAATTAGTCCATCTAAAAGAAGCACATACCTTCCTAGGCTAGGGGAATTTTTACAGACTGACAATGAATGGAATTGGCGATTCAGACAAGAATTGGCTAAACAGTTACTGCTGGCGGTAACACTGTTTAAGCCAGCAGATACTGCCCAACATATTGGTGTCATCGCCAGAGATTTATTATGTGATAAGGTTGCGGCTGTTCGACAAGTAGCTCTATCATTGGTGAGTTTTAATTTTTTTCATGTGTTAACATTGAAAAGTTCAGTAGTTTTTTTTTTTGTATATAAAACAGTGTTTAAGCTAATACTAAGAAAATTGTGCATGGTTGCTTGGCTTACTGGGCATTTGACATAGCATTGTGTCATGTTACTGATATCCAATTACTGTTCTAAACATTGAGTATCACTTGCTACAATAAGTTCATTGCATTGAAGTGTACTCTGCTGGTACATGACAGATTTAGAGGAGGAAGGATTTATATAAAATGAACCTATACAACACTTTAAACCACACTCCGATATTTGCTGTATTTTTGTTAAAGTAATGTGCTGAAAAATCAGACTAACTTTTTACAATTAATTAGCTGGGTAGCTCAGTAGGCTCAAGCGTTAAATGATAAACCTAGCTGATTTTCTGCCTACCGACTCCCTGGTTCAAATCCCGGTTTCGACCCTGACAAAATCGAAGGGTGTGTGTGCGTTAGCATTTTTTCATTAGTGTAACCCCACCCGTGTAACTCCGGATTTGTATTTGTGGATTGTCTATGTGGTGTTTATGTTAATTCATAAGTATACAGTATGTGTATTGAATTATTAGGCGCAGGTCTCTTAAATGGCAACGTTACAAAGTAAACCAGTGGCACACATGCTGTTTCTGGTCAGCGTTGGTGTTAGCAGAGGAGATAATTAATTTTCCAGCTAGCTGCCATGCTGTCAGTAGTGCATACTGCCTGCCAAATTTCATCTTCCTCCAATATATTATGTCTAATAATGCACATGTGTATGGTGGAATATACCTTGTGTCCCAAATTCGATGCTCACCATTGGAATCTTGAAAACTGTAAGAGCTACAAGGTCGGTTAAATGGGATAAGCTTTAGCAAATTTTTTGCTAAGTCCAAATCCGTTAAGAAACTAACTCTTTTTAAGCGCAATCTGAAAAACGAAAAATCCAATATGGCTGCCATAAGAAAAACAAAAGTTACCTCGGATAACTAAACTAAATAAAATAATATCGAACATTCATTTCTACACCAAAATATGTTAGTCTCCAAAAAATTTCCTAATAATGTAAAAGTCCCAAAATCTGTCTTGGCAAGAGCCAAAAAGAGGTCACAAAATTTTCGTTTTTTTTTTTTTTTTGAAAGTCAAAAACTTCAGTTAGCTGTGATTTCTTAACAGATTTGGAATCAGCATAATATTTGCTAAAACATCCCATTTAACCAGCCTTGTAGCTCTTATGGTTTCTGAGAACGCAATGGTGAGCATCGAATTTGGAACACACGGTGTGCAACATCCAAAAGTCCTTTTGGAAGCCCCTACCAAAAAACCACCTCCATTTGTCTGTTTTGATGGAGGAGGGAGTAATATATCAAAAATTCGCTAGTCTCAGGAAAATGAGCTGTAAAAACTGATGTGAACTGTGGACTTGAGTGTTGCACAGCATCGAATGTGGCAAAGAGCTTAAACTAGTTAAAGTTGCCTTTTTCATTAATACTAAACTAATTGTTAGAACATCAGTATTTTTTTCCCTCAAACGTTTGATATAGAAAAAATATTATTAACCCTTTAAAGCCGAAGTTTTTTATTTAGTTAATTTTTTTTATGATTGCTAGCCATATTTGTAACAAATTTTAACTGATTTTATTTTCAAATGCAAAACTTTTGAAAAAATTGCCATAACCATATTATGGTAACGCTAGAATTTTGAGGGGTCAAACTGCAAAAAAATAAATCTAACAATAATTAGAAAACCATATTTTATTACTTATATATGTATATTGCCACAACTTCTTTATTGCAAACCTAAACGAATTATTTAGTGTGGAAAATAAGAAAGGCATATAGAGTCCTACATCACATTTTTGACACATAACTTCCAATTTTTCATTGGCCTTAGAATTGTCGGCACAATGCATACATCTCATAATTTGGAAAAACCTGTCTCCGCATTACATCAGAAATCATGCTATTTATCATCTCCCTGTATTTCCCAAAAATATCTTTTTCTAGGCAATACTATATATCCGCTTACAATCAATGGCTGTGAAGCATTTCATTTTGTTGATATTTTGGGGGTCAGAAAAATTTTTGCAAAGTGCATATCGGGAAGCTTCTTTGCATAAAAGTTCTATAACTTCATTAAAAAATTGCTCAAACAATTGCACTGGTGAAAGATCTGCATATGTCAAATAATCTGGTAGGGGAAACTCCATTGCTACTGAAAATCCGCATGAATCCACCGATAGTTTCTTTTGGTTTTTTCTTTGCTTTTGTTGCTTCCCCCAATTCACTCATTGTTTTCAATTTTACATCTACTGAAACACGTAGTTGGGTCCTGACAAGTTATCAAGAGTACCTACCATCAGAATTCTCATCTCCGAACTCTTTATCCGTTAAGATGTTTACTTCTGGTGTTCTGTATAAATCCCCTACATTGTCTGATATGCCATTTCTAAGGCTTCTTCTAATGTTAGACTATATCTAAATAGAAAAAAAAACTGCAAACATGTTCACTATGAAGTCCTGGTGTACCATATCGTAACAGCAATATAAACACCTCCCCTTGCTCAACAAATACAAGAAAGTCGTGTTAACTTATAACTAACAATAAAAAGACATGCTTATTAATTAAGTTGCAAAAAAAAAAAGAAATACTTAGATACAATAATTAATTGCTATACTTACTCAAATATTGGGTCTGGTGAATAAAATAGAAGCATTTGCTTGAAGTAAGAAGTAAAAAAGCAAAAGCAAATGCTTGAAGCAGAAGGTGGTAGTAAAAGTATTTGCTTCATTTTCAATGAATAATGTTTTGTTTTTGCTCCATGGCAAATACTTCAGACTTTGTAGCCGCTGCTATGTTTTAACAAGTTATGGATTATGTTTTTAATATTTATTAATGCCTAAATCTTCATTTTGATTATTGGTAATTTTTTTTATAGAATTTCGAAAAAAAAAAAATTTTTTTTTAAAGAATCATCTAACCAACAAAAAATTTGTTTCGAATTGAAAAAAAAAATTCCCAGTGAAATGTCATTTTTTGAAGAAGATATTTTTTTTGTCAACGAGATTTTAATTTTTTATCGAGATTCTACTAAAGGGATGTAGATGGAAGATTTGGGTCTCGTGGGATTTTGACAACTCTTCGTTTTGTAGTCTGTAACTTTTTTAAAAGAAAGATTACCCCCTTCTTTTTTTTTAATCCATTCTAAAATGGGTGCACATTAAGTGTTGCTTTAACAAAGCAAAGTCTACTACTGAGGTACCTACATATTTATTGAAGCAAACGCTAAGGTAGATAGTAAACGCGCAGTTTTATTCATATAATTAATTTTATTCATATTTGTGGAAGCTTCTGCTTCTAGCAAAGCAAATATGCTTTTACTTTTAAGTATGAAGCAAATGCTCTGAAAATATTAATTGTATAGATCAAAGGTTTTGCTTCAAAAATTTGTAATAAAACCATTTGCTACCTTTTAATCATCAGACCTATAATGGGTTTATGGTTTATGCTGGTTTATGCATACAAATAAAAAAAATTTCAAATTTGAATCTCTAACTAGTAACACTAAACAAACGTAACAACTAAACTAAAACTCGCGGGTAAAGTAATATTGCATTGCATTGATACTTTAATCGTTAGTGAGATGGAGATGAATCCAGAGAGAATAGCATATTTACGCTTTCAATGCTAAAACAATTAGTGTGTATTTACCATGAGGTACACGATGCTTTAAAGGGTTAAACTTGATATGCAAGTGTCCACTATCTCTGCCGCTACATTTGTATGCAGTTTATATAAAATTCAAATTTATCACTTGTTTTAAACATTTTAAATTTTACTGTTATTCTAAGCTTATATTCCATACCCATCCTTTTGTGGCAAGAAATGCTCATACCTCCTCTCAGTTCTTGCCATGTAGTAACAGTTTATATTAAAGAACTTGAATACTGTAACTACTACTGTATGTGTAGTCAATATTTTAAATTCAATACTTGTATTTCAAGTTAATACTTTTTTCTACAATTGTTAAATTGTTGCTAGCCAAACTGAGTACGAAAACCTACATTGAAAAAATAAACGAATGAGCAATACAGATAAATCCGGCTTTTCGCTCTGTAGCATCTTACCCAGCACGTTTCTCCTACTATACCTAGAAAAACTTACTACCCCTTGGATATTGTAATTAAATAAATAAATAAACATAATTTATGTTCCTTATCCGGTATTCCCACCTGGTAAAGTTACTGAACAGATAAATTTAAGAATAAAATTGTTAAACCAATAGAATAATAGTTACTATTTATCTATTTTAGCAGAACAGTAATTCCATGTGGGAATATACTTCGCTGTGTTGCAATTTTTTGCAAAAGTAGAGACGTAATAATTAATATAAATCTGTTTGGTAACTACCAGAAGATGGATATACCAGGCTTTGACAATATTTTTGGCTTTTAGGTGACTGAAATAATTAGATACACTTCAACAGAACAGGGTCTGACTGCCAGCTTTTTAGTTAAATTAGCAGAACGTTTTGCACATTCTAAAAAATGGAAGAGGAGGCAGACTTTTGCTTTATTATGTGCAGAGCTATTGAGAGAAGAGGCTTTACCTCCTGAACAGTTTGAATCAGAAATATTACCCCATTTATTAGATTTAAGTTGGGATCCTGTGGCGAATGTCAGACTAGTTGTGGCTAGATGTTTGGCCAAGCATGTTATTCCAAATGGTATGAATAAATTGAAATTTGCTTCTTTACTTCTAAATTTTAATGCATATGATTATATCATACAATACGATATACAATGAAGACATTTTTGTATAAGGCAGACTATGATTACATTATTATTAATTATAATTTATTTCTGTGTTTGCAAGAATAACTATTATTGATATTTTACAGATTATTTTGCTGATCCATGTAATGAACATTACGATGTGTTGGAAAAGGTATTAAGAAGATTACAGGCTGACAAAGATAAAGATGTCCGACAGTCTGCGGAAGTAGCAGACACTTCTCTTCCCTGCTATTAAGTCTTGTTTATTTTTATTCCCGTTTACATTACCAGTCACAACCGCTTATTGTATGAGGAGAGGACAGCATATTTACAATGTTATAGATTACCCTCGACTACATAATAAATAGTTTTCAATATTTCATCATGTGCTCCTGTTTTTGTATAAGAAACGGCTGTGTTACCACTACCATAATAATTCCTGAACTTTATTCCTAATTTACTGATCATCGAAAATTATTTTAAATCTTTGTTTATTAAGCGGTTTTAAAAATTCCATTAAATTTGTTGTAATTTTAATTTACTATTTAAGTTGTAATATATGTAATAAAGTTAAAAATGAATTAAAAGTATTTGTGTAAATTTTAGAATTGTGGTTTTATTTTAAGCAAAAATAAGTATCAAATAAAAAACGGCCAGCACTGAAAAGTTGCCATATCACGTTAAAACGTGACGCAACAATTATGTTGATTTTGAGCAAGTGCAATAAGATACCTACTAATACCAAGTATAAGGGTAGGTACAATAATTAGTGAAAATCGAACAAATGAACAACTCAGGGATTTACCTTGGATACCAACAAAATTCATACTGTTCTATTTTCTGTATTTAGAACACCGTGTATATCAAAATGTTTAGCGTACATCCTTAAAGATGTTGAGCTCTGAAGATTGTTCATTATCATACTGTTCTTTTGACTTGTTAATCTGGATTGAATCCAGTTCTGATTATATTGAATCGCGATTATAAATGTGTGCAAACTAAAACGCCCAAAATACTTCATCCTTTTTTATTATAGGTCTATGAAGTATTCTATATGCACTGTGAATCAGGGTCACTTCTGATCTAGATCAATTAGGTCAGCTATTTATATATGTTTTATTTACAACTGATCTGAAATAAATATCAAGTAAGTTCAACCCTTGCTACTATCGAATGATTTGAACTATCGAATAATTATTGAATGAATGATATTTAATGAATTCATTCACAATCAGAACTTTTCTAGAATGATATTGTTAATGCAGTTAAGTTTCATTTCATAAAAAATGGGTCTTTAGAATCGGAATTGACACCCTTATATCGGTCACATCCTGAGAGTTGTTTTTATACTCAGGTCACATCACAAACCAGATAAATCGCATGTCATGCATGATCACTGGCACACGCAAAAAAAAATATATTTGATACAAATAAATCGAAAGTTTTAAAATGAAATGATTAAGACAAATCTATATTTATTAAATGTAAATGTATACATTTTTGTGAAACTTAATGAAAATATTGTTATAATCTAATATTTTTCTTGAAATATATATTGTTTGCGAATATATTACGATTAGGCGAAATATTTAATAGTTTTAAATATTAAATTTTATACATTTTCTTATTCCGTATATTATGTTATCTCTGTTTTAAAACCTTCGTTCCTTGAAACAAATCTATGAAATGCTTATTTCAAGAATATTTACATTATTAAGGGAAATGGAGATATATTAATTTAAATGTAATTTTCTTGACAGAAAATTATTAAGTTTAATATAAACTCTATTAGTTTTCGTTCCAATATCCATTACATTTATCGGTCACTCCTTATCCGTCGCGGTCGTTGGCAAAGAAGGGGACGATACTCGTAGGTAAGCCATAGCACAAGAATAAGTTCTTATTCTTGTGGCCATAGTGTCGAAACTTGTTGACTTGTGTAGTATTCGGTGCTTGTGTTGTGTTGTTAAATGTTATTTACCTACTGTGAACGTCGTGTGCCTTTTAGTGTTTTTGTTTTTATTATAAGGTTTTAGTTTACTCATACATCAGTTGTATTGTTATTAGTGTTGTTATTTGTGAAATTTATGTATTTAAGCTAATACAAATAAAATAATTTTTGTTCTGTAATGTGTAAAATATGTTAATTTATATACATAAGTGTTGGTAATTTTGCTTCGATTGAGGCACTGGCAACTAATCAGAAAACAGGTTGTGAGTACATGCATGTATTCAAGGTACATATTTGAACACCTCTACTTACTTCCTATTATCTGACTGATGTACTGTATATAATCACATTTCATATTTCTGATGTATACACAAATATCAACGAAGTTAATGGCCGATAGACTAATATATAGCCGGAAAAATTTAAAAAGTCCTCGAGCCGCAATAAACCGCCCAAAAAAAGAAGGCTACAGGTTACTCTCCGTCTTCAATTTTTCGTGTACCTGACAAAGACATTCAATTAGGAGACCTACCCTTTATTGAATGTCTTTGTCAGGTACACGAAAAATTGAAGACGAAGAATACCATGTAGCTTTTTTTATTGCGCGGTTTACTGCGGGCGAGGACTTTTTAAATTTTCCCGACTATAGTAATGCGATAGCAATGTGGCATTCACTAATTCACCGGTTTTAGAATGCGTTGATATATATATCTGTTTACATCAGGAATATGAAATGCGAATGTGGTATAGTTAATCGTGCTTTAATCGGAATAAAAAATACAGTCCCGTAACCAATGATAAACTTTAATTGAACCTTTATCACTGATTAGGTCAAATATATGCTTATTATTAATTCAAAACTTCATTGGTTTGAAGTAAAAAAATTAAAATCTTGGGATAAATAGGTTTCTTTATATTAATTCTATAATACTCTGAAGATAGAGATACCACAGATTTACCTTAAAACTTTTTATTAACGGTAAAACTATATGTAATTTAGTATGAAACAATATATTGTTAAAACAAAGCTGTTCTAGTTTTTACCTAAAACTTTAAAAAGTTTATTACAATTACGTAACATTCTTGTATTAAATATTTCCATATTATGATATTAAGAGAAAAGGTGATTTAATTTTAAAATATAGTGACATTTATCACAATTATTTCATATATTTGAATTAAAAAGTATATATTCACGAACAGAAATTAAATCAAATAAATTATTTTCTTGGTTGAAGAAAATATATTCTTGCGTATATATAAACGTGCGATGCATTAAAATCAAATATTTTATTTTTAAAACAAGAATTCTTTTTTTCCGTGCAGTTGCGTTCTGTTTATTTTGTTGTTTACACTGTTCATATCATAATAAAATGTTTCTCTCGTCTATGAATATAATACCGTCTCCGTCTGCATATTTATAATCTCCATTCTTACACCCAACATTTTTTAAACCTCATTCATTCGTAATTCAACTATCGAATTATTCGATAGTTGATAATTCCAGAAGGGTTGTCTCTGCCTGAAACACTCTGTCCAAAACGTTGCCAGCTCTTATACTATAGGATAAGATAAACAAATCAACAAATTAATCTTATATTTACCTCGTTGTCCTTGGGGAAGCGATGCATTTTTTACAAGTACCATGTGTTTAAAAAAATATATCACAGACGGAACCGAAACCTAGAAAAACAAACAAATCATGCCCATGTGTAATTAGTGAAACAAAGACGAATACTCTTGTCTTTGTCCTTTAAGTTACACAGACGCCCTCTTACGAATGTAGTCACGAACTAATGCAATTTCTTGAAACCTGAGAGTGTTGTTTTTATACTCTCAGCTTGAAACTGTACATCACAGAACGGAGCTGTACATAACAGTTTCCACTGCACAGATTCTGTGGCCACGGCTTTTATTAGTAGTTGGATTATGTTTCAGATCAGTTCAGTTAATTTTTGTTTTTGATTGATTTGGCATTTTAAAAGACACTTTCTAAACCAATCAGAGCTGAGAATAATTGAACTAGATCATAAATGACCTGATCTGCAGTGCAAATAAAAAACTACTATTAGTAGTATTTTATTTGCAGTGTGGATCAGTTCACTTCTGATCTAGATCAATTAAGTCAGCTGTTTTCATGTTTTATTTACAACTGATCTGAAGTCAAAAGTGACCAAGTCAGTTCCCCCCTTTCCGGTGCTGCTCCACCACGAATGAAAAAATCACATGTGATCTTTAAATCAGTAATGTAGTGGGGTAAGAATAGCGCAAACAGTTGACCGTATAAACAGGTTTTACATGTCGCAACAATAAATTTGCATATTTTTTATAAAAAATATCGGTTTTGCAATTATTATATTTCATAACATAAAAATAATCAAGATCTTAGGAAAGGAAAATGTCAAATTGGTTTCTGAATCATCTGTTCTCATTTTTTTTAGGATTTTTTATAAAAACCTAGGTAAAACCAAAGACGCATATTAATTACACTTATACGTCTCTGGTAAAACCGATAAAACATAAACATCATAAATTTAACAAGTACCTCCCAAATACGTATGCGCGCCCGACAGCATATAAGCATTCCTTACAGTCATACGGAAATGGCAGTATTTCTAGAAATTTCATTGGCCGTTTCGAGGCCACGGCATGGCGTGCTCATCAGATATCATTTTTAAAGGGGAATTCGGCACCGTGAAAATAAACAAACTATAATAAAGGGCAAGGAAAATAGACAAACTATAATAAAGGGCAAGGAAAATCTTACTAACGAACAAAAAAATACTTATTTAAAAAAAAAATAATAAGTGTGATTCGAACCCTGGACCGGCGAGTATCTTCTTTATCGTCTAATGAGTTCCCTGCTGACAAACGATTCCAAAAGGATTTAATACACTTTTATATGTCATGTAACTGCGCATGCCCTAAAACGGCCAATGGAAATACTGCCATTTCCGTATGACTGTAAGGAATGCTTATATGCCGCCCAACATCCGAGGCTGATGCACGTTTTATTTGCGACTCGTGCGGGTCACTTCTAACCAAATCAAATGTGATCATTGATCAATCTTTTTACTGTTCTGTGATGATCAAGTGAACTGAACATCGAAGCAAATGAAAGTGTTTATGATCGAAGAATAAAATACTAGGATTATGCAGGGGTATGCGACTTGTTCTACCGACCTAGCAACATCAGAGATGGAGTGTGTTCATGGGGCATTAAATATATTTCTTAATAGACAGCAAATAGTATCAAAATTAGAATATAAGTTAACTTTTGACAATAAATAGCGTTATTTAAAAAAAAATTTAAAGAAGACAACAAATTATAATTTTTCCTGTTAAATAAACCTTGAAAATTTTTGGTTCCAATCCGGAACGCAGCAGTCGATGGCACCGCTGGCACCAATCACAGACGAGGTGGCGGTCATGTGATAGCACAACCAATCACAAAATAATATTAATTCAATTAGACATTTGACAGTGCATTCAGAAGCCATTTTAAAGAGATTTATTTGAAATATTTGTGAAATTTTATATTTGTATAAACTCAGTTTATACTAAATAAAGTGTTTATTATATCGTAAGTAAAAATATTTTTATGGTACCTATTGATGTTTTATTTATGTAATATAAAAAAGTCTTAAATTCCACAAAACCTTCAGTTCGTCCATTAGGTTCTAATTTTAGACTCGGTTTTATTATTATTAATTATTGCAAAATTAGTGATTAAAATACACTGTAGTCGCTGACTTAAATAATTTCCTTATGTATATGGTGAATTCTAATGGAAATTGTCTTAAATATTTTATAGGTCATAGAGGTCAGTAACCTTTCGATGACAGAGCCGGTGAAGTTTTCAAAGTTCTATAAATTCTGGATTTGTCTTTTATTTGTACTTATGCACAGCAATATAATAACTATATCTGTGTTATGGGGTTAGTTGTAATATTTTTTATACATGAAACTATGTGATAATTTGTTTAATGAAGAAACTGCATGTATTTACATAATAAATAAAATATTCTATTTAACTTAATTTACATATGTAGATAAAAATAATATATTTTAATATTTCTAAAATCGATCCGTAGTATGTATAATATATTGTTAATATATTATGTTAAAATGTATGTTTTATACAAACTCGCCTGTGACTAGTTGCAAAGTTACATTTATCCATTAGTATATCTATCATATGAAACAAGTCGATTCACTATTACTTATGTTTGAATTATATTTATTTTTATATTATTATACAGACAAATTAACACAGATTTGTGTATATTATATTTGCCACACTGGGTAAAGTAATCATCCTGATATGATCAAGAAATATTCTCATTATGTAGGTATTGATTTTTTTCATAACGTAATTTTATCTCAGTTTTTAAATAAAAAATATTTTCTTGTCATCTTTATAATATAAATAACTATAATGAAAAGACCCACTTCTCCACATTATTTATCGACAGACAGAATCAACTGCGGGCAACTGTGTCGGTCATTAACTATTTGGGATTCTATTGTTTATCAGTAAGCATATAAACAAATTGGATTATTTTGTAGTTGTCAAATTAGGTGCTTAACCTTTTTATTTTTTTGTTTAAGTATGCTTGCATGGTATAGCACAGTCTGACACCTGCACCAATTTCAATTCCATAAAAGATGGTTGCCTTACAGTGATTTTAGACCTTAAAATACAGTATTTACTATAATCCTATAAGTATATATTTATGTTGTTTTAGAAAGTATGATACAGGCTAAAGTGATAATGGGGTGAATCGATTTTAGAGGAAGGTAACCAACCATGAAAAGATGTAATTCTACGATCGGTATGTAATAACAAAATTTTAATGTTTGAAAATCAACAAGAACTAGCAACATTTAATTTTTAATAGAGTAGGTACCTATCATATCTTGGTATATTATTTTGTCTCGAGTCATATATTGTCTTAAATAGTAGATATATATTTTTAGTAAATTTTTGTGGGTATTTTAAGTATTTCTTAAGCAATATATTTTATGCACTCATTTAATTTTTTGCTGTCCATAAAAATTATTCTCAGAAAATGGTGCATTTCTTTTTTTTTTTTTATTGCTGCCTGCGATTTCTGATCTAATTTCTTTAACATTTAAAAATTTGTGTTTCTAGTTTATTTTAGATTATAAAATTACATAGTAAATATTGAACATGTCTGAGCTTATAACAGCTTCAGATATCATAGGAAGGTTACGATATTCCTGTTTTAAACTCTTTTCAGTTTTGCAATCAGAGTAACTGTCAACAAACAATTATTGATAAATGCGTCCGATTGACAATTTATAAATATTTGCGAGAGAAAAAAAAGGTTTTAAGAGAATCAGTGAGTCGCATCAGAAAAATTAAAAAATTTAAAGTTACTTAATTTTTAATTTTTTTGTTCATTCACTATTTTTCGACTTATTTTTGTTTAAATTCTGCACTAAACTTTGAGTATATACCTGGCTATGACTACCCGATTATGACTAATCTACATATTGATGCTCAAGAAACAATACCTCTTATCTCCAAATTAGCAATTTTACAGGGAACGAAAAACTAACGAGGTATTCATTGAACTAAGTTGTAAGTATCGGTATTAATTTTGGAGATACAAGCTATTGGAAACTGTTGGACCTAGGAGTGGATATCAATTTAAAATCTTAAATCAAGTTCTGGCAAAAATGAAGATATGAGGTATTGTTTCTTAAGCGTCGATATATATATTTTTTGTTTCATGTACAATCTTACGCAAGCAGTCATACCCGAGGAACCACTTTATAAGAAGTTTATTTATAATTTAATTTTGTTATATTTTCAATTCATTTTATGATTTTATGTTGTTTGACATTAGAACAGTGCAGCTAGTCTGCACGCAGTAATGAAATAATTTAGAGTATTACTTTTTTTTTTACAGGAAGTATATAATATTTATTTTTTGATCTGTCTTAGAAAAAATGTTGTTTTTATGATTTATTTCATTACTATGGAATTGATTTTTCTCTTTAGATCAATTATTTTCTTTTTTTATATACTTGCAAAGTAAATGATAGTTTTTATCTTGATAGAGCTATGAAATTCATTATTGACTTCTGATGCTACTGTTTGTAGTGATAAATTATTTAGTTACGTTAAAAAAGCCTACCAACCGTTTTAATTTTACCGAGTGATATCAAAAGAATATCTACATATTTAATATTGTGATACTTGTTGTAAGATAAAGTAATAGTCTTTTGGTAGTACATTTGACTAAAGTTTATTAACATATTTTAATTCAATTTGTTAGAATATTTGTCATCTAGCTATAACAATATTAATTATAATGTAATTGTTACAATGTGATTCGGCAATAAATAATATTAACTAAAATGGTGTTTATTTTCCCTTCTCTTATTTTGAAATTACATATTAAAAGGCGAAGACGCATTTTTTAAGTTGTTTTGCCAATTACAATTTAAGGACTGGTTTTCCATTTCTTCTTGCATTTATTTAGTAGATAAATTCCATGGAAACAGTAATTAATAATATTTTAGTAATAGGCGAGGGGACTGTAATCAAAATTACAAAAAGAAACATCATGGTATTATAATAGAGACCTTTAATTCACTATAAATATTACTAAAATATAATTTTAGTAACCATATTTTGTTTAATTGTGAAATGAAAATGCTGGAAATGAGGATGTATTTCAAATGAAAGCAATCGGCGGTCTCATAATGACGTAACAGCGTAGATACGACGCGCGCATTCCAGGGTAGAAAACTAAAACAAGGTTATTATAGTGCAGGTGTTATAATTATTGAAAATGTAAATTTGCGTAACTGTAACTTCACTAACATTTCCACAACCAGGTACAAAACACTTCTTTACAGACATTTAAGTTTCAAAATAATGTAATGATATACAAAACAACAAACAAAACATTAAGGTTAAATATTCAACTAGCTCCGTTGCCAAATTTCTAAAAAAGAAGCATGTTCCCTGAAGTTTAATATCTGGCTTTTTAAAATAATTTCTTTTAACACAAATATAAACACAAAGCATGTAAGCATTCCCTATATTTAACCATCGATTAATGTCTAATGGTTTACTAATACTGAAATATAATACTATAATAAAGGATTGCTTTACATCAACACAATATTATCTTAATTATTTAGAAACATGGCAATGCAGCATGTTTCCTCGCTGAATCTGTGCTGTCTACGCTGTTACGTCACGGCGAATACTAGCCAATACAATTGGCTTGGGAAAATGCGGGAATATCTGACCGTTTAAAGAGCGCTTAAACTTTACGAATTTTTTTTAAGCATAAGACATTTAATAAAAAAAAATAATAAAAAATACGGGTCAATTATTTTAAACTGTAGATGTTATTAAAGTAATAAAAAAAAAATTGTCCCCTTGCCTATTGTTTCCTCGGAATTTATTAATTAAATAAATGTACAGGAAATGGAAAAGCCGGCCCTTATAAATGAATAACTTATTATCAGAGGAAGATCTCTGTTTAATCTACATATTTTTAGTTCTTGCCACCGAGGTTGGTGCGCTACAAGCTAAGAAACGTCACAGCTGCTTCTATCCTCCACTATTAACTTGGCTTTCTTTCTTTTTCTGTTCTGTGGGATTATGAACCGTGGAACTGGGCAGCGGGGTATCGGCACAGCCTACCAAACAATTGTTTGGTAGGCTGTGGTATCGGCCTCAGATAAAAACTATTTTTAGGTTATGGTTATCTCCGATATTTCTGTGAAACAAACAAAATGAAACATTTTCTTATTGTATTCTTTATTGGTACATTAATTGTAGGTATAAGTATTGTTTTAGTGGCTTTTAGAACTAATTTTAGGATCGTTTATAGGGTGAGATAAGTGCCGAATTTACCAGTGAAGACTGTTGGACTTTAGGCTTTAATAAAGCAAATTTGTTGTGTTCTTCCTGCGAACAATTATCCAAATTTGATCTACAAGATTTGAAGTAAGTAACCTACATTTGTTTTTCTTCACCTCACAAATGTATTATCAAAAATTTTTTTAACATCTTTTTAAGTTGTATGTTGGTACCAAATTGTGATGAAATACAATTGTACAACCCATAAACTTTTAATGGGTCGAGCTGGCATAAAAAGGCTCTCTTGTTCGTGAAAGTTACTAAATGCACTAAAAGCCTACATTCAGATTAGGTACAATGGCATTTCACTTCATATTTTGGGGTTTGTTCAAGAACATTGCTTTAATGTAATGTATTTCTTACACTTTTGTAGTGGTGGGTAAAAAGTAACAAATAGTGACTCGTAAGTGCTGAAGTTTTCAAACGTAAAACAGTTTGACTGATAATTTGAGTTTGACACTTGATAATAATTTAAAGTTGAAATTTGCATGTTCGTATAGGGAAAAATAAATCAATTTACTTTGATGTTGTTTTGAAAATGAACAACTTAAGAGAGGTCGCTTTGGTGAGTATTGCTTTACTGAATGAAGAGTTGTTCGAAGGAAGAAATGTTTAATTACAAAACTAAAATCATAAACTATAATTATATTTATAATACACTATAATATAAGTAGATAAACAAGAGCTACAGAATACAAGTGAATGTTACTGCAGTCCGAACTGCCATGATTATTGTGACTTTTCTGCGACACTTTAACCAATTTTCGAATGTATTTATGCATTACTGTAAAAGAATTTTAAATATTCTCAAATGCAACACAGCTTATTCAAACATACAGAGCAACCTGGCAACTTTCTATTAGCACAAGTATTTTCAACATAGCGATATAATTCTACAGTTAAATCCCGGTGACACAAGACATTTCAGAGTACAAGTAGAAGTGGATATACGCATAAACATAACAATTATAGCAGTAATGGATAGTATATGTATATTAGAAAATGTGTCATTGTCATCAACAGAGTCTTTAAACATTCTTGAAAATGTACAAAATGTATTATAACTAAAAGATACCCTCAGTATAGAGGTGAGTAAGAGGTGTAGTGACGTGTTACAAAAAAATCCAGGTTATACAAAATTATACTTTATTAATCAGTGTCTTAGTGGAAAAACATCCTGTAGATGTATTAAGTTTGCAATTATTATTTTGGTGGAAGTTGAAAACTCAGTTTCTCTTTATATAAATATGTTTATACAACGAGGAGAGTTAACTGCGATAAATAATTATGTTGTTGTGTGACTGCTGTATGAACAACTTTATGTTCAGCTTTATTAATATTAATTATTAATACAGATGAAAAACTGTCGGAAACAGGACTATAGGTTAAAATAAAACGCTACCTTGCCTACGTTTCGTTTAATATACTTAAACTTTTTCAGGGCTCAATAGCCAATGATGAAAATCCAAAACAGAAATTTTTTTTATGACATTTGTAGGCACAACAGTTTAGAACCCAACTAATCTTCAATTAATAAACATATATGTATATCAACAACACAACAAATTTAAAAATTTTATCAGCATGTGTTAATGGCCAGAGATTGAAATCAAATAATGATTTTTTTATTTTATATTTGATTTCAATCTCTGGCCATGAACACATACTAATAAAAATTTGTAATCTGTTTAAACTAATAAACATACATGTATGTTTATTAATTTTTTAATATATTTTACTGAAATGGAAATTGGTTAGGTTCTAAACTGTTGTGCCTAGAGATGTCATAAAAAAATTCTCTATTTTGGATTCTCATCATTAATTGTTTCTTTGTCAATAGCTTGAAGGCACTAAAACTTAATAAAAATCCTCAAGTTGTCGGCAGGTAAATACGGTGCGTGCTGGTGTCTTGACCTGCGATGCGTTGTGCCTCTTGCTAATTCTTTCGCTCAACGGTTCCACCTTATCCTGTAATTGGGATTTAATCCCGTTGGATATTGTATTAAAATAAATAAATGAGTAAATAAATTAATTGACTGTTGAGGCCTGAAGGAGTTTAAGTATATTAAACGAAACATAGGCAAAGTAACGTTTTGTTTTAACCTATAGTCCTGTTTCGCACAATTTTCATCTGTAGAAGATTTTTCAAGAACACAAATATCACATTTTAAGTAATTTCTAATAATAGTTCTTCAAACCAGGATCTATTATCACTGGAGCTGGAAACAATTTTTAAGTTTTTAAGTGTGCTGTTAAACTGGGCAAATGATTTCATTATATTCTTGAATACCATATCTTTCAAGTATTCTTTTGTGGGGTTTGATATGGGAAAATAGATGGGTTGGTGGTTTATTAATTTCTTAAAAGTATTGTAAAATTTAAAAATGTACAACTGAAAGGGAATAGTAAATAATGTTCATTCTTACAATTAGTTAAGTGCCAACTACTAGAAAAATTACATCGTTAAATTGAATAATTATTAATAAAAATATTTTGTAGGAGCCATTGTAAAGAATGTTGTCACTCAGATGAAAATGGAGCAACAGAAAAGATTTATCATAAAGCAGTTCTAGAAGTGTGCACTTGCAAATTTGGTGCATATCCACAAATCCAAGCCTTTATCAAGAGTCACCGACCTGCTCAGTTTCCGAGCTTGCAAATTAAATATGTCAGAGGTTTAGACCCAATCATTAAGTTATATGATAAAGATGGTTTTCTGCAAGAAACAGTGGCTATTGAAAAATGGAATACAGATTCAGTTGAAGAATTTTTGAATACACATTTAGTGAAAGTTAGAGATGACGATTATTTAAGGACAAATATGGTGTAAAATAATTGATTTATAATAATTTAATAATAAATGTTATATTTTTCGATTTGGTATAATTATCAGATATTCCAGTCATCATTACTTATGATAACTGCAACCGAATCTCCGTACTCCTTTCAATAAATTATCCAGACAAAGAAATATGATGACAACCTGTATTATTAGCTGATGAAATTGTTAATTTGTTATGTCATATTGCTGTATAAAATGTGTAAACCAGTATTAGGAGATGAAAGTATTTTTCCGCTACTCAAATTTGAATTCTGCTGTTAAAAACATTTTTTAGCCAATTAATATTGCGTACTTTTCAATTAAGTTGCTGGTTGAATAATTTATTCCCATTTAGCTATACCCCCTATAAGAAATAAGTTTTTCAAAGTGAATCATATTTTTTAGGAAAGCAAAAACGTAGAATTACTTCTCGAAAAACTGATTATTTTAGCACTTTGATCCCTTGTAAACCTCATCCACAGATATACTGTGCATAAATCGATGTAAGTGTGTTTGAAATAAGCTTTTGACACAATAATTTGATCAGTGATTTATTAAAATTTTTTTTACTATAAAATTGTCATGTACAGGGTTATCCAACAAAGGGCCCACCCTTATATTTTGTTTGTTTCGAACTAGAAAAAAAACTCAAATGTAGTGAATCTAATGAACTCTTTTAGAATTCCTACAGGTGGTCCCATAAAAGCGGGACAAACCAAACTTACATTTTTTTTTAAATGGAGCACCCTATATTTTTTTACATTTTTGAAATGTTTTTTTTTTGTGATTTCAGATATATAGATATGTTGTATCTTATCGTTTACTGTTTTGTATTTATTGCAAATTTTATACAGCCAGCATCTGCCAGATTATCAGGTTAACCATGGATGAAAAACACTTAATTTGACACTTATACCTTACAGAATAATTTAATAAATTTAAAAAGCAAACTGTGAAATAATTATAACTACAGTTATATACATTATACCAAATAAAATGTTACCAGTTGAAGAATTCTTGTTATTTTTTATAAATAGTGAACATATTGTTACGCCACTGGACTGTGCAGACTGGTTAGATTAGGCTGGAATTGTACACGAACGGCCGGGAATATTCTGGAGTACACTAGACCGGGAGAATGGATGTATAAATAAGACGCACGGTGGGCCGAGATTTAATCTTAAGTCGAACGTGAACGAGTAAAGAAGTAATAAGAAAGAGACCTATAAGTGTTCAGTTGTGATTATAGTTAAGACATTAATTAATCTATTGTTATTAATTGTTAATTAGTAAATAAAGTAGTGAGTAAGTGTTACCTGGACTTTCAATCAACGAATCTACGAGTATAGGTGTTTGTGTGGATAGCAAACACGTAACAATTTGGTGTCGGAAGTGGATTGGAAGAGAAATTTCTGGAATATTCGAAAAGGTTCTACAGTGTTCTTCTCAGGAATTAGTGGTAACACGGAGAATTAAGCTACTGGACAGTGTTTGGAGGACTATTTCTGGACTGAATAGTGACTTTAAAGTGGATTTTCGAGACGTTTCTAGAACATTCGATTTAGAAATAACTGCAAATACGCGAGTGCCGCTAGTAATAACGTGTTGTAGACTGAGAAAAAGGACTACTAGTGCAATTTCGGGAAAATTCTAGAACATTCTATTTGGAAACTACAGGAGATACGTGAATTGTGTCGACGGTAACGTGTTGTAGACTTAAAAACGAAACTATAAGTGACTTTTAGTGACAATTCTAGAACATTCGATTTGGAAACCACAGAAGATACGTGAATTGTGTTAACGGGAACGTGTTATAGACTCAAAACAAGACTTAATAGTGTAATAAATTTTATTTTGAACTGATTTACGTGTCGTGAGTTAATGCCAATAACAAGAAGTATGGCGGAGAAACAAACACAGGACTTGTTAGCAGCGTTGTTGGAACGAATGAACGATCAAGAAAGAAAAAGACAGGAAGAAAAAGAAGAACAAGAGAGACGACAAGAAGAAAAAGAAGAACAAGAGAGAAGACGACAAGAAGAACAAGATAGAAGACGACAAGAAGAAAAAGAAGAACAAGAGAGAAGACAACAAGAAGAAAAGGAAGAACAAGAAAGAAGACAAGAAGAAAAAGGTGAACAAGAGAGAAGACGACAAGAAGAAAAAGAAGAACAAGAGAGAAGACGACAGGAAGAAAAAGAAGACCAAGAGAGAAGACGCCAGGAAGAAAAAGAGGACTTGATAAAAATGATCGAAGGCCTGGAAATAAGACGACAGGAAGAAAAGGAAGAACAAGAAAGAAGACGACAAGAAGAAAAAGAAGAACAAGAGAGAAAACGCTAGGAAGAAAAAGAAGACTTGATAAAAATGATCGAAGGCCTGGAAATAAGACGACATGAAGAAAAGGAAGAGCAAAGAAAGGAACGCCAGGAAGAATTAAGACAAATTATGGAGGGACAGCATCAAGTCATGCTCTCGGTCACTGAACAATTGAAGGAAGATGTACAGGCTGAAGTCATGGAAGTTAAAGAAGAAGTTAGTGAAGTTAAAGGAGAAATAACTGAAGTTAAGGAAGAAGTAGCCCGACTCAAACAACAATTAAGAGAGAAGGGTGGCCAGTTAGTACTGTCATCTGGTACTAGGTTACAACCACCTTCCTTCGACGGTCAAAGTTCATGGTCAACTTATAAGAGACAATTTGAAGCAGCTGCACGTTCAAATAACTGGAATGATGAGGAAAAAGCAACAGCATTGGTATTAGCACTAAGGGGCCAAGCATTAGACCTGCTCCAAACAATTCCTGCCGCACAGCAACAAAACTTTAGCATTTTGGAGGCAGCGTTAGAACTAAGATATGGCGACCAACATCTCGCCCAAGTATATCAGGCTCAGCTCAAATCACGCAGACAACGAGGTGGAGAAAGCCTCCAGGAGTTCGAGGCTGCGGTAGAGAAATTAGCCCATCTAGCCTATCCTGATGCACCAATGGAATTTCAACAACAGTTAGCAGTTGGTACATTTATTGATGGAGTAAGGGACCAGGAAGTTAGGCGAATTCTTAAGTTGGCCAGGCATAAGCTTAGTAGTGAGGCTTTAGTACATGCACTGGAGATTGAGGCTGCCTATAAGGATACCACACAATCAAATCAGAGAGTACGAGCTGTGAGTGTGGAGGAAGACAAGCCAGACAACACAACACAGAATCTGATATCTGATCTACACAAGATGATCACCCAACTACTGACAAAATCGAACTCCCAGCAGAGACAAGACCAACAACAAAATAGTGGGAGGCCGAATGGAGGCATCCGTTGTTATAGGTGTGGCAAAGTGGGCCATATCAAGAGGAACTGTCGTCAACGCAGCCCAGAAAGGGTAAATGCTGCTGTGGTTGAGGAATTACAGGAAAACTAAAGATGGCTGGCAATTTGGGGGCTGCGCTGGCCAAGAAATATTGTGACCCCCGAGAAATAAAAGTTTCCCAACTTCGGAGAGTTCAAAGTAGCCTGTTGTTGGAGGGTTATGTAAATAAGAAGAAATGTGTGTTCACAATCGACACAGGAGCTACATCATCAATAGTACGAGCAGGATTCATAATGGGTTTCAAAGTAAATAAAGAACGGAATGGATTAGTCATCCGGACAGCTACGGGAGATAGGGCGGCGGTTCATGGGGAAGTCGACATGGAGCTGCAAATTGGCCGCTTATATTTTAAACACCAAGTTATCGTAGCTGACATTACAGATGACTTCATTTTAGGATTAGACGTTATGGAAAAATATGGATTCGTACTTGACGTTGGAGAACGAGTTCTCAGGATTGGAAATGAAGAAATTATTCTTTCAACGGCAGATGAAAAATTCCATAATATCAGGCTGCTAACTTCGAGGACAGTAAAAATTCCTGCACGAACAGAGAAAGTAATTGAGGCCGTCCTGGAGGAAAATTCTGTGGGATACCGCTTTGGCCTCGTTGAGAGGGGACGACTCAAGTAAAATGACAGACAATGTGATCCTGGCAAGGACTTTAACACAGACTACAGACAATATACCGATTAGAGTGGTTAACCTAAATTCACACTCAGTGACATTCAAAGAAGGCGAAGCAATTGGCACCTATGAACCAGTCACATGGATTGCGTAGATGTGAAGAACAAATCATTGGAGCTTCGTCTACAGATATGGACCAAGAAGTTGTAAGGATGTTAAATGCCCAGTTAGAACATTTAACTCCAGATGAACATAGAGAAGCTTTAAAATTCTTGAAGAATGAAAGTACAGTATTTGCAAAGGACACAGAAGCTCTTACAAAGACCAACATAGTACAACATCGGATAAATACTGGTGAATCAACTCCTATTCGTCAACCACCTAGGAGGCTCCCATTAGCAAAACAAGAAGAGGCTTCTGCAATGGTACAGAAGATGCTTAAAGACGGAGTTATTGAGGAATCAACCAGTCCTTGGTCGTCGCCAGTAGTTTTGGTTGCTAAGAAAGATGGAACTTTAAGATTCTGTGCCGACTACAGGAAGCTGAATGACGTCACTAGAAAAGACAGCTATCCGTTACCCCGAATTGATGACACACTAAGTACGCTGGCAGGTTCACAGTGGTTTTCCACTCTAGATCTTCGAAGTGGATATTGGCAAGTGGGACTTCATCCAGATGACAAAGACAAGACAGCCTTTTCGACAGGAAGTGGCCTTTATCAATTCACTGTGATGCCTTTCGGCCTGTGCAATGCGCCAGCGACTTTTGAAAGACTAATGGAACTGATACTACGAGGACTAACTTGGAAGACATGTCTAGTTTATCTTGATGATGTGATGGTTATGGGACGGGATTTTAAGGAGCATTTGAAGAACCTTCAAGAAGCGTTTGGAAGAATTAAAAATGCACACTTGAAATTGAATCCCAAAAAGTGCCTAATGTTTCAGAAAGAGGTAAAATTCCTAGGACATGTCGTGTCTTCGGAGGGGATAAGAACAGACCCAGACAAGATTTCCTCAGTACGAGATTGGCCGAGGCCTTCAAATGTTCACGAAGTACGAAGCTTCCTTGGTCTATGCACTTATTACAGACGATTTGTGGAACGATTTGCTGATATTGCGAAGCCACTACACCGGCTTACAGAAGAGAAGGTTCAGTACCAATGGACACAAGAGTGCGAAACATCATTCAGAACACTAAAATCAGCACTGTGTTCGAGTCCAGTTCTTTCATATCCAGAACGGAAAGGCCTCTACGTATTAGACACAGATGCCAGTAATTCTGGACTTGGATGTGTTCTTTCCCAAATTCAAAATGGACAGGAAAAAGTAATTGAGTACTTCAGCAAGACGTTGTCGAAGCCAGAACGTAACTATTGTGTGACACGGAAAGAACTATTGGCCATTGTCAAGTCCATAGACCATTTTCACAAGTACCTATATGGACAACATTTCAAAGTTCGGACCGACCATGCTGCATTAAAATGGTTATTGCAATTGAAGACTCCGGAAGGCCAACTAGCTCGCTGGATAGAAAAACTGCAGCAGTACGATTTTAAAATCGAACATCGTCCTGGAAAATCCCACAGAAATGCAGACGCTCTCTCCAGAAGACCCTGTCGGGAAGACTGCAAGCACTGCCACCGGGTAGAAAAACAACAAGGGATAATAATTGTAAACACCGTTAAAATTGATGTTCCTGACGATTGGACAAAAGAGACATTAAGAGAAGAGCAGTTAAAAGATCAAGAAACTGGTCCTATTCTGGAATGGAAAGAAAGAGGAGCCCGACCTGGCTGGAAGGACATTTCAGACAAGGCAGTGGGACTGAAGGCTTTGTGGGCACAATGGGATTCCCTTAGAGTAGAGGATGGACTGTTGAAAAGAGCTTGGGAAAGTCCAGACGGGAAGGAAATTTCTTTGAGATTGGTAATTCCCAGGTGTCGCATACCAAAAGTACTCCAGGAAGTGCATAATGGAACATCTGGCGGACATTTTGGCATCAACAAAACTCTCACTAAAGTACGCGAACGATTCTACTGGGTGAACAGTCGCCAAGATGTGGAGGCTTGGTGCCGCAAATGTGTAGTTTGTGCGGCAAGTAAGGGGCCACAGACAAGAAGTAAGGGTCAAATGAAACAATATCGTAGGGGCTCCTTTTGAGCGAATTGCGATCGACGTAGCTGGTCCATTCCCCGTGACAGATGATGGGAACAAATACATCTTAGTTGCCATGGACTATTTCAGTAAGTGGCCTGAAGCCTATGCCATACCCAACCAAGAAGCAGCTACTGTCGCTCAAGCTCTGGTAGATAATCTAGTATGTCGATTTGGCGTGCCCTAGAATTGCATTCGGATCAAGGAAGAAACTTTGAATCAGGGGTCTTTCAGAAGATGTGTCGCTTACTGGGAATTCATAAGACAAGAACAACAGCCCTACATCCACAATCAGACGGAATGGTGGAGAGATATAATAAAACCATGGAGGAGCACCTATCCAAAGTGGTTGAGAAACATCAGAGAGATTGGGACCGTCACTTACCTCTTTTCCTTATGGCATACAGGGCCTCCATTCATGAAACAACAAAACAGACACCAGCTCGCGTGATGTTTGGACGTGAGATTAGACTGCCATGTGACTTGGTGTTTGGCACACCGGATGAGGAGCGACTTTCCGTAAATGACTACGCCGATGAAGTTGGTGAACGGCTAAGGAACATTCATGAGCTGGTACGAGACCGAATTGCCATAGCAAGTGATCGCATGAAGGCTCGTTATGATCTTAAGGCGAATTCAGGAGGGTTCCAGGCTGGAGATTTGGTTTGGCTATATAACCCACAACGGAAGAAAGGGAGGTCCCCGAAGCTTCACCCGCCCTGGGAAGGTCCTTACATTGTGGTCACCAGACTAAACGACGTTGTATATAGAATTCAGCAAAGTCCAAAATCCAAAATGAAGGTGGTGCACATAGAGAGACTAGCCAAGTATGCAGGGAATAATGAATTGCCTGATCGGGACGTTCAGGCTTAAGGAGGGGGCAGTGTTACGCCACTGGACTGTGCAGACTGGTTAGATTAGGCTGGAATTGTACACGAACGGCCGGGAATATTCTGGAGTACACTAGACCGGGAGAATGGATGTATAAATAAGACGCACGGTGGGCCGAGATTTAATCTTAAGTCGAACGTGAACGAGTAAAGAAGTAATAAGAAAGAGACCTATAAGTGTTCAGTTGTGATTATAGTTAAGACATTAATTAATCTATTGTTATTAATTGTTAATTAGTAAATAAAGTAGTGAGTAAGTGTTACCTGGACTTTCAATCAACGAATCTACGAGTATAGGTGTTTGTGTGGATAGCAAACACGTAACAATATCGTATCGCTCTGATAAAGTAAACGTTTTCACAAATAATATGACACACAAAACCATGTAGTTTGCTTTTTGAATTTATTAAATTATTTTGTAAGGCATACATATCAAATTGTTTTCCATCCATGGCGAATCTGTTAACCATGCAGATGCTGATAGTATAAAATTTGCCATAAATAAACAACAGTAAAAGATAATATACAACATATATCTATATATCTGAAATCACAAAAAACAGATTTCATGAATGTGAAAAAAATATAGGGTGGTTCCATTTAAAAAAAATGGAAATTTGGTTTGCCCCGCTTTTATTATACCACCTGTATATTCTTTGTAGGGATTCTAAAAGCGCTTATTTGATTCACTACAACTTTTATTTAAAATATTTAAAACTCGAAAAATAAACAAAATATAGGGGTGGGCCTTTTCGTTGGATAATCCTATACAGTGTGTTTTCTGGAGGTTGACGTAAGTGAATTATCTTCATAATTCACTTTGTGAGTTCTTAACTAAAGGAAAAGAACAATTTTTGCATCGAAATCTAGACAAGATGCTATTAATAAATCTGAATAAATTATTAGTTAAATTGCTTACCAAATCCAAAGTTTAAGATTTCGTAGATTTAACACTGAAAAATATCTTGAATACCGTGGCTTTTTTTAAAAAAATTGTGTACACGTGGTAATTTAATTTAATGTACTTTCTTGAAGAACTCTTAAAATGATAAAAATATTACGAGAAGTATCATATCGGTTGTCTAATTTTTGTGGCATTTATTATCGTATTCCTGCTCTGTATGGAATCCTTCTTGCCTATCATATACACAAAAACGAACAAGTTCAACGAAAGTTCCTAAAATACATTTCCTTTAATCCTTTAAAGCCCATATCGAACCCCCTGGAAATTTCTATTATGACTATAATATATTGTACACTAGATTTTCACTTGACCTTTTAAAGACTAGAAAGGATCAGAGACCTCAGGCTCCTCTTTAGAATAGTTAACTCCCTCGTTGCTTTAGTCAATTGGCCTGGGTGCCCCCTCTAAATGCACTAGGTTAGGTTAGGTTAGGTTTGTTGTGAGTGGGTCTCAGTAGACCCTCCACTGCGGCCATCAGCAGGCCTATTGTGGCTCACGCTTAATTATATTTCACCCAATAAGTTCAGTCTCTTAATGAAACTGATAACTTTATTGGGTGAGAATGTGTCCAGATCCTCTGGCAGCAGTTGCCCTTTGCCAAATATTGAGAATCGGATCCTCTCCACAGCGGGACAGGTGCATAAGATGTGGTCTGCCTTCTCATCATCCTCCAGGCATAGACGGCACTCGGCGTTTTCCGCTAGGCCGAGTTTATGCAGATGATAGTTTAGTCGGCAGTGCCCGGTATATAGGCCTGTTAGAGTTTTCAGGTTTATCCTGTTTAACTCTAAAAATTTCTTAGTTCTCGATTTCAAAGGGTATTTTATGAACGCCTTCGAATGAACTAATCCTGGTAACTCTTGCCAATACTGGAGAGTTTGCCTTTCAGCCCAGGTTGAGATAGCCATCTTGGCCGTACTTGAAGATATGCCAAGTATTGGTTCTGGTCCGATGAATCGTGATCCCGCTCATTCACTGGCTAAGGAGTCCGCTATTTCGTTACCTTCCATACCAGAGTGGCCGGGTATCCAGACCAGAGTCACTTTGTTGTTCTTGCCCAAATGATTTAGAGCTTTCTGACAGTTCCATACCGTTTTGGAGTTACACCGGTAGGAGCCAAGAGCTTTTATAGCTGCTTGGCTATCTGAGAAAATTTTTATTGATCTGCGTGTAAGATGCATATATTCCAGCCTTCGTACACACAGTTCAATGGCATGAACCTCAGCCTGAAAAACAGTTGCATGAGTACCTAGGTTTGAGACTATCCTCACCCTTGGTCTGTAGCTGTGTACTCCGGCTCCTGTTCCCTCAGGAGTTTTGGAGCCGTCTGTAAACCAACAACTGTCTGCCTTCAGTAGGTCGGCTCTAAATGCACTAAGTCAGTTAATGTATTTCAACAACTTTTTTGCTGCACCAATTTTCGTTCCAACTCATTTATTCCTCACACTGCAAGATTGGCAAATCGCTCATCAGACAGACTCGATTTTTTTTGTCGATTATCGGAGTTTTGTTCGCACCCTGCAGGAAACTGAAATACTAGATATGTATAGACATATCAGATTCTGCACCTTTGTACCTGTTTTGCTTTATTGTTTTGTTATAATACTTATATTTAGCACTGTCAGCAGAATCAGTCTAGCTGACAATGGTTCTTAGTTACTTAGTTATAACTTTTATCCTGTTATGTTAGTTTGTTATGTACTGAACTGTATTAATATAAACCTATAGTATGTTGTAACCATTATATTGGGTAAGGCCCATAAATAAATAAATAAATAAAAAATAAATAATTATAATTGCACAGTGGAAAAATTACAACATGTGTGACTCACTTAGTTCCTTATTATAATGTACAGAACATGAAATCTACATCACACGATGTTTTGAATTTGTCAATATAAAGGTGACAACTTTCATTCTGTCATTAACACAGGATAGGGATGGTGATAATTGCATTTATTGGAAATGCGCAAAGGTAAATAAAACGCGATTTAGTTTTTCAGTTTAGTCACGAACTGTTCTTTAAGCAGTCTTATAAACTCAGCTAGAATATTCATAAGTGGTTCCTTCATACACATGCTATACAGTTCAGCAGTTTTAAAATAAAAATTATAAACAACTGAGTAAGAGATTAAGATATTAGAAAACATAAATATTTATATACGTCGTTTTGTATTTTGTTGATATTTCCAACAGTGCTAAAATAATATTCTCAAAAACTTGTATACAACAAAAATACAAATTGTTTGGTGGTATATATGTTTATTCATAAATTAATAAATAAACACCACAGAAATTAAACAACCCCCGAATTCAAAGCCGAAGCTGCACAGGTGAGGGTTACATTTGTAAAAAAATGCAGATACACAATTTCCACAGACATTGCCAGTGCCGTTGCAGGATTCTAGTCTGCAGAACGATGGAAAGATTATCTAATCACACTTATCATCACGTGCTCTAGCCAACTACTCCACTGATATAACAATAATTGATCTCTTTTGACTGAGTTTTTTTAGGGCTTAGATTTTTTCATCTAATTTTTTTTGTTTCCCAAAAAAAGGGAAAATATAAAAAAAAAAATATGCCAATAAGCTTCTTTAAAATGAAATCACCTAATACTCACCATAACCTTGGGAATTAATATCGAGTGATTTCTTAACTGAACGGCTGTTTCACAGCATCACTTTAATCACCTCTTCTCTTCGATAGCTCGACAAAGGATGGCAAGAGTCTCTTTGCATGCATTAACAACAAATAGAGTGTCGAGGTTGAGCTCTAAAATACAATTCAGTTATCTTTGTTTCAATCAGTTTGCAATTTACCCGAGGTTACCGACATGTATAAGTCTGCATTTATTTTGTCTTAATAAAAGAAGTAACCCAGTCAAATACAGAATTAACCAAAATAAAAAAAAAAAATGCTGATTTTTAATAAATAAAAACAAATATACTTCATAAAATTCTATATTCTTTACTTTTCACAACACTTAATTATTTAGTAAAAAAATAGATTTAATAAATTCAGGATACTTTCTTTTCTCCAAATTCAAAATTATTAATTTGGTATTTCTAAAAGTGTAACACGATCATCAGCTATTTCTAAATTCGATATTTTCTTCAATTTCTTATTAAATTTTTTTGACATTTTCGGTGTGACTTCCGTTTCCCCTGTTTCTTTTAAATATGCATTTAATACTTTTTTCTGAAGTTTTTTCAACGACATGCTTCCTTTAACCATTAGTATTTCTAAAATTTTGTCTTGATATCTAAATATTTTACTTCCACCCAAATCCTCATCATTTTGCTCCAGATTTACATGGTTTTCGACCTTTTTCTGCTTCTTTTTCTTTGGGACATCTGGTTTAGTTTCTTCATCAGATAATTTTCTCTTTTTGGTCTCATTTTCTTCATTTTTTAAATTTTTTATTGCACTAGCAATATTACTATCATTTGAATTTTCTTCTAATTTACTGTCCACTTTGTTAACTTCAGTTTGTCCATTATTTTTGGATTGATTATTTTTGTATTTTTCTATTATGTTCCAAATATCCTCTATATCTTTCAGATTTACCCGTCCTCCAAAGGAACTTCTGATAAAATTCTGTAATGAAAAGAAAATTACATATCAGTAGATAATAAAAACAATATATACTCGTATACCTAGCAACAGAAGTACTTTGCCCAGATCATTACAATAATATAACTATATACAAATTAAATAAACACTTTTAAAGATTGAAAGAAACAATATAATTTGTTTTATTAATTTTGAAAAGTAAATTTAAAACAGTTAAAACTAAATGAGGTAGGTAATACAATATCGAGCTCGATAGCACAGTGGGCCAGAACATTAAATGACAAACATAGTTGGTTTAGCTGCCTATCGATCCCGGTTCAACTGCCCCATCCGGGTTGCTTCTGACAAAGTCAAAGCAGATTTCATCCCCGTCCATATACACAGGTTTACTTGCAGATTGCAGAAGATTATTTTAAAAATTTTAGAACTACTTATGAAGACAAACAGTTAGCAGGAACATCAAGATGGCCAAGTGAGCAAGGTGTTTCGAACTACATTAACATACAGGGTGTTTCAGACACAATCTGAATTCAGGACCTCAAAATAAGAAAAAGTTGTGTATGGAAGTATGTCTGGAAATGCTTCATTAAAGGTAAGGGCTCAAAATAGGTTAATTTTTTTTTCAAATTTGGAAAAATAAAAAATGGATTTTGATAGGGATTCTACTAAGAAGGAACGCTTCTAAAGGATATTTTTTCAATCATCCGTCATCGGTAAAATCAGCAACCCCAATTTTATTATTCAATCAAACTTTTTAACGACCCAAATTTTATCATATAAAATATGCCTTGGAAGGCTTGAGAAACTCTTTTGTCTTTCTTATTTTTTCATCGAACTGACAGTTTTTGAATAAAAAAATAAAATATTCTCGATCCACACGGTTATTTAATAAAATTGCATTATTTAATTAAATGGAAGTAGGCTGCCATCAAATAATCTTTATCCGTTCCAGGCACAAGTTAAGCACATTTTTTTTAGCCTACCAGGCATTTTCCATTTAATTAAATAATGCAATATTCGAAATAACTGCATGGATTGAGAATATTATACTTTTTTATTTAAAAATTATTAGTTTGATGAAAAAAAATAAGAGAAAAAAGAGTTTCTAAATGAATCAAGCTTTTTGTTTAAGCACTTAAACATATATTTTTTCTTTATTTATATTTCCTTACCATTATTTACGAACCAGGTCAAATTTATTTCATAGTAATCAAAACAAAACGAGCAAAGAATGCAACTAATGCAAATGCTGCATCCTTTGTTAGCAGTTTTACTAGGAAAAATTCATTAGGTATATTATGTATTGTTATTATTTGTTATCATTATTATGACATTAGATAGTACAAATGGAATCTTATTTTTTCTTAATAAACCAGTTTCAACTAATCTGTTGTTGCTCATTAATACTCCTTTCAAAGCCTAATTCTATGTCTCCGCCAATGGTCTCTTCTAGTCCTAAGAAATCACTGGTCACAAGCATACACTTTTCAAAGGACAATTTTATATGATCAAATTCGGGTCCATTAGGGTCCGTTAAGAAGTGAATAAAAAAATAAAATGGAGGTTGCTGAATTCACTCATTTTAAGGATAAGGGATAATTGAAAAAAATATCCTTTAAGAGCGTTCCTATTAGTAGAAAATCTGTACCAAAATTCATTTTTTTTATGTGTTTCCAAAGTTGAGAAAAAAATTATCCATCTTTGGTGGGGCATAACTTTTTAACAAAGAATTTCTGGACATATCTTCATAGGAAGTTTTCTTCTTATTTAGAGATTCTGAATTCAGATTTTAAGTTTGTGCAGTTAATCCTGAAACAGCCTGTATAATTTGCAATAGGATATTTTCATTGATCTGAGATGAAAGTGGAAATGCTTATATTTTGAACACATATTTTTTCGTATTTTTGTACAGAAAAAAAATTATTACATAGCACTATAAAACTGTTATTCCAATTTAAAGTTAAAATTTTCATGATTACGTCACTAAGAGCAAATTAGGAAAATCACCAAAAATGTGTTGGAACACTGCCAAGATTGGTACTTCCCATAGAAATACTTCCATTATTCTGTTGTGATTACTGTTTAGCATTTTTGTTTGTTTGCAAAATAAAATATATAGGAGGTAGATCAGATAGTTTATCTGTATAGACATAGGATGTGTGTTTATCTGCTATAAACAAATAATGAAAAATGAGGTTACGATCTAATGTCAAATCTGGCACAATAGTACAATACCATACAACTGCAGATTGTAGATTTGTTTATTAGCAGTGTTGATTCTAGCAGAGTTCAAACAAATTTGTCTCATTTCAACTTATGGAACCATATGGTTTTATATTTTTGTAGCGCAAACAAAAAGTTTTATAAAGTTTATCTAATAGGTATTGGAGAATAGCAAAAATACTCCGTCATTTATTTCTTTCTGTATAGGCACGTATAATTACGAACACGTGTATTCTAGTAAGGTCAATAATGTTTAGAGTAAGAAATATTTCACTGATACTATAATAATAAATAAAATATCATAGTTAGAGGCCTGCTTAGATCTCGAATATATGTATACCTATTCATTCATATAGTTCCTCTTGAACAGTAAAGTTGTTTCAAGTATAAAATAAACTTTTAAACATTTATAGTTGTAATTTAATTATCACCTAATACCCTTAACTCTGCCAATAATAGGGAGCCTAGACCTAGCCTAAGCTTTTGAGAATTCGTTCAAAGATAAAAGTAATTTTGCATATTGTAAATTGAGAAATAATTAAGTGCACTTAAAAAACAAACAATATTAAAGTGTAGGGTCAATGAGGGTAACTGTGATAGGAAAATCACAAGTTTATGTTTGTTTTTAGATTACACAGACATTGTTGTAAATATCTAAATGAAATTTTAATTGTGTAATCTTAGTAATGTTCTGTTTAAACATTTTATGCGGGATTATCTCTAAAATGCCTTCTCTTTTTTTTTACATATAATTCTTGTTTTGCCACCTACTGTCACAGTTACCCCATCATGTCGGGGTAACTGTGATAGATGATGGGGCTAGTGTGATAGCCGTGCATTTTCTTAAAAATTTATTCATTTGACTGTAATGGGCTGACTGTAATAAAAAAGAGCAGATTTTGTTTACTTAGTACAAACATTTTTAAAGCTTTATTTTAATATTTAACATTACAAAAGAGCAAATGAAAATAACTTCATATAACTTTAAAGAGAATAATGCACACAAAATAAGACAATGGTTCAAATACGTCTACAGGATCAGGAAAAACATATTTTATTCGTGCACCTTGGGTTAAAAGTAGGGGTTCTTCTAAAATTCCAACAATTTCATTGGTAGAAATAAGAGACTTATCTTTTTCGACTATTACAAAGGCAGTTTTATTATTTTCTACACTTTTTAAACCCATTACTTCTAACTCGTTATTTGAATCAACTTCCGATTGTATAATACAAACAAAACGAAAAGTTGTTTGATTTCTTTTGTCCCCTTTAAAACAAACTAACACGAAAGTTCCCTTCTTTAAATCCTCATTTTTAGCGGACAATACCTTCGTTGGTTCCATTCTGGGATCTTCTGGTGCATAATCGCTATCTCCCGATGATGCTGTTAATATTTCTGACTCATCTGTATTACTACTGTCAGTATTCTCAGCTTCTCTTGATTTCGGGTTTCTTCTTAGGATCCGTCTTAATATTTTTCTTCCTTTTTACAGACAAACTTTTCTTTTTTGCCACCTTTTCTTCCTTTTTCTCTTTAAGTTTTGCCAACTTTTCTTCTTCTTTCTTTTTAAGGTGTGAGCCAGGTAACTTTCTTTTGTTATAATCTCTGCTACGTCAATCCTTCTTTTTACACTTTTTATTACTGCAGTGACTTTTTGTAATAACAAATTTTGGAAGCATGTACCAGGACTCGATTCCATCTCAGAATTATTATCATTTAAAGATATATTATTGGGTTCTCTGGATAGTACTCGGCATATCTTCAGATAAAAAGTGAATGATCTATAGAAGCCGTTTTATCAACATTTTGTTCACTTTGATCTCTTTTTTAAAAATCCCTATACCTCTTAAGTTTGTCTGGATGGTAACTGCTAACAAGTCTATTGCATCACAATTACCCCACCTGTTGCTATCACAGTAACCCCCTAGTGTTTATTTATAAGGGGTGACTGTGATAACTAAAAAAAAATTTTTTTTAGCAAGCTAAAATCGGTTTTGCTATTAGAATTCATCTAGCATACCTTTCAGATCAAAACAATGTAAAGAGGTCATCTAAATAACGTTTAACAAATGAGATACTTAAATTTTGAAGTAGTGTAAATTAATTTAAAAATTGGAATAAAATTACATATGAAAAATACTTGACAAAACTTTTATATTATTTGCTGTTTATTTTTCATATTTTAATTTTCAGTATTATTACCTAACATAGTAAGCGTTAGTGGCAAAATATTTCTTGTTTCTCAATAAATTTTAATTTTAATTGCGGGTATCGCACTCACCCCGAAATCACAGTTACCCCCATTGACCCTACACTTCATACTTTTACGGCCCATTTCTTTCTTCTCTGAGGATCCCGTAAGAAAATAATCATTTTAAAGCACTTTTTGTCACTATTTTTACAATTCACAACACAACAGCCCAACATTTTTACTAAGTAACACCCCACACTAAATTATACAACTAAAATATGTGATTCTACTGTTATTTAGCAAAATCTACAACTGAACAACTTTTAAACACTAACTGTTAATGTTAACATAATCCCATACCTTCAAACTACTTAATAAGCAACAATCCTCCAGTACAAATTAAAATACACAGAACAGAATGTGAACACAAACCGTCAAAAGGATTACCATGTGACCATCCGAGCCAACGAAAAAGATGACATACGTATGGCCAGACTCTGATTTCAGGGATTCTACTCTTCAGATGCTATAGTCAAAGTAACTAATAATAAAAGATACGAAAAACAAATCAAACTGATTTTGTTGTATATCGATTAGAATAAAAATTATTATATATTATATTAAATATTATATTTAAATAGTATACAGTATGTTCTGTTACTTTGGCTAAGACATCTGAAGGGTAGATACGAAATATTGAGCACTCTGTATTTCATGATCCATTGAGATTACATGCCAACATATTCATATTTTTGATAAGCAATTTTTTTTCAAGGATTCCAACGAAACGAAATATTACGACTAAACACAATATTAAAACTGCCATTAAATGAATGGAAAAGCCATTATTATTGAGCACATTTTAATATCTCTAGAACTACAGGATTACTTGTCAATCTTGAAAAAAATAAATAAATCAGGAATTTAAGATAAAAGATAATGCAATACAATGGAGTCCAGCTCGACTTGGCAGACTAAAAAAATTATGGAGAGAAATTTCAGGTAACAGCAAAAATAAAAAAGTTGCTGATTTAATGGAGGGAAAAACAGAAGAGCTTTCACATGCAATCCAGAGAAGTTTTGAGAAAAGTAGGTAAACATACAGTTGCTGGTGTAAAAAATGGTGACTACTAGAATACCAAGAAGGATAAAAAAGGATGAAAGAAGCCAAAATTATAAATACCTGTATAAAGAGAATCAAAAGTTGTTTGATTTCAATTTTAAGGTAAGCAAAAACGATCTGCATAAAATGAATGATCCACTCTAAAAAAATTGTCTTTCACAGTCGATTCTGGGAAATGAAATGAAGAGTTATAGTTAAAAATATTCTCAAACATTAATTTAATTATTTATATCTCTTTGAAATCAATAATTAAATATTCCATTTTAATTTTTTTCGCCTAAATTGCGCATATGACAACTATTCGCCATAGTATCGAGGGTCACAAGCGACTGCTTTTTCCATAAGGGAAATCACACAACTTCACGACATAATCTCAAATGCAGATAAAACATGCAGAAAAATAATATTGATGGGGGCTGTATTGAAGTATACATTGGTTTTTTATCATTTACCTCAAAAAGCGTATGTGCTTTTAAAACAAAAGTTTAAATGTTAAGATGATACAAGGTCCCTTATTCATACTTTGAGTTGTGTATGATGCCAAAACAAACAGAAGGTAGAGAAATGTCCTAGTCTAGACTATATTTCTATCTAACATTATAACACCGACAGGAATTATAGGAAAAAAGGAACAGACTTTATTTATACATCAGTAACGACATGAGTTTTCTACCATAGCCAAGGAAATCTGGAAAATTCTATCTCAAAATATTATAATTTTACAAAAGAGGCAAAAACATATATGTGCGTCTTATTTCATGAGCCATTCGAATAGAGAGCTTTTCTCATTACTGAATTTTATGTTTTAGGAATTTTGTACACATAGGAGTTTACAACCAGAAAATTCTATCTCAAAATGTTATAATTATACATGGGGCCAAAACACATATGCTTCTTGTTTCATGAGCCATTCAAATAGGGACCTTTTTCGTAACTGAATTTTATGTTTTAGGAATTTTGTACACATAGGAGTTCACAAACACCTCTGTGCAATAACTAATAGTATTTAAAACCGTATTTAACTCAAAATCCAAAAAAAATTGTAAGATAGGTTGAGGCTTTGCCAGATTACCCACGAACGGAGTTCATTTATATCTAATTTTAATCAAAACTTCAATATTATAAGTTAATATTAATAAAGTGAAATCACTAGTGTTTTCGTAAAATCTGTAGTGTAAAACAAAAAAAATTGTCGGGTATTTATCAAAGTGAAAGAGCATTTATTTAAAAACAGGGGTGCTATTTAAATACAGGGAGGTATTCTTAATCAAATTATTTCATCTTTATGATTGTATTATTATTTATTTCATAAGCATGCACATCATAGAATCTGCATTCATTTACTTTAAAGAATTTACAAAAACACTATAACAACTGTGAGCGATTTTTGATATTATATTTCAACAATCATTCAATAAAAAGGATGCATATATAATACTCAAATACATAATTTATTATTTTTCAAGAAATCCAATAAACTTCTTAAAAAACTTTATATGTTCAGTAAATAACTATAGATAAGTATGTACTAAATTTCCATAATAGAAAAATGTATCAATATTTACATGAATTACTGGGTCCATTCATTTGAGTAACCTACTCCAAGAAGATATTAACAGAGATGCCTATAATACAAATCAAATGAATTGCCCTACTAATATTTATGATACATACCACAAATTTAGGCTTTTTCTTGGGATATTATTATAAGTAGAAATAATATTTAACAACTTTCGACATGGCGGTTCTATATTAGTCTCCTGATTAAGAATTGTTTTTATCATTTCCACCCACGATTCTTGTTTAACCTCGCCCTTTTTAACATTCCCATTCACATAAGTTCCTTTAGCTGCATAACGTTCATCTTCAGTTAAACATTTAACATGTGATACATATTCTTCACCCCTATAAATTTCTTATTATATTATTAAAACAAAAAAATATAAAAATTTACCTAAAATCCTTAAAACAATCAACACAGGTTAATGATTTAATAGTCCTACAAACAAAAGCATAATGTTTTTCAACTTTAGGTTTGTGTAAACTGTCTCCGCAATGATTACAAGTAAACACAACCATTTTATATAAACCACAGGTTTGTTTTAAATGTTCTCTGTCACAGGTTAACGAACTCAACAAAACTGGATTTAATTATTCAATTTGACCGATTTTAAAGTCACAGGAGATTTTACCAACATTTACTACAACATAACCTATAAAATTCTCATATTGATGTCGTTTAAAAGTAAAAGTATAGGGACAGGGTTGCCTCTGTAGATTTACTCTGTGCACAGAAGTTAGTCTGTGCTCTGTGTTACCACAGCAGAGATCTTGTATAGTTTGTATACTAGGTGCTGTCCTTTTTCAATGAAGTAGAGGGTCTTCCCTCTACTTCATTGGTTCTTTTATATGTGAAGTAATGTATGGCATGGATCAAATTGAGATGAGGTAATACTCACTGACCTCACTTAAAATTAAATGTTGTAATGAAACGACAAATCAAGTTAAATTAGTGGTTAGACTGTAAATTGTTGTGTCATATCATTATTTGTCATTGGCTCAAGGTCCGTAATGGAGTATAACGTTATGTGAGCATAACCTACAACTGTCAATTAAAGCGTCCACTATTCAGCTAAATTACCTCCTCGCCGCTAGTGAGTCAAAGCAGTTTTCATGAGGCTTTTCGAATGGATACTTAGCAGGGAAAAATAAATTACAGTTTTCCTCACTTCCTTTTTTTCAAATGAACGCTACATATTTGGGGGGAACGAGGTGAGATGAGATCACCTGAGATTTCTGGTAAAAAGGAAAGCGCCTACTGTGGTGTTGTTTCCTTTACCAAGGACTATGGAGTGTAGAGAAGGAGGAACGTCCCTTATTGGACGGTAGAAAATAAGCGAATCTGTAAGGTAAGATGTGGCGCTGATCGTATTATGGGATTGAGTCTGAAGTTAAACACTTACTATATCTGAAAAAAACTAGCTTCGATTCTATAAACTAACGAAAACATAATATTATGTAGGTGTTGAAAAGAATTATACAGCGTAAAATAATAAAAATAGTAAAAACAAAATCACGTAGAATACCTCCTCTAAATCAGCGCCACCTATTCTTCCATCGAAAATCCGATCACATTTTTTAACACGGAGACGTTTCTCCTTCTCTACACTCCATACCAAGGACCGTAAATGAAGAGAATAGATTAGTGCCACAGAAGTCAAGTGTCATAGAAACAACGTTGTCCTGTGTACGGACGGAGCAGTGAACGGTTGTGACGTATCCATCAGTGCTTAATTGCTGTTATCAATGAAAAGCCTGTGTGTTTACGTTGTGATATATGTTTTTTCTTCAGTTTTTAGTGACCACTTTTTCATTTTTAAACGTTTTAGAGGAGGACTTTTAAGAACGTATAATCATTTGCGCCTTAATTTATTTTATGTTTTTTCGTCTCTACACAGACTCAATTTGTGATTAGTATTTGAACATTTTTACATTCTAATCAGTTTTTCGGAAGCATTTTAAGAGTTGGTAAATTTTCGCTTGACTGGGCCGAGGAGTTGTGAAAAAATTGGCAAATAAAATAAAGAAAAAACATTTAAAATTATTTGTACTTTAAATTAAGAATATAATCGAATTAATTACAATAACTTTAAAGTCCAGTTTAAAAAAGATTTAAAAATAAAGCTTTTAACAGCAGACGATGGTCAAAGAAGCAAAATTCAAAATTAAAAAAATAGTAAATTAAAAATTACTGAATTTTTTTAAGATTTTTTAATAATAACAGATTTTACAACTATAAAAAACAAATTTTGAAAAATTATAATTTTAAATAGTTTTAAAACAAAAAAAATTCGTTTGTTTAAACATCAGTAACTTTTAATATAAGTTAAATAAATAATTAAAATAAGTAAATTTTTGTTTGTTCTGAAAGAAAGTAATACCTTTTTTATATTAAAACATTATTATTCCTCATGTAAGTCTTTTATTTTCTTAATATTAATAATTATCATCTGTTACATATTTATAAATAAAAAATATCTGCATTCACTATTACATGTGTTTAAATACTTGTTTTCAAAAAGTGAATATATGACATATTTTCAAGCAATTAAAGCAGCTTTTTACACTTGCACCTTTATACAGGGTGTCCCATAAATAAGTATCTTCCTTCAAGGGGGTGATAGAACTAGAAAAAAATAAGTTGAGTTTTGTATACGAATATTTGCCTCAAAACAGTTCATACGGGAGCCACAACCCCACAACATAGTTATTTGGCAATAAATTCGCAACGTCTCAAATTGCAAAAAATTAAATTTGGACCATTTATCAATTTGATAATTTCGCTATTTTTTAAGTTTTTTTTTAACATTTAAAGCGGAAAAAGGCACCAGTGTTAAAAAACTTAACGAAAAAGGTGCCTCTTACTAAAGCTCCTCGTTTTGCAGTTATTTGTATTTTAATATTGCATACATGCAGATGCAATAATAGAAGATAACTACATACCTCTACAAGCATAATTCCACAAATTTTCAACTATTGTTTTGGAGCAATTTAAAATATCGCCTTACGCAATAAAGCATGTAATTTGAGGACAAAAATTTTTTATTTACATTAATTGCCTAATTAAAATTATTTTAAGTTTCTGTCTGAAGTTCAGAAGATGATCAAGAATCTTGGAGTGGGTTGGAACCTTTGATGTGAAGATAACACTAACGTAGTTGTCCACGAAACGCCAAAACACTATGTACTGCGCTCGACGCGCGTTTCGCCAACTAAGTTGACATCATCTGGAGATGATTAAAACAGTTTTAATCATTTTCAACCAACCAAGTTGGGCATCATCTGGGAGATGATTAAAACAGTTTTAATCATCTCCAGATGATGCCAACTTGGTTGGCGAAACGTGCATCGAGTGCAGTATATAGGGTTTTGGTGTCTCGTGGAAAACTACGTCAGTGTTATGATCAAGAATAAAAAAAATTAATTGGTTGTTTATAAACATTTTGTTAAATTAGATACCTCATTGCGTGAGGCGATATTTTAAATTGATATACAAAAGAATAATTGAAAATATTGTAGAATTATTTTTGTAGAGGTATGTAATTACGTTTCACTATTGCATATCTATCCTGTATTGCAATATTAAAATATAAATAACTGTAAAACGATGGCTCTTATAGAAATTCAGTAAGAGCACCTTTTTATACAGTTTTGTAAAATTCTAGTTCTATCACCCCCTTGAAGGAAGGTACTTAATTTGGGACACTCTGTATATTAAAAAAATATACATTTGAACTTATTTTTATAAACAGACCAAATAATTTCTCAAATATGTTTCATTTAATAAATAAGACGTCCATAATAGTCATCTGAGTAAATAAACTAAAATTCTATTAATTTATTACTCTATTTATATTGCTCGTACAAACTTCATATGTGTTTAATTTTCTTTACTGGTTAAATGCTCATTTAGAAAATCTAAAATCCTTTTCAGTTTAAAAATAAAAAAAAGAGTTAAACCGCGCGCTAATTAAAAAAAACGATGTATCGCCGTATATTTTAAATAAGGTGCGTCTGAAAGTGCACTGACGGTGACGTCACGGTCTGCGATGGCTTCGGCTAAGAAATCAGGCGAACTCGGCTATCCTCTTCGTTTATAGTCCTTGTTCAGGCCATCACAGACGGATTTGCATAAGCGCATAAGGCATATGCATAGATGTAAATATAAAGCACATATCAAACCAAAAAGCAATAACAGACAAATCGCATAACCATAGCAAGTGATCCAATTAGATGCGAGGATCAAATGCGCATGTGTTTGATATGACGTTTGGCTGGTTCGAATCTATTTGTGTCGCTGGTATTTATCACCACAGAACAGAAAAAGAATGGAGACCTTCAATGTGGAAATATAGAATTTCCTTACTGTTATCACGATAATTACTTTCTACTTCAAAATATTGAGAGTATTTATGATCCATGTTTGAGAGTTTGAGGTGTTTGCAGAGACAACCCGTGTTTGTTAATATATTTCTTTGGTAAATAAAAAAAAATACAACCGCAAAATACCACCAACAGTGTCAACTATAAATTGTAAAAGAAATCTACTTTATCCATCGATTTACTAAATTGTGATTGGTTGTGCATAGTGCATAAACATAGAAATTTCAATATTTCGATATTTTCTGTGCGCTTATGCGAGGCGCTATGCAACAAAATGGCCACCTTATGCCTGTACTCTGATTGGGTAATGCATATGCTTAGATGCGCTTCGATCAGTGTTTATGATCGAAGCATATGCTCTTATGCAATCCATCTGTGATGGCCTTTCCTTTACTTCCTTTACCCATACCACCGAACTTAAATTGACTTTTACCAGTGTTGCCAACATTTTGTGAGCGACTTCCCTAGACATACGATGATTTTTCCCTAGATTAGGTGCGTTCTTTACAAGAAGATTAAACCGTTGATTGAATCATAATTATTTCAATCAACGGCTTAGGACCGGTACTTTGAGTCTTGATTAACATCGTCGATTTAGTTAATGCCGATTTAAACTATAATCACCTAACAGACTGCTCTACTGTACTTTGGGCTATATTTATTGAAACATTAAAGATAATGGGCCATTAATAAGTATTAGGTATATTAGAAGAGGTGAGCTCATAAACACACCAATGAGAGAGACAGACATATACATTCATTTATGTAGTAAAGTGAGACAAAAAGAATGAACTAAAACTTTATAATCTCGTCTATTGGCTACACTGAAATCTTAATATCAGTTTTCTAACCTCAATGAGTTGTTCTGTTCCTCAATGATGAAATTGATGAATTGATTGAATGATATAGAAATAAAAAACATAGACGTATTTTGCTTTATATGAATGACTAGATAAATAATATGAGAGAAAAAGAAATGTTAGCTTACAAGTGGAGGGTCAGACATTCAAGTCTCCGACTCAAACGAGACTTTCTGAGCTTGCAGTCCTCAATACAAACAACTATTTGTTCAAATATTAGAGCACGTCCAAGCATTTCGGAAGAATAGTCGTCTGAACATTCAGTGTTTAACTGATAAGGACCGGGAATAATCAGACTGCCACAAGCCGCAGGTGGCCATGTGACCCAAGAATAGTAAATTAGTTTACTATTCTTGCATGTGATCAAGACGCTTGATCTAGCACTGTGGTCACTTGGCCACCTGCGGCTCGCGACAGACTGATTATTCCAAGTCCTTATAAGCTGGATGCCGAATTTTCAGAGGCTCCATTATTTGAATAATAGATAATTGTATTGAGGACTGCAACGAAATTTCGTTCCAATCAGAGACTGAAACGTGACTATCCCCTAGGGTATATTTGTCATTTATAAAAAAAAATAAATTTTAAGTTGGAGTAGCAATATATATTTTTATTTACCTGTTACAAATTTGCGAAACATTGAACAAATTCTTGCTTAATTTCTGCACCAAATTCACCCTCATAAATATTGTCGTTGTCCATTTCAAAACAGATCAAATAAACGAACGAAACGAACAATTTTACATACAAAACAAACATATTTACTATTCTCTACTACGGCAGCGTTTACTTAATTTTATTTTAGGTTAGTTTACAGACCCCAATTTTTAAATTTGATATTCCGAACGTTGTTCGGTCAACCTCGCGTCTTGATTAACTCGGCGATCGGTTTTAGCGGCGGTTCCATGGCACTGTTAATTTAACAGGAATGGCGGCCATATTTAAACAATCATTACTGACTAACCGAGCATCAAAGTACAGAATCAGACGATTAATTTTTAATGACCTGATATTTTTATTTAATCGAGACTCAAAGTACCGGCCCTTAATCTTCTTGACTAGGTACACGAATAAAAACTATCGAATAAAAACTATAGAGTAATTCCATAGTTGGTATTTATTCGAATAATTCGATAGTTGAATTACGAATGAATAAATTTAAAAAATGTTGGATTTAAGAATGGAGGTTATTAATATGCATAGACGGAGACGGTATTTTATTCACATTCATAGATAAGAGATATTTTATTATGTGATACAATAAACAGTGTAAACAATTTTTTGTTGAAGTTAGGTAATAACAGCAAGAGCAAATAATTTTTTTGCCAAGTACAATGGTTTTTGTTACATTTTGTAAATTGTGTTTAAAAATATTTTACTGTTTTGTTCTTTATTATATTCATTGTATTTGTTAAAATTGTGTACAGATTAAAATTTATTATTTTAAACAGATTTTTATGTTATGTGATGTGTATTAATTATATTTTTTTAAATATTGTCCTGCTAGTAAAATGTTTCTAAATATCATTACCAGTCGTCTAAATCTTGTTTTTCTTTGAAAATTATAAAAAATTGTTAAACTTTAAATTTTGTCTTTCATTTCAGATAAAAAAAAATAGATACTTACTTAAAAGTTTGAATTTTGTAAAGATTGATATAATGCGTATTTCATACTCTGTATGGAATATGCATTTAATCAATCTTTAAGAAATTCAAATTATTGAGAAAATGAATAAAAAAATGGGGTATTTCAAATTTTGCCGCGTTTGCGCTTATCGCGCCATCTGCCCAATGCTTTATAGAAAATCGCCCAAACAAGTAGTCAGGAGTAAATGTTATCGAGTTGCATGTCTCAGTTGTCTCTGTAAGCACTTCTTGTCTGCTGGCTGGGGACCTTCCGAGGCACATGCGCATTTCGTTGGTATTTGCCAGAAACTTTAAATTCAATTTGTATGTTAGCGCGTTAGAAAATTGCTATTAGCTATATTTAATTATTATATCGTGAAAGACAACAGAATGTTGCCTCTTGTAAGCAATTTGTATTGCAAAAATCTATAAATTAGAGATATTTGTTGACTAATGCACATTTATTTTTCTGATTTGAAAATTGCTTAACTTCTACAAAAAAATAAATATTTTTTGGGGTTTTTCATCATTTTTATGTTTTTAATATATTATTGTATCTCAGTTGGACTTAAAAAATAAGAAATATTGACCTATGTTGTATTTACTGCTAATATGTAACAACTAAACAACTTTTACATTTAAAATAGTGTTTATTACATACACAAAACGCACATACTTATTACAATACAAATTAAAATTAAAGGTACTTTCAAATTTGCTGTTTGCAAATTTGTTATTAAAAAAGGGGATCTTGGTGATAATACCTATTGATAGTTTAAGTTTACACACAAAGATCTTCTAAATTGAATTTAGTTTCCTATAAGACTAACGAAATGCGAATGCGTCTCGGAAACGTTTAGTGTACTCTCAATAATTGCCCTGGGTTTCTTCATAAATGGTTGCAAGTTGAAACCAATGAATTCTGAAGTCAGAACAGATTAGGGTTTGGGGAGAAAAGGTTACCTAATATAAATACGATATGGCATCATTGGTTGACAGGTCCAGCTTTGTATTTTCTTTTATTACAAAAGTGAAGCAACTATTTTATAACTCCATATATGAAATAAATCCATTGCAGGGGCATTTCCATGCGACTGTTTAATTTTATGGACGTGAGTAGCAGGACAGCTTCAGGGAACGTTATTGTGTTGTTGGCAACACCAAGGGGCAGTTTTTCCATTCCTCATTAAATTCATGTGGTACATAAATTCCATAGAAACAATTGTTGTATCCAAGGAAGCCATCCATAAAATAAATTTAATCGGTGATGGAAAAACTGGCCCAGAGTCATGATTTAGCATCCAATGAAATTCGATGTTTCCCTCTGTTGATTAGTGAAGTTAAAATTTCCCCAACATAGAAGATTTCAAAATTCATTTATTTAATGGAAATAAAACATTTTTTCTAAATTAGATTTTATTCATATAAATGAAAATAAATTAATTCTTATAAAAAATAATGCCTAATACATATATAATAATTATATATTTTTAACTCTAATAACCTCCTCTAAAACCACCTCTTCCTCTACCTCCATTATATCCACCGCCACCACCATATCCACCACCACCATATCCACCACGATTTCCGCCAAAGCCTCCTCTTCCACCAAAACCACCACCATATCCTCCTCCAAAATTGCCTCTACCACCACCACGTCCCCCTAGAGAACTTAGGTGGAGGTCCACCATAACCACCAATGGAATGTCCTCTAGGTGGTCGTTTAGAAGCCAATAAACTACCCTTCGCTCTTTCTATCTGAAAACTGCCAGCATGCAGCTTGCAAAGTTCTTTTATTGTAGAAACAACCTAAAAAAAAAAAGAACATCTGAATTTGTCTATCATGTGAATTGATGGCAGAATTTGTAGTGGTCCTAAGGGCATTATGGACATGTCGTGGACCAATTTACTCTTAAATAATTTTTTTACAGAGATGGGCACCGAGAAATTTTCCATTTGGGAACATTGCCAGAATGGAAATATTCCTAGCATTATTTACGCAATATTTTGAATTCTGTCATTTTTGGTGCCAAAAAAGTGACATTTCTGTCAAATTTAAAATCAGATCTTTACATTTTACTATTTTATCTGTGCTCTCAGGATTTTACAGATAATTTTAAAATGAGTAAAATGTCTAGAAAAACTCAGCGGCTTGAAACATCTTCCAATAACTTAAAGGAGGTAACAAAATAACTGAAAAAATAGCTCTGAAAAAGAAAACAAACTAGATGTGGAGGAAATTTGTGTGCAAACAATGCTCAATGTCATAAAAGTAAATTATAGTGAAACGGCCTGTAAGGAAGAAATATTTTTGACAAGAAAGTGTTGATATGAAATTCGCAGAAATCATATTTGCCGAAGACAGTGTAAATATTAATTCATTGCAACAACTTCCAAACTGCCAAACAAAAAAAATTTATAGAAAAAAATATTTGTTACTATCGCATTTTCCACCTTTTGTGATCTTTGGGGGGGGGCTACCACCCCGTAGGATCGTGCTTGAAAAGCTTGACACTAGTATGTTATGAATTTAGCTAAAAAAAAAAAAATTGTAAATTTTCCGAAATTTTCTGAGGAATATTCCAGGAAATCTTCCCAAAAATGCCCATCTCTACTTTCTTATATAAGGTATGATAACTGAATACTGATTATAATAAAAATACAAATTGGTTTACTTCATAAACAATCTAATTCTTATATAGTTCATTTCAAATGTAATTTCACTTTTGACGGCGGTAAAGTAATCAAAGTCGCCGACGTTTTTCATGTTATTTTTTTCTTATTTCACCATGAAGATTTCTCAAATGTAGACACTGAATGATCATTTTCTGAACTTAAAAAGAGTCTTGCTGTTACAAGCCAAAATTTATTTGCATAGTAGCAATAGCGGTTGTGCAATAATTATAACAATATTATAAGTTATGGTATTTATTAATTGTTTGTTTACTGAATATTTGCAGTAACTTTTTTTATGCCTCCATCCTTAAGCCGATCATGTTTTTTTTTCCATCAGAACTAACATTTTCGACGTCAACCTCAAATTTTTGATTTATTACAAATATTTAAAACCAAACATGGCATAACATTTAAAATGTTTTCAGGAATTCACGACCATTTTAACCAATTTTTTTTTTTTTTTTTGTAAATAAAACGACCTGAATTTTTGACGACGAAAACATCTAAAGTATCTCCACCGAGTTCTGAGAGTGCATCAAAACAAACAAATTTATCTGTCGTCTCGTGACTGTGATGTAGCGGATGTCCTCATTGGTTGCATTTCACATGTGGCTATAAACAATATCGCTGCCTTCAACCGTATACAATTTGCATAAAATCTTAGTTGAATTTGTTCTTGGACTTGAATGAATTGTGTGAATGAAGTGAATTGAGAAACCCAATATATATCTATAAAGCATATTTTGAGAAAATTGGAAAAAGCTATTTATTTGCCTTAATCCCCAAAAACTGTTTATAATTATATTATAATGGTATTTTATAGTCATTCTTTTTTTGTTAGGAAAAATAACTGTGCTCACACTATATCAACATTAAAACAATATATTAATAATAATGATAGAATATAATTGTCTTCATTTTTGCACTGCTTAACAGTAATTAATTTCAGTCTAAGTAATACGCAATACATAATTCGGTATAACGTTTATACAACCATACCTTTTAGGCGCCGATACTATTCAACAATATTTGGAACGTAGGTGTGGACCCCTTTCACATTACGCGAGTTCTACATCTCACTCATGACTTTTATCAAATTTTGAAAACTACTCTTCCCTATTTCCAGAAAAAAGAAATTGGACATTTGGACTGGGTTTCTCAAATAAACATAACATTTATATGTTCACTATGCCAGCAAAACGATTGATATTTATTGAGCCTCTGAAGCAAACCAATGTACAATGATGTTGACATTATTTTTACCAAAAAGTAAATGTTTTAAATTTTACGTATGAATGGCTCTTGTGAACTAGTCACACATGAACAACACATGTATTTGTTTTTAATGCACTCTCAGAACTTGCTTGCTTGCTTTACTTATGTTTATCTCAAACTTATTTGCAATGTAAGAACCGTCACTTTCTTGATCCCTTTACTACTGATGTAAAAGTGACATTTTTATGTGGCAAATAAGTTTGAAATATAGTTTCATTTGTAAATCATAAATTTTATTATCAACAAAAATTAACAACTAAACATTTATATGAATATAGTCGTTAGAATAGCAGCAAAGTTCTAAAACCATTTTTGTCATACCACGGTTGGTTTTTTAAAAACATATAATTATTCATAAATAAATGCCCAATTTTCACCACTCGCAAAATCCCAACTTGATTATGAATTGCGCTGAAATTACAGTTAACTAAACACTAAACTATTCAAAAAAGTCGGTAAATTTATTCATCATAAAAAGTTGAAACTTTAAATTTTACCTTTAAATCAACAGGACCCATTTCCAAAATTTGTTCTGGTTCCTTTGATGCTCTAATTACTAGACTTTCTAAAGCAGGCCTCAAAGCAACGATCATAGATGCAACCTCTGGATCCATGTTCAAATTTATCCAATTATCTAATCTAACGACACCATCCACCCAATCTACTTTTCTCGATCCGAAAAGTAGGAGATGCAGAGGTGTTACCATGGACATTTGTTTACAAGAAACCGCTCGGGTACGAATTTTTTCACCAAAAACAAAGAAGGGGTAAGGGAAACCCTGGTCCTGGTTACTGCAGTTAACTGAAGTTTTGTGAATAAGAGCTGCTTTACTTTCTGTTGTTAATACCTGCAAAAAACAATACACAATAGGAAATACATTGCAGAAATATAAAAAAAAAATTAAAAATGTATTATGATTGATAATGGAACCTTTTTATGGCATTAAAAAAAATATACATATATATTAAAATTGGAGAAACTGTTTCAAATCTAAGCACAAAAAACATCTTTAATAAACTTAAAATTTCATTCATTATTTTGGGTTAATGACATAATAACACTAAAGAAGTCTTGTAAGCTTATATCGGCACGATTAGTATTTGGGATTATAAATCTTGTCTTGGATTTCTCGTACACTACACAATACCTATTTACTATAAGCTGAATATATCTAATGACACACAATGCAGTCATGAATTTGTTTAAAGAAACACTGGATTGGCAAGTTGTAATAATTTCCAGATTAATTACCTTTCTTTTTTCTTTATGATAACAGACATTTGGATAAAGACCGTAACACATAAGGGCCATGACAACATCTAACCTTGGGTCCGGTCCAACAGTCTCCATAGGTATGGGGGCCATTGTCTCTTCAGGAAATCCCACTGTATTCAGAATCTGCTGCAGTTGATATTTTGCTTCCCACGTTACCCTCATTGTAGGCATGCTTATACCTTTAAATTCGCAGAATCTTAATTCTGCTTCTTCACCACCTTGCCGGGCCTGATCCCATAACTAAAGATAATTTTTTTATTAAAATTTCACAAATAAAATGTTAATTTCGGATCTACTTAATTTTGTATAAAAGGCAAATGAAGAAACACGTACTCACCTCGAAAGCAGTCAACATAGCAACATGATCTGAATTTCGATCACCAGACAGGGCTTTCTGATGATAACTGAGACGCCTTTGCCCCATGTCTAAAGTGAAAATTTCAGGGAATGTTGAAGAGTTAGCAGCCATAGTGGCCAATGAGCCACCACACATGAATATACAACCCAGAACCATCATCTTACCCAACCTCGGTTCGATTGGTAATTTAGCAATGATACGTCCAAGTGGAGTCAATTCATCATTTTGATCTAAACATTTCATTTCTCTTAGCAAGACTTCAGCTTCAATAACAGCATCTAAAGGTGGTGGTTCAATAGCTTTACTCAAGAAATGGCCAATGGATCCCAATCTTAACAGTTTAATACTCAACGCAAGTTCATGAAGGGGTGTTCGGAACATTTCTGGAGTCATATGCTCCTCTAATTTGTCAAATCTTGCTTTGGAACATAAGTGGAAGCATATACCAGGACGAACACGACCTGCACGTCCTTTTCTTTGTTCTAAATTAGTTCTCGACGCCCAAACAGTAGCATAACTTGTCATATTGTTATGCGACGTGAACATTTTCATTTTAGCCTTACAACTGTCTATTACAAATACAACGTCGTTGATTGTAATGGAGGTTTCAGCAATGTTTGTAGACAGAATAACCTTAAAAAAGAAATATATTATTTAAAAAAAATATGATATATCAAACAAAAAATTGAAAAAAAAAATACATTTATAATATCTCCAAAGATTATTATGGTTTGTTGTTACTAATATATTATATATCTTTATATTTAAATTCCATATTACTTACTTTTGTAACATGATCTGGGACAGGGTCGAACACCTTTCTCTGGTCCTCTCTAGGAATTTGTGAATGCAAAGGCAGAATGCAATAATTGGTTCCTCCAAAAGTTGGATGTTGTTGCAAGTGTTTCATCATGGCAAAAATAAGATTCCAACCTGGAAGAAACACAAGTACTGCACCAGGTATCGCTTGGTCTTTGATATATAACAGGAGCGCCTCAAGAAGTTCGAAGCTCACTTCTTTTTCATTCAAACGTGCCATTACATTTTTTGTCACTTCCGAGTAATTTCCGGTTACAATCTGCAACATAATAAATAAAATAAGTAGTGTAGCACTCATGTGCGACTATTGATCAGTACAAAAAATATACTTGTGAAATATTGTTAAGGAAAAATTAATTTAATCGATTGAAAATCAGGGAAGTAAGCAGTACTTTTGTTTAATAATTGTAAAATTAAAAAAAATTGGCCACATTGATATTTTACTTAAGATGGCATTTGAAAGTAAAATAATTCGATATTTAGCGCATAACCTTAATATACATAATATTTACTCATATATCTGATCCCACATTTTATTTCACTTATATCAAATACACTATTGGACTCACTCGATTTCGTGGAAAACTTGCACTTAATGTAGCAGACAGTGATGGAATAAAAAACTGGTAGACGACAAAAACAGTTGCTGTGTGCTCTGCTGAATACAACATTTGCTTGTATACTTTATCGCACTGGGCGCTCTTAGTAGCAACAAAGCAATAGTTGAGTTCTGTATTATGTTCACAGATGCGAGGAGATTTTAGTCACGTAATTACAGATGAGACACGACAATTGGCAAATAAACAGACGAAGAGGTTTCTTTGGTGAAATAACCTAACTTTTTCGTGATTTTTTTAAACACATTCTTCTGATTTTTATAAGCAAAATTTAAATCTGGAATATGAACCTACTTGCAACAAGTGGATGTGGGATTTTCCAGGATAAAATTAAAGGATTTTACTTACTTCACTATAAGACAATTTCATCAAAATTGTCCTCAGTAACCATTACTTTAAATATTTTTTCTTGCTCAGAATCGAGTAGTTCTATTTCTTTCAATATCATACCTTTCTAAAAACAAAGTAAAAAAACAACTAACCTGATAACCTTGCAAATTGAGATTTGATTGCAACCATTGGTCAAAAAAATATCAAAGGTTGTTCCCATCTACAAAAAGAAAAATGACATAGATGATCCCACTAATCATAGGCCTATCTCAGTTATTCCATCTTTAGCGAAAATCTATGAGCTAATTTTAAAAGCAATTAACCAATTATTTTGAGAGTCAAAACTTATTTAATCCAAATGAATTCGGATTTAGAAACAATTTATCAACTACATTAGCGATAGACGAATTAACAACTATAATTAACTCAGGCTTTGAACAGAAAAAATTCACTTGCTCTAAGTTCTTAGATCTCACTAAGGCATTTGACTGTGTATCACATCAAATCCTTATAAACAAATTGTATTTTTATGGTTTCACAACAGACAGTGTCATGGTAATTGAATCGTATCTCAGCGACAGACAACAATATGTTATTTACAATTATATCAAATCAAGTCAACTTAGAGTGAATACTGGTGTCCCACAAGGATCAGTCTTGGGGCCACTTCCCTTTCTAATTTATATAAACGATTTGACTCTATCTATAGATAGTTCAACTTATCTTATTTGCTGATGATACAAATCTCACTGAATGTAATACCAACTTACAGGCCTTATTGGAACGAATGCAAAAAACAGAACTTAAGTTGCAAAATTGGTTTCTTTCAAACCAGTTGAATCTTAATATTTCAAAGACTGAGACAATGGTTTTTGGCCAAACCAAATAGAAAATCCAGATTCAGTTGTTTCTCAGTGTTTTTAGACTACAAACTATCTTGGGAAAATCACACCGACTGTTTGCAAAAAAATTTCAAAAAATATATGTTAGCGGACTCCCCTTGGGCACTCCCCCATAATGGGCGAGTTCGTGACGCGTAAACCACAGGACAGCCGAGTTGGTCCTAAGTGGAGCATGCGTGGAGGCAGTAGTTGGATAGATTGGGCGATTAAGAAACGTGTGGATAGCTCTGCGCTAAAGTATTGGCAATAAATAAGTTGTGTTCAATTTTGACTATTATTAAGGGTTGATAACCCTTCTAAACCTAACATATATACCTGCTTTGCAGTTTGGCTCATCGAGTATCAACAGAAACACTAGTCACGGCCTATCACAGCCTCATTCACTCTGTGATATCTTATGCTATCCTTGTATGGGGACATGCTAGCTCAACATCTAGTGTTTTCCATGCAAAGGCGAGCAATAAGAGTAATTGCAGGGCTAAAATTCAGACGACTGTAAATCCAATTTTATAGAATTTAAAATTTGAACCGTCCCGTGTATGTATATTCTACAATGTTTAACATGTATAAAAAATAATTTAAGCACATACACAACTCATGACGAAATTCATTCATACCAAACGCGACACCGAAATAACTTGGCTACTAACTACTTAAGATTAACAAAAACTAGAGATGGCACTGCATACTGGGGTCTCAAGTTCTATAATGCTCTACCTCCAGAGATTAAACTTCTTATGGAGACATCCTTTAAATTCAGAATTAAACAGTTTCTTGTACACAATGATTTTTTTACACCATAGAGGAATTTTTATGCAGTGACATAATACCTAATATGAAACTGAAGATGAAAATGTTTCATGTTTTCTTTTAATTTCATGCATTCGTTTTAATTTTACCTTAATACTGTGTTAAAAAAAATATTTTATCTTATACCTATAATTTATTTATTTTTTTTACTATAATATAGCAATTATTTTACCAAATTGATAATTTCAGTGTACGTTCTTTTAACTATTTATATTTAAAATTATAGGTATCATTTCTACAAATTTTGACTTGTGTAAATACTTGTTTATAATCAACACCAATAAATTTCAATTCAATTCAAATAAATCGTGCGAATAGATCGTTCTCGGATTGGTCTGATTTCGATATCTAAACCTTTCCCCCTATCTCTGGCTGCAATGAACGAACGATGCAGTTCAATCTGAGCAGTCTGAAACAAATGCTCCCACATATTTAACCTGTAATTCTCGTATGTTTTACCGCATTAAAAGTCCAATAGTATATATCAACATAAAAAATAGTGTCTTAGTTGTACTTCATTTTTTTTACAATTCAGCTTTACTAAACCTACCACATGTTATGAACCTGTTATAATTAATAAATAAAACGTAATGTATTAGTTATTTACTTGAGTCGATTATAGTGATTGAATGATATCTAAAACTCCCATTCTAATAAATTCTACATGATCTGGAAAAAAAATTAGTTAGCTTGTTAGGATCAATTCAGTGGCAAACACAAGCTGCCTGCCGATATCAAATTGGATGTATGCAAAAGCAAAAATCCATAGGACATGAAAATATGAAAATTTTAGTTTCAGGCGAAACGGACAACACCGCCAAAAAGTTAAGGTTATGGCCACATAATGCAGTTTTATATAACAAAATTTCATTTGTATGTTGTATATATTTGTATATGTAAAGTAGTAATTTTTGGTCCTATTAACAAACTATACTTGTTGGGCTTTCTAGTGAACAGGGTACCCATTAGTTTAACAAAATGAAATTACCTGATTTTTCCAGGACCTTTTCCAAAATTCCTCATCCCATTTTCAATAATAATTTGTTTTAGTTGAACAAAAATACATATGTCCTCATTTAATATACACATATACACATGAATTAAGAGTTCCATCTCCGACCGTGAAAAACATGAATTTGTAACCACATAACTGTGACGTTATTAGAGAAGATATAAATATGAAATTTGAAGGACATATAGATAAAATTTCAATCTGTCATTGTTTAGGATTTTTTTGGGAAAAAATTTGATTTTTTTTCTATAATTTCTCAATATTTCAAAATATGAAAATTGAAAAACTAAAAATACAATATATTACATTCACCATAATTTTTTTATTTTTTTTATTTCAACTCAAGTACTTTTAATTGCCTGGTTCTTTTCCCGATTCTGGTATACAAGGAGCAGCCGCCATCTACAGTAACTTCGCGCGGTCGGCGCTACGTGTATTCAGCGTGGTTTACGACCTCGTTTACTACCGAGTATTCTAGTAGGGACATTAAAAGAATAATATTTAAAAACGCCAAGTGAATTAATTTATGCCATTCATACTAGTTCTTAATGCAGTTATATTTAATAAAAAAAGAAAAGCATCATAATTTATTCTATTTATTTTGTACGTACAGGGTAAATCATATAAAATGCCCCTCTCATTGTTGTCATTAATTCTAGAAATATTTTCTAGTGGTTTTTATGGAATTTTTTTTGCAGATTTGAAAACCGAACTCACTGAGTTGGTCAGGGAGACATTTTTAAATGATGCAAATATTTTTCTTCATATACATTTTTTTTAAGACATTTACCTTGTTTAAATTTTCATCCCCATCATCTCCTCCTATTCCTTCATCCTCATCGTCATCTTTTCCCTTGCTTTTACGTTTTCTGGTGTCAGTTGGTGGTACAAACTTCGTTAATTCTACAGCATCTTCGAGGAAATACTGTTTAACTGGAAAAGCTCTACCAGCAATTTCGATAACAGGACAGTTATTGAAATACTTTGAGAACAAAGTTGTATCGATTGTAGCTGACATAAGAATAACTCTAAGATCAGGATAAGTATGGATCATATCTCTTAAAACAACCATTATGAAATCGCTATTTACATCTCTCTCGTGAATTTCATCTACTATAACATGACTCACTCCTCTTAAACCATTTTCAAGTTTTTTTAGAAGTACTCCAACAGTGCAAAACATGATAGAGCCATATGGTCTGGGCAAAGCAGATTCAAAACGAACTGAGTACCCAACGCTTTGACCTAGATCCTCACGTTTCTCGTTAGCCACACGTTCAGACACAGAAACAGCTGAAATACGTCTAGGTTGTGTCACAGCAATATTACACCAAGCACCCTGGCCAGACATGATATAATCTTCTAGGATAAACTGACATACTTGAGTTGTCTTACCTATAACATAATAATAATGGTATGAAAAGAACTGAGAATTTCCTCCACTAAAATAAAAGTAAACAATTATTTCCCAAAACTTTTTAGTCTTTTTGTATACGAAAAGTTGTGAATTTGTAGAGTTGTGGGGTGAGACAAGCTCATTGGAAATGTCCATCAGATATGACAATTGACTAGCCCGAGGTACTTTTCTATGTGGAAAAGTAGGAGGTGCATGTGCAGTAAATCTTATAAATAGCGGTTGTAAAGTTTGAGCTGGGTTGGCAAATGTGCAATAAAGTCACATTCAACAAAATGTATGTTTTTTTATGGTAAAACTAAAAGAATTGTTTGATAAACATATGATAACTGTAAGAATAATTATAATTAATAACTTAAAGATATAAGGTATTTAATGTAGTCATTAACATTAATAATAAAATCCTCAAAGGGGGTCAGCCATTTCTGACAATCTGGCAACACTCGTTTACATTTCAAACTTAAGACTACTAAGAGCAGCAACATATCTTTTACAAATTTTCTTAGTCTGTAATAAGTCAATATTATGACGAAAAACTCAACAGCATGAAAATATTTTCTGCCCGGAGGAAATAATACATTACAGCAATTAAAATTATTTTTTTTTCATGTTACTTTAAATCTACCTAATATAATTGGTTGTACCAACTGCTGTCTCTATTATATTTTTATTTTTGAGGTTGCCTAATTTTTCCGCCTAGCCCGGACTTTTCCAGACACGTCTGTGAAAACGTGTCCCAATTTTACTTTTCCACGAAATCCATACCTCTATGAATTTTCTGTTTTGGAAATGTTCGTTTTTCTGAAAATTTTTAAACAATCTAGAAACGTACGACCATTTTCCACCTCATGGTTACAAAATGTTATCGATCCCAGTCAAAAAACAGCAAGTGAGACATATAGGGTGTCCTACTTTTAAGTACTTACACTTCGACAATCGAGAGAGGAATTATCCCCTTTTTCATTGGGACTGGTGATTTACAGTTTTTCATCTAGTTCATTGATCACATCTTTCGTGAAAACACATCAAATAAACCAAACTACATTGAAACTAAAGGACATAGGTCCTAATCTACAATTGACGGGGTGGATGAATAAAGGTGTTCAACATTGACTCAAAAATTGGAGTATCCTATTCGATCAACAATGTCTCAAAAATTGGAGTATCCTATTCAATAAAGGTGTTGCGATGTTACAACTTATCGCCAATGTTTCGTTATGTGTCTATGATTAGATACTTAGATACCGAATGGATAAAGAAGCTAAGAAACAACATAACTATGTGTGTCTGGTGAATAAACGTCTTAAAAATATTTATCTCTCAAATTATCAATTTGCGAATTAACACCTTTATCCATCCACCTCTTCAATTATTGTAATGAAAACCTTTTAACAAAATATTTTCCATGACATTCCACTACAGTAAATTGTTTAAAAAACACAGATTTAATCATGAAAAAATTTTTGAAACAAATTTTATTTTAAAAAATCACTGTTAAAAGTTTCTGTTTAAGTTGACTTATTCTTAAAATATTTTGGAAATGATCGTTAGAATGGAAATATCACAAGTTTAAAATGGGAATATTGTTTCACGTTACACTACTTTCAATATCATATACTATTTAGATGATTAGAATGTATTCTTACCACAACCAGTATTTCCTCTAATGATAATAACCGGATGCTCATTAATGGCCTCCATGATAACTCCCTTCATGCTATAAACTGGCAGAGATTGCCTGTCTGCAATACTTGATTTTAAAGATGTGTCATTAGACATTCTTTCTTTTGCTTCCTTCAACATTTGCTCGCTTAAAGTCTCCAAAGTAGCAGTTGACAAGTAACCTTCGTCAATATTACATCCTGTCCAGCAATTCCAATTAGGTTGTGGTGGTGACCATGGCACAACACCAGCAGCTGTTGGTTTGGCTGGGTGAAAATCATCTAAAACGTGGCTACTTAAAAGAGACACAGGCTGATCAGAATTTTCCGATTTGACAGGCGTTGGGTCAACGTTCAACTCAACCAGACATTCGTGGACTTGTCTTTTTAAATCAGGGGAAATTTTTACATCAAATGGAGTCATTTCCGATGCCGATTTTTCCTTTTTTAGGGTACCTGAAAATACACTATTAAAATGACGATTCAGATTTCATGTCATATCGAATTTTTACCTGAAAATGCTTCTATAACTCCAAGATGGAAGAGCTGTCTGACTACAGAAAGAGCGCAACTTTTACTAGCCGTTTGTTTATTAGATCCAGTATCACGACCATGAATGGTACGGCCTAGTTGCTTGACGTAGAAACTTAATTCAGCAACAAATGTCCTACAATACAGAACACATCTTACTAAAGTAATTCATATTAACATTTATTGTATACTCACATTTGGATGCAAGTTAACAACAATATCTACTTGTATGCCATAGAAACCTATACAGAAACAAACCAAGAGCAATTAATATTTCATTTACGATGTAAAATCAATATACACAGAAACGTAAGCTGGAAATATTTGCTCGAATCTGTATATCTGTATTATTTTAAGTGGTTACTTTCAGAATTAAAAATGTTTGCATATTTAGTTGATTCTTGAATACCCCAAAAATGCTACTCATTATTAGTGATGGAAGAGGAGAATATTCCCAAGATCAAAAATATTTTCAAGAGAAAATTCTCTAGTTTTATTTCCACGAAGCCACTTATTGAGGTTGAGTTACGTCGTCTCGGCGGGATTGGCGCGTGCACAGGAATACCCGTTAACATACTGGTATACTTGCACTGACTTGTTTGCAGTATTTGGTACTTTGGTAGTAGCTTGTGGCGGAGGCGGTTTGTGCCATGTGTATTGTTTAACATTTTTGTAAAAAAGGCAGTGGCATCATGAATAAACCAAAGATTACGAAACCAAAAAGTAATGTGTGGAACTATTTTAATACAAGAAATGATAGGGGCCAAGTATTATATATTTGTAAGTTTTGCTGCAGTGAATATATTAAAAATGCCACGAGACTGCCAAAATTTATTAAAGTGCCCATTTGCTGTAAAGAAACTATTTCAAAAGGGACATGATATCTCTAAGTATTTCATTTTGGATAACCAGTGGCGGCTAGAGTTCCTTAAGTAAAGAATCTGGCCATACAGCATGTGGCGCCCATGATTATCCATTTATGCAATGGTTGGCAGTCCAAGAAAATCAGGCAAGAAGCAGAAACATACACAACACAATACATCTTGAGAAAATATTAAAGATTCATAAATTTGTCTGATCAGGAATGATTTTTGATTGTTTTTAAAGTTTATAGATGCATAATATATATTTTTTAGTTTGTTAGGCATATGCCATGTATAAGATACTTATATAACCAGAATGTTTTTAGTTTGCTATTAAAAAATTACATTTACAGTTGTATATGCATTAGAAACCCGTTATAAACTAAATTATAAATATGAAAAGATTCGAGAATGTTCTTAACTATATTTATTTTGAGAATTTTCCATCACTACTTATTACCCCTGTAAGAATCATTAAAATATGATCAACTTTCAAACACATTCATCTATTACTTAAAACACCTCCCTTTGAGAAGTATTTTAAATAATCTGTAAGTATAACATTATTACGTTAATAGAATTAAAATTATGATAATTCTATTATCGCAATAACAAAACAAAAAAATTGTGACTTACTGCTCTTGGTTCCGTTTCTATACTAGCTCTATTCAAATATTATCCACAAATTACAAAAAATTCATGAGTCTATTGAATCTTTCCAATGGAGCCACATCTTTTTTGCAAATTGTATTAATATATGAATTCATATAATAAATAAATCATAAAAATTTACAGCTTGCTACAAAGTGGCCTTTAATTTAACCACTTTAGTAGTAAGCTTCAAGCAAAAGGGAATATTTTTTTTAAATGATTTTCTCACAAACCTAGAGTGATCAGGACCAACTTGAGTATATTTATAATCTGCATGTATTTTATTAGATTGCATAAATTGATGCAACTTAGATTTGGCATTTTCCACAGTCCAGTTGCCATGAATTTGGGCATTTACATCCAAATCCTCAGCTTCTTCCATTTTCTTTTGTTCTTGAGCTCTGTCCATATAATGCCAATTACCATCATCTCTTCCACGAGGACGGTAAGCTTCACCAAAACTTGTTGGACCCATTCCTTGACCAAATACTGAATGTTGTGGACCACTGTCAGAGACCTCTTGTGGGCCATCTAAAGAAAAACAGGCTTTTACATTCCTTGAGGCCTAAGAATATTCAAGAAATATTCAATTTTCTGCTAATATTTATAAATAAATGATATTAACTCCTGAACGATTAATATCACTGCACATTTTTCCTGCAGCAAATAATCAAGTTTTACATAGGTAAATATAAGTAACTACGCAGGATTTTTTTGCTTCTAATAGGTACTTAAGACCACTGTTATTTAATTCAATGCAATTCTTACCCTTAGATTGAGTAGTTAATAGTTTCTATGATAAAATGTATTGGAAGTATTGTTTTTGATTTATTATATATCTAAAACTTTTATACTAACGCATAGCTACGAATGACGGTATAAAATATAAAAAACTATAGGTATTTATTATTTCTTTTTCTAGAAATGCATAATTACTAAGTAATATTTCTGATTTTTTAAAATTGATCTACATATGCTGGAGATATATAATTTTGTAGAAATTGATTTAGGTGACAATTGAGTAAAAAAAAAAATGAGTGAACGTTATAATTTCAGAGTGCCTGCGTGGTTTTGGTCAGAAAGCATGTTAGCTTAGTCACTTTATGATTTACCTCAGCACTAAGGTAATTGTGCAACTGGGCCTTACATGAGCAGGTTTTGACAGTTGATAGAACTTCCAGGCAGATAAATCCAAGCAATTTTCAATTATAAAAATAATAAAACTAGAGATTTAACTATTAAATTACTATTTTATAACTTGGTAAAATAATGAAACAAAGGATTAGAAACAACCATTCATAATAAAGAATTTAAAATTGTTTGCAAAAGTAATATTCAATGCAGGAAAAATAATTACACCATTTTTAATATTTTATATGATACTTACTATGAATGGCAGGAGCTGGTGCAACGTCGATATCAATCGGAACTTCGCTTTTGCTTACTAGCCCTTGTCGAACCAAATATGATACAAAATCTTTGGCTGCATTACTCTGAGCATCTTTCTTGTTTGTGGAATTTCCAGCCCCTACATAGTTATGACCTTCAACTCGAACCTCACATAAAAACCTTTGTCGATGTTTTGGGCCTAAAAAAAAAAGGTTGCAATTAAAGAAAATTATTATAATTCATTATATCATTTCATATCCTTACCTGTCGGCCTTACTTCAAAAGCCGGTTCCTTTTTATTTTTTTGACAATATTGGTGCAAAAAGGACTTTATGTCCGACATTGTGAATATATAATTAGAAAATTATACAAAATAAACACACTTTAATCACTTTTCACAATTCACGACAAAACTGATCGTGCAATAAAGCGCAATTCTCAACGACAACGCCCCAAGAAATCAAACCGATTGCCGATTGTTACAAGCCAAAGAGCAACGAGATAACTCGATAATTGTTGTCTGGTTCTGATGGTCCTAACTAGAACTATTTTGGCACATTTCCGTCATGCGCAGTAAAGAAACTGACATGCGCAGTGTTCTAAAATTGGTAATTTATTAAACTGCGCAAGACGGAACCGATTAATTTGACAAACTTCTATGAAACCTTAGTTGGTGTCTTTTTTTACGAGATATGTTAGAAAGATAGGGAAAATGCGAAAGAATATAAGAATTGATATCTGAATCAAACACTAACCGGAACGGAACACTAACCGCAAGGACGTCGTATTTCCCGTGATGCTACCAACATACCAGTAAAAGGTTATTTAAATTTATGCGGTAAAATTGTTATAAAACATAACTACAGAAGATTAATAAAAGATTTATAAAGAAAAATAAGACAATAAATAATTAATTACCGATTTCCTAGATATATTTTGAGTTTTGTGGTAATTGTAATTATTTATCGTATTAATCTTAATTTGTATTACTGAAATAAATTTTTGTTTATTTCTAATTTCTTGAAGTATGACTAATCTAGGGAATTTTATTGTTTTTGCTACTGCGTAAAATTTTGGCAACAAAGCAAAGATGGCAGGAAAGGTTGTGCTCCCAGATGAGATGTGACGGATTTGTCAAAAACAGTGGGTGTAACAAAATTTCCTTGAGGAAAAACAGTGTTAAACCATGTTATTTCCATTTCATTTTAGCTTACACCTCAACCATAAATAATTAATTCGCCGTAAAGTTGTAATATGTGCAATTTAGATTTGTTGTCAATAGTAAATCCATAATAAAGTAGAAATAAAAACATGAATTTAGAAGATTCCGGGGGTAGCCTCGGCCTTGGAGGCGAGACTGTTTATGGAACACATGAAGATTCTCACGTTGTCATGTCAGAAAAAGTCCAGTCTCTCGCAGGCAGCATATACCAAGAATTCGAACGAATGATAGCAAGATATGACGAAGATGTGGTGAAAACGTTAATGCCTTTGCTCGTTAACGTATTAGAATGTCTTGACGCTGCTTATCAACAAAATCAGGTAAAATGTTGCTTCCCTGTTTGATTTATTCTTAATAAAACATATTATGGACTTGCAGGAGCATGATGTCGAATTAGAATTACTGAGAGAAGATAATGAACAATTGGTCACGCAGTATGAAAGAGAAAAAGGTGCTCGAAAAACTGCAGAACAGAAGTTATTGGAGTATGAAGATGCAGCGGAAGGTAGGACAAACTGTTAATTATTTAATCCAATAATATCTTTGTTAAAATATGTTTATTTAAATATTCAAAAGTTTGGGTGAACCTTATATTATTAAATATAAAACCAAAATATTTTTAGGGGATAGAAAAGTATACTTGTGACATGATAAAAGACTAGGTGTTTTAAGTGAATATCTAGATATTTTAAGTGATAATAAAAATGTACTTTTCTACTTCAAGTATTGTTTCATTATGATAGGCAAAGTTACTAGCTTGTAACCTGATCCAGTATTAAGAGAGGTTGGAGTTTATTGTTTTAGTGTTCTACCTATCTATTCAATATATAATTAGGGATAAGCGACAATAGAAATCAGAACAAGTACATATTCTTCTTTCTAGTTATTCTGAAAATTTTTGGTATGGTTTCATTTTATTGGAAAATGGAGGATTCCAATCATTTGCGAATATTATCTTCTGTGTTTGCTCCTTTGTTTTTCCCATTTTTTGATAAGAAAATCATTAAACATGAGAATATGCATTCTGACACTGGCACAAACGCACTCGATGAGATATATCCTGTAATTCTTGTTATGCATGAATCCTGGGAAGATCAAAACCCCTCTATCATATTGGTGTTTGTTCAGCTGTCTTCTACAGCACCTCAATACAATAGAAACATGTTAGTTCAGCCTTCCCCATATCAACAGTGGCATCTTTTCCAGACATTTTTAGTTAAAGTTTTTCATGCCTATGAATCCTGGGTATTTTGACATAACTATTAATTCAAATTCTTATTTAGTTAACTAATAACTATATCTACGTATTAAGACATGTCAAATATTGTCTAAGTTATCTTAGGGTTTAAGTTATAGAAATTTGAAATTAAATAAAAATTATCTATGTATTACTACTCTAACTCTTGCCAATGTATTATAAAGGATTGACCTAGACGTTCAAAAATACATATATAAATTACTGTATGTTAATGTAGGTAGATAACTTAATTTTAAGTCAGAAGATTTATTCAGAACTGCTGTGTTTTGGAGATAAGGATATCAACATTTTATTTTTAAACCCGATAGCATGAATGACAAACTGATAACTTCTTTTAAAACCGTAATACTTTCTTTAATATACCACATTTTTATTGAAGGAGAATGAAGGATCTAAAACATTAAGCCTTTGTCATTTGGAAAAATTAACTTTTACAAGTAAAATTAGGTAACAATAATATTAATTCTTATTCAATTGTTGAAGGATAAATATTAATCATGCTTTAATTATTATTGTATCTAAATCTAAGTGTAGGGATGCACTGTAAGCGTTACACTTAGAGATTAGCGAGTAGCAGGGCGCTAAACTGCATCTCTATGTGAATCAACAATGTGCAATTACATTAAAGCGTCCACATTAGAAAATGCTTTGATTTTTATCCGTTTCTGTGTTAGGAAAAGTACTTTTTTCATAAGAAGTAGTAAAAACTATAAGTATAAGCCAATTGGATCAAAACTTGGCGCATGAATATAATTAATAATTCTGAATAACTTTTCTAAATAAAGTTTTTCGCTATCCCTTATAAAAAAGGTACTTTACCTACATATAAATTGATAAAAATTATAATAAGCCTATTGATTTGAAATTTGTCATACTATCATATATTTAAATTCTAAATGACTTCTTTAAACAGGAAATAAGTTTTTGGATTCTGTCGAGGCCTACTTGATTTTTAAAAAATTAAAATATATCACAAATTACCTTTTAATAAAACAGGCCTACATCCCCAAACATTAAATTTCAATTCGAAGTGTTTTTGTTCACACCTACATATATTGCAGTCAATCCAGGGACATCCTGTATATATATATAATCAAGAAAAAGTAAACAGTTAACATAAATGAATATTATTATTGCGAAAAATAAATATCAGCTAGGTTTTAAGAAGTAACTATTGTTTTAATTAATTGTTATTGCTCTGTTAAAAAAGTGAAAACAAGATATCAATATTTATAACTTTGTGATGATTATGCTTTCTATGAAAATATCATTAATTTAATATCTACTTATTTAACTTTAAGAAATATATCTTGCAGGAGTACTGACTGATTTATTTCTTATTAAACTGTTTTTAAATTTGACATTATTTATCTTGTATAACCAATAATTTTAATTATATCAATAATGATAATAATATTTGTCCTATGTTTTATTTTCCACAGTTTAATAGAATAGTAACTACAAGTAAAAAATCAATAGAAATTGCTTCAATTTTGTATTAATATTTTACAAATGGCATCTCTCATTTTTCTTTGTTTTCTTTGTTGAAACAGGCAAAGTTGCAAAATAGCGAAATATTTATTTCTTTATTTAAATACAATAATAATAAAAGTTCCTATTTCATATTACGACAAAAATACAATACAATCAAAGAGTAATTAAGCCTGTCCCTTAACAAGTCAATGAGGTAATATAATTTTAGATTTTATGAAATATGGAAAAGTAGATACATAAATAAATATATAGTAAAAAAAATATATTTAGAAATGAACCACTAATATACAACGGTATTAATCTTTATGGAATATCAATTATAGTAGTTTGGAAATTAATTTTCCTGGATATGGGGGTGTAAATACAATTAAGATAGCCCATATAACATAGAGATATGAAATTTTGGGAAGTTATATATTAAGTAAATTTGAGTCGGTACATAGTCAGGTATATAAATAAAATGGCACCCTAGCACTTCCGGTTTCTTTGGAAATGTACTTCTGTTTTTCAAATTAAACCCCATATATTTTTACATTTTTGGATTTAAATATCGTTTTGCATATGATAGTACCACTGAGAAAAAAAATATTAACTCAAAACTTTTGAGTAAATTTAATTTTTGCATTTAGGTAGTTGTGATTCATGACTTTTTCAGATCATGAGCACTAAAAAAATATTTCTTTCGGAGTCATTAAGTGTTGGGGAAAATACAGGATGATTTACTTTTAATACCGAAAATTTTAAAGTCATACTCCATTAATTTTTTTTTCAAAAAAAAACATAGCCAAATTGTAGACAAGTTTTTCTGCGCATTTCAAACAAACAAGCCCTTTCTCTAAAAAAACTTGCAAGAAATTTTTTCTTTAGAATCCTCAAGTAGGTCGAAAAAAAGAATTAAAAAAAATACAGTGTGTAGAAATTCTAAGTTGGTTGAATCATATCAACGTTTTTTTATATATAAACTCAATGCAGCCCAACATACTAATACCTCATAGGATATACGAAATAAATATCTCACGTAGTTTACAAAAAAATAAAATAAAAACTCAAAATTATTTTTTTGAATACGATGGCCTTGCAGAAAAAAGTTTAGACTACAAAATAACCTTATTTCATCGAGACTTGTCGACTGTTAAAATTTTTGGTGTTAAAAATGAATCACCTGGTATAATCATCATATTATTAAGTCAGTTGAATTTTCTGTAATAAGCATCTAAACACTTGGAAATCATTTTTCCACCATTTTCTTAAATGGTACTATCATGGTTTTAGAGACATTTTTTACCTACATTGTAATAGCAAACAATTCATTTGTTCACAAATAACACAAAAAAATATATTTCTTCAAGTAAGCCATGGATCAAGTAAAACATTTCACAAAAACTAGGTAAGAAACACTTAAAAAAGACATTTGACAGTTCTTTACTATCTAATAAATTGTCTGTTATTTTGTTCAACCTGATGTGTGTTACAGCAAATTTAAATAATCTAACTCAAAAGGAAACGTTTTTTTTTTGTAAGGTATTTGTGAACGAACAGTGGAGTGTTTGGTATTAAACTGTAGGTAAAAATATAATAAAATTCTGTACTTATGTATCACATTGATCCACAGTGGTTAAATTTGAAAAAAATTACTTATACCTGAAAAATAATTTCTGAAATGTTTAAATGCTCATTACAGAGAAATCGGCTGACAATATCATGAATTTATTTTTCCAATAGCCAAATTTAGGCTACTGGGTAATACTACTACTAGTCTGTCGAATCAAGAAAACGTCTTGCAGAATTATGCAATTTCTCCTTGGTTGCCAGGGTGAATGATAGAATAGCACCTCTATTATTAATTTTGGAACTACGAACTTGAACTTGTCAAAACCGTCAGAAAAAATTAGCTGTTTCGTAAATTCGCGTCAACTACGTTGTCACTCTGATAGGTATGATATAGGTCAAATTAAAGAAAAAAGCAAATTATGCAATTACTGAACTAGCCCTACAATGTTGCCAGTGCAAGAAGACACTTAATCATGGCGATTCGACAGGCTAGTATTACCCAGCTAACTGGATTTAGCTGACCATGCCCATTAGTTAATGATCCTTAAAGAAATATTTTTCAGTAGTCACAAGGGCGGATCTGGGCCTTGAACTTGGGAAGGGGGTCTAACGTGACAAACACGTCACATTTGCGAGATGAGCGTCGAACTAATAAAATAATAATTGAGAAAATGGCGATTGAAATATTTTAGGAAAATAAGAACTTTTCAATCACTATTAAGAAAGTAACAAAATTTTGTTTTGGTAATGAATGTATTATTTGCTAACCGAAAAATATAATACTTTTTACTTAGAAATAATTAAAATAATTCTATATATCGACGTAACTTAAAGAAACAATACCTCGTATCTCCATTTTTGTCAAAACTCGGTTTAGAATTTTAAATTAATGTCCACTCCTATGTCCAACAGTTCCCAATATCTTGTATCTCCAAGATTAATATTGATACCAAAAACTTTTTCTACTTAAAAAATACCTCGTATAACAATAAAATAACTCGTATCTCCATGATCTCCATGATAAAAATAACATGTAGGTTTCATATCTATTAATAAGAAAACTTAGTTTATTTCGTCTCCTGTTCCCCCCCCCCCCCCAAAAGGGGTGACTTGTTTATAGAGAAAGGACTTTCTTTAGTAACCATAATGCTGACAATGTTAAGCCAATGAATTCTTTCGCCATCTGTATTGTATTGCAAGTTATTGCCTATTTATGTCTGAAGATATTTAATATCTAAGAAATTTTGTAATCAAATTCATTTACAATAAACAGTTGACCAGTCTTTTTGTAATTTTTTAATACAGCAACTCACTGAGTCGGATCATAAATTTGACCTGACTATAAAGCTCTCTTTTTTTTTGCTTCTCAATAAGATAATGTATTGCATCCACTGAACATTGGGTGTGGCCAACAGTTAAAAAGTTTAGGGTCTTTGATGACAGGTCTAATTCTAAAACAGTGCATACCAGGTGTAACAGGATCATGGTACAGCCCCTTTTTACCTTTATTTTTGAAGATGATTGAAATTTGGAATATCCCGAAAATAAAAAAAGCGGCACTTTTTGACATCAAGTGATTTTTTTTTCACCTCCGGTTTCACCGGAAGTGACACTAACTTTCGATTTTTAAATGGAACACCCTACATTATTGCATTTTTGAATTCGGCATAATTTTCTGAATCAAACGATACCAAATAAGTGACATTTCAAACGTCAATATTTTTCATAATATAATTTTTAATTTTCCATTTAAGTGTGCCATGACGGTTCCGATTAATTCTAAATGACGGTCATTTAGTAATGCTAGAAAAATCGAAATCCCGTCAAAAATATTAAATTACGTGATTTATGAGCAAATAAAGTTCATCTAAATGGTTTTTGGGGAAAAACTAAATTTTTTCAAATGGAACCATATTGTTATGGTGGTACCATTTATTAGTACTATTAATATTAATAAGGAATTTATTCATATGTCATATTAAAATGTGCGATAAATACAAACAAAATTACAGCCGAAAGAAAATAAGAAAAATACAATTTTGTTCTAATGAGGGTTAACGCACTTGAATTCACCACGAGAGGTGCTAGTGTACGGAAAGGCCAATGTCACTGAACGTTAATATTTACTATGGCTTTTTAACGCTAGTTTTTAGTAATTTTTATAAAAATTAGCTGAAAACCATTTAACACAATGATGGCAGAAGGGGAAAGTAGTAATTTACTTGCTCAGTAGGGAAATTATTGTACTTATCAGAAGTGTCTTATGTCATTAAAGTTAAGGTTATATCGAGAATGAATGAAAACGCTGAATCCGTCAGGAATTAAAATGTTTCTTACAAACACAGGAATGTTTCGAAGCAGTAAAGTTATCTCTATCAATCACTGTTTTAGGCGAGTTTTGTCTCTCGGAAGCATATGTCCGCCTTTTATTTCCGAACAAAATGGAACTGCCCAACACTGAGGCACAATTAACAAGGTTTTTTATTTGCTGATGTATGAAATAATTATAATAAAACACTATAAACTTTTCCCGCGCCTAACAATAACTTTTGACACGACCTTACTCCACCAGTGGTGCCAACTGGTGAGCCTGAAAACGATAGCCCTCATTAAATGTTAAGAAGTCACTTACTAAGGTTGGCTTTTAAAACAATGAAATATTTAGCTTGTCAAACATTTGTTGGTTGACCGGTATTTTTATTGTGTCTTTAAAAATTGTTTAAAATTCTTGTTAATTGTGTTCAAAATGCCGCAAATTTATACAAGAGATGAAAAAGTGGACATGTTAATTATTTATGGGGAATGTAGAAAAAAATGCCGTTGCGGCTAGACACCTTTATGCTAACGATAGACAATGACAAACAGCGAGAAATTATTTTAATCGTCTTGAAAATCAATCCAAAGTGAGGCCAACAATGATCCCAAAGAAAATTTCATTCTTGACGAAGGAACAGAAATTAATGTTTTGGCTCGAGTAGAAGTTGATAAGGCTGTTTCTTTAAGGCAAATTGGGTTTGAATTAAAAATCAGTCACCAAACAGTAAGCCGAATTTTGCACAAATACCACTATAAATCTTTTAAATACCAATTGCACCAGCACTTGTACCAAAATGATTACGAACGTAGGATGGAATATTGCAATTGGATTTTGCAGAATAACGTGCAGCCAAACAATGATTTTTTGGGAATGATTTTATTTTCGGACGAGTCTATGTTTACAAATTTGGGATTATTTAAGTGACAAAATACAAAATATTGATCACAAGAAAATCAAACTTTATTACAGGAGGGTAACTTTCAAGTTCGGTTGGGTTTCAATGTTTGGAATAATCGGTAGTAGAATCCAATAATATTTGAAGGACCCCTGACTGGTGCCAGATACTTGGGATTTCTCCAAAATGAAATTGAGGACAGTTTAGCTAAATTACCTTTCCATTTACGACAGGGAATATATTTTCAACAAGATGGCACTCCTCCCCATAATTCAAGGATAGTAATTGATTACCTTCAACGGAGATTCGGAGAAACGTAATTTCGACGAATGGTCCTATGAGGTGGCCTCCAAGGTCACCTGATTTAACACCCCTTGATTTCTTTGTTTGGGGTCATTTAAAAGATATTGTCTTCGCAACCGCCGTTACAACCCGCAATTGGCGAACGTTCTTCGAGAAACAGCTGTGCGAGTTCAGAAATGCATTGACGTTAATGGACAGCATTTTGAACAACTGTTTTAATGTTTTGTGTTCATTTTTTGTATACCAAAGCCACCTTATGTATAACAAGGTAATTAGAACAAAATTGTATTTCCTTATTTTCTTTTAGCTGTAATTTTGTTTGTATTTATCATACATTTTAATATGACATATGAGTAAATTCCTTATTAATAGTACTAATAAATGGTACCACGGTACCAATATGGTTCCATTTGAAAAAATTTAGTTTTGTCCCAAAAACCATTTTGATGAACTTTATTTGCTCATAAATCACGTAATTTACCATTTTTGACGGGATTTCGATTTGTCTAGCATTACGCGGGTCATTTAAAATAAATCGGAACCGTCATGGCACACTTAAATGGAAAACTAAAAATTATATTATGAAAAATATTGACGTTTGAAATGTCACTTATTCAAAAATGCAATAATATACAGTGTGTTCCATTTAAAAATCGAAAGTTAGTGTCAGTTCCCGCGAAACCGGAAGTGAAAAAAAAATCACTTGTATGTCAAAAAGTGCTGCTTATTATGTATATAAGATATCCCAAATTTCAATCAATTATGTTCAAAACTAATGGAGAAAAGGGCGGTGTACCATAATCCTGTTACACCCGGTGTATGCACTGGTAACTAAATGTGAGCTTTCAAATGCAACATTAGTAAATTTTCTAAAGCCGTCAACTTTTGTAGTAACAATACGATAGCGAATTTTATATATTTCTGCCTTATTTATTAAAAAAAGTGATTTTTTTTTTTGTATCTGATGTAAAAATCCAATATAGAGCCTATAAGAAAAACAGCATTAAATTGTCCAAATTTTTCCTAATTTAACAGACTATCTTTTACCATTTCCGAGATCCCAATGATGATAATTTAAATAGTTCCAGACGTGACGTTGCTCGGGAATAGGTTGCAAACACTTATAGAGCACCAAAAAAGGGAAGATATTTCCAAAAACTCAAATTTTTTGTTTGTGGTGTTCAATTGGATGAGGATATCAAATATTGATTTACATTTAATGTATTGTATACAGACTAAAAATTAGAGTATTTATTGATAAAATAATGAGGATTGTAAAACATTGGGAATAAAATACATACTAAAATTAATCATTACATATGCAGCCAGTAATTTCTAGATACAAATCTTATAAATATGAAACCTTATATATTTTGTTACCATAGGCGTGCGTATCACAGTTCATTAAGGTGTGCATAGTACAGAATACCCCCGGACCAAGGCTTTCAATAAGCTTAGTGAAGGGAGAGGGGGTGATTACACAAAGCTGCTGGTATATTTACAGGAAATCTGAAGGGTGTCATCCAACAGAGAGAGTTCAGATGAGAGAGAAAATGTTTGAAGTTTTAGGTGCTGAAGTATATACGTTGATTTTTATTTTAACACCAATGGAGGCTGGTCAGCATTTCTCAGAGACTCTGGTAGTCATTGCCTATTTCATAATAGGTATATAAGGGTGATCCTTATTTTTAAACTTTCGATTTTTTTGTGGTCTCACCCCCTAAAATTGTTCTTTTTGATGAAATAATAATGTACATAAAATTTAAACTTGATTGGATAACGTTAACCCTTGCCCCAAAGGCTTTTAATTTTTTTAATTCTCCTCAGTTTTATACGTATTTTGTCCACACACGTAATACTGTTAAACATCATATTTTATATGCTTGAAAACCTGGCTGTTTTTTTCGTCTCATATGTACTTACAAATTTACTCATTACTAAAGCTGACATTTCGCTGTACATGTACGGGGTCACCGCGTGATAATGTCCATTTTTTGAAATAACTTGATTATTTTTGAAGTTATCGAAAAGATGTAAACACCTTCAAGAACTAATTTCCTTTTTTTTTTTTTTTATATTTTATAAAACGCCCCGTACTCTGGCGGTCTGCTATCCTGTGCAAAAGTCTCAGTCCCTTTGGACGAAAAACAAAAAAGTTTTGAAAAAAATTCTTTAAAGGATGGAATAGATGTTAAATATGTAAAGTATGAACTGACAAAACCAAAAAGTCCTTATAACTCGTGAAGGGATGTAGATATCGAAAAAATAAATAGGAAAACACCCCCACATACATCCTGTCGACTTTGGCAGTCTACTACCATGTACAAAGGTCTCAAGCCCTTTGAATGAAAAAAGAAAGTTTTGAAAAAATTCATTAGGAGATTTATGTTAAAAACACAGAGCATACGAACACACACTAATTGGCTATCTCTTTGGGAATGTTTGATTAGGTGTTTACAATATAATATATCTACGTAAAAGTCGTCTGGAATTTATCTATGCCTCCCAATCTCCAATCTCTAATTATAACTTATAGGCAATGCTTTTTTACGGCCCTCAACTTGGCATGCTCGTAACGACTGTCAACAAGGCTTGTAGGTGGTTCGTAATTTGAAAGTTGTTAACGACATGGAAGAAACAGAATTAAAATTAATGGAAGAATACAACAAACTATTTACAAGAGATGATGAACAAAAACAGTTCATGCTTCAAGTTATGAGAAACTACCGTAGTCAATTTCCGGGCTGTAAGAAAGACACTTTATCTGATTTCATTTATTATTTTTTTTAAATTAATCAACAAATGTTTATCTTGTAGATTATAACACATAAACTGTTAAGAAAGTAGTATATGTGAAATGGATGTTCTCTTCTTTAAAAATAAATATATATAAAATTGTGGGATAGAAAAATTAAAATTTCAATAACACATCCTCTGGCGCGTATTCGGGGATTCCGATTTTTTTTTAAATTTTGCACACTTCTTTTGTATCATAAAAGGAAAAAAAATGAGGGGGCGAGGTGAGACTGACAAAAATTGCATTTTTTTTCCCAAGTATAGTAAGAACCATCCTAAAATATTAATTTCGTCGCGCCTTTGCCTATTAAACCACTGTCGTATGAATTATTAAAAAAAATAAAAAAATTAAATAAACCTCTGCGCCAAAAGGTTTAGTCAGAGGTTGGTTTCCTGAAAATGTTTTTGCCTATCCAAAGAATATCTCGCACCTAAAAAATATTGACCTGAAAATGAAACTTAGATGTCGGAATATTTTAGATGCTAAAAGTTGATGTTCCGGAATACTCTCTGATTCTCTTTTCAAAACTAAAAGAACTATAGGATGTAGGATCCACAAATAAATAATTATATTCAATTAAAATATACATTTTTTAAAGCATAGTTCTCTCTTTTCGCCATTTTGCGAAATCTAACATTTCTGGAACTGATTTTTTTTGTCATTTGTCAACAACTAAGAGAGGAGTTTCAACTCTCCAAGCACCCTTATGTACTGAGTGGGTAATTTTTTTGGAAAATTGCAAAGCAAAATGCCTAATTTGTGATGCAATTAAAGTCACTTTGTCACTTTTTGGACATTAGGGTGTGCCTGGACACACCCCGTACGCACGACTATGCCTAATAGCTACGTTAAATTTTACAGAGTGATGCACAAGCTTTTGGACATTATGTTAAATAAAGTATTAAATAGAGCATATCAAATTTTAAAATTCAACCATTCTTTTTTTAATGTTTACTTAAATTTTGGTTTTAAAAATCTAGGTTCAATAAATCATTACTTTCAAAAATTAAATACTATAGCCGTATATAAAATTTAGATGATGGGTATATCTTATATTTATTTTTCTGTATTAGCATTTTAAATTAATTATTATTTTCATCAAATATAAAAAATATAAATCAAATTTATAGATGCAAAGAAAATAGTATTTTAATTCTATATATTTATTCTAAAGTTAATATGACAAGAACAAAAAATATAAAAAATGCTTCCAAATTGTATTAAATGAACTAGTCTTGATTATTGAGAAAGTAGGAAATGTTAATGAAACGCCTATTTTGTCTCAGAGACCGAGCACGACTACTCAAGGGTTAAGTTCTGCTTGTAGAACATATCAGAAGAATGTTTCTCAATACTATTTAAAATTCATTATATGAATTCTGTAACTGATCTGTGATTTCAATGTAATATTTAAATGAATAAAAATTGAGATGCAATTTAATTTTCCATATTCATATATTTTTCATCAAAATCAAATGTTACATTCTCCAAAAATTTTTATTAATTGATTAATATTCAGTTATCTAGTCTACAGTTTGGTGTACAAGGCACTTGAAATATTGTAATTATTATTATCTGTTTATAAATATGTTTCTCTATTAATGAATTTCTGTATGGGCAAATACTGATTATTTTATAAATTTGAGATTAACTGTATAATTTTATTTAATATTAATTGTTTTTAGTATTATAGAAACGGTACTTTTTTTGACATTGACGAACTTAATTTTACATATTTTTTATATAATGTGTTTTGGCAACGGAATGTTGAGAAAATACCACAATATTGCTTTAACAAATCTAACTTTATCCAGTGTCAAATATCCGTGAAAATATTTTAAGAATAAAATCACAGCTAAATATATTTTTCATCAAAATCAATGTTTTCTCCAAATTTTTATTAATTGATTAATATTCAGTTATTAGTTTAGTTTGGTGTGCACTTGAAATATTGTAATTATTATTTTGTTTATAATTTTTATAATTGGCTAATACTGATTATTTTATAAATTTGAGATTAACTGTATAATTTTATTTAATATTAATTGTTTTTAGTATTATAGAAACGGTACTTTTTTTGACATTGACGATCTTAATTTTACATATTTTTTTATATAATGTGTTTTGGCAACGGAATGTTGAGAAAATACCACAATATTGCTTTAACAAATCTAACTTTATTCAATGTCAAATATCCGTGAAAATATTTTAAATGAGATTGTATATAAAAAAATCACAGCTCAAATGTAAACCTATTTTACATTCATATATGATTGAAATAAGTTAACTAGGTTAAACAGATTAAGAGTTAATTATACACAAATTAATTTGTGACAAGTTATTGTAAATCATTTATCCAATTATATAACAGTTAAAAAAAATGCTTGCTGGTAATGCATATTTAAGGAATAGGGTAATATTTTATTTTCTACATCATTTTTCCTAGCTACATTTGTATAATTTGTCATCTAAATATTATAATGGTGTATGAGGGACAGATCCCCTTAAAATCACCTTAAGAAATTGAAGCATTTCGAAAAACTATCCCAAGTCCACTTCCATTATACGAATAAGGGATCATAGTATATCTGAGCAGATAGAGGTATGATTTTGCTAGTTAGAAACTTTTGAAGATTTTGGGATTATGTTTCAATTTTTGTGTTTTAATATTACTTCGTGCTTTTTGAAGCAACATTTTAATAGTCATACCCATTTTTTTAATGATTTATGATCATTTTTATATAAACTTATTCGTAGTTTGTCAATTACAATACAAAAAAAAAAAACTAAAAAAAGTAATAAATATTAACCAGTACATAAACAGACATCTAATTCCTTTAGACATATTAATTTAAAAAATTTAAACTTTTTCAACACCAGTAAAACGTGACTTAAATCGTTTTTCTCCTTTACTCTTCATGTACCCATGCACATTTCTCAAGGAACCCATTAGCCATAGAGTAAAATATATTATACTTGAAAATGTTTAACACGCTCAGTAGCACTAGCATATTAGTGGTCTTTGCTCAGAAACCGCCACGTTAACTTGTTCTACTGGACACAATAGAATGTCACCTCCTGGGAACCACTAGGACACTATAGTGGTTAGAAGCTTACTCTAAACTTTCTTGGTAGTCCGCCTACATGATACCGTTCCTTAATTTTGTACCACACAGCTCCTCTACGGTTCTATATTCAATAGTAAAAACGGCCACTATAGTGGTCTTCGGCACTGAACGTTTTGAGTTTAGAGACAAAAGTCCTACGCCAACCCCGAGTTTTGACATGTCCGAAAAGATTCGTTCTCTATAACTATCAGAATCTATTAGTGAACTACTAATAAAAAGGCCACAAAAATTGATCATCTTAAAAAGTATTGTAACAGAATTAAATCGACTTTTTTTTTTTTTTTTCACTTTCATATACCTGTAGTACAGAGTGATGAATATATTTCGTTCTTAAGTCCAATTTCTTGAAAGAACAAGGGTTGCACCGAAAATGTCAAATAAGTCAATTTCCTATGAAGTATTATCAGGAGTACCACAAAGCCCTAACTTAGGACCATTACAGTTTTTAATTGTGAATAACATTTCAATGAATCTTTTAAATGCTGAAAGATTAATATTTGCAGATGTTTAAACATATTTTTGAAAATCGTTAATGTAATTGATTGCTTATTGCTGCAAAAAGAACTTAGTTGAAATTTATGCAAAATATAATTTTAAATTAAACATAAAGATGTAGTTAAATTGCATGCCAGCAAACCCTTAATGAGAGTAATCATGACCATACTTGTAACATTAATTCTTAGTTATTAGTTAAAGTTGAGTGGCAACATCATAATTTGATGATAATTTATCATTTGGAATTCATAAAACTACTAAAGTACAAGATAATTATATAAGGTTTTGGGTTTCATAATATGTTCTACCAGGGATTTTACGAATATTGATATTATATGTGCATTATTTGGCAGCCTCGTTAGACCCAAATTAAAATATACTAGTTTAATATGGTCACCACAATACATGAAATGGTCAGATGAATAGAAAATATCTATATATTTGGCAAAAAGTTTGGTTGCTATTCACAAAGAGAAATGGATCATTTCAAGTATTTTTATTCGAGAATCATTGAATAAACAATTAATTAAAAATTATTTATTTTTTAGGTCATTTTTTAATAATATTTTTAAATATTACTTATTTATTTTGGGCGCCCCTAGACGCCCTGTAGATGGGTACAGTTTGTTCATCCATTGACAAAGCCGTTTCTGTGTGTACTTCCTCATAAGTTTTATGGGTATAATGCCATATCTAAAACAAAAAAGGAAAATATCTCTTAAATATATGTTTATTTCTTTGTGATATATAGATTGGTTATTTCCAAATCTTTATTAAATTTAATAATTTGTTTCTACATTAATTTTCAACAGAAATATTCAGTAATTTGTTCTTTAAGTAAAATTTTATCTAAACTGTTATCCAAAATGTTGTGTAAATATTTAAGGTGAAAGGAAGGAGTTGGCAACACGCCTTGAGGCTCTTGAAAGTATTGTTCGAATGTTGGAACTTAAACACAAAAATTCTATGGAACATGCTGGGAGACTTGAAGAACGAGAGGCTGAATTGAAAAAAGAATATGCAAAACTCCATGAACGATACACCGAGTTATTTAAAACACATGTAGATTATATGGAAAGAACTAAATTATTACATTCAGGACAGCAGCTTGCCAATGATAGAGCAGAAGCTGGAAGATTGAATTCTAATAGGATAAATATGGGACGTAGTTCGGGACCCATTTCTTTTGGTTTTGCCTCCCTAGAAAATGCTGAGACTGTTGACAGTGTGCCATCGTCACCCATTAGTAGTGCTCATTCTTCTCCCAGGTAAAAAAAGTTGTTAAATTTTGTAGTAATCGTAATGTCTGTTATAATCAGGGAGCGGAAATATGTGCCATTTTGCCCCATATTTCAAAATCGGCAATTATATAATTTTGTAAAAAGCCTTCATATAATTGAATTAATTGATACGTATGCGTTTTTTTTATATACCTGTAATATATGCAACAGCTTAACAACCTGTATTGTGGCAGGAGGCTGGGATAGATGTGATGTATGTACCCAAGTAACAACTCTAAGATACTTTTGATTTATTTAGGTTTTAAAAGTGCTTTAACATGTTCAATAAAATGATAGTGGTTTTAAAATTACCTTAAGATAAACTAAAAGTTCTTAAAGACCACTGATTCTTATGCAAAGGATTTAATGCACTCTTTAAATTAAAATAAAAAAACTGTTTGCTCCTAATGCCCTATTGATCTTATACTAGTTTTATAATACTCTTGACATTGGCTATTTTAAAACTAATTTGCCTTTTTAAAGAATTAAATAGCAAGTTGGTTTTAAAACAATCCATTTTGGAACAAATGGTTCTAATGTAGTTTTATGGAGTATCCTTGATGTAGTCATTAAAACCCATTAAGAAAACTATTTTATCTTAAGCCTATATATGCTCAATGAAATTCCACATTAAATCCTAAAACATAGTTTTTACTTTTTAAAGAGTAAATTAAGAATATTTTAAAGTTCAAAGGTTTTAATTTAGTCAATTTGATTAAAAGAAATGCCTGTTGGATTTTTGATGACTTTATTAAAACTAATTCTACCCCCTCCATAATTAATCGGAGAAAACACGCCATCTGCTCAATAAACTGATTGCTGATTTAGTGAACCAGTGCAGTCCATGTACCTACTTTATGCATGAATGAAAACTAGAAGACATATTTAAAATGGAAAATATTAGTGACAAGTATTTTAAATTAAAACGAAGTCACTAAATCCAGCAATCACAAAACCGGCACAATTTTAAGGTTAGGATTTCATACGCACGCCAGATCCCTTTAAATCAATAAGGCCACGAGTTTGAACATATTAAAGCAACTCAGTTTTAAAAGGAAGAGTAAATAAATGTCTGGGAGAGTAATTGTACTTAAAGTGGTAAATAAAACGCTATTTTAAGTCTTGTAAGATTTAAAATGTTCTATTAACTTGCAATCAGTTTTTATCTAGACCACGCCATTTTTTATATAAGATACAGACCCACCATGATGAATATTTTCAATAGCCAAAGAAAAAAAATATTATTGAAATATATGCGCTTTACATCCTCTTAAATAACTGAAGGACGGTGTGTCCAAACATGCAATTTAATAAAAAAAATGCATTTGGATGTTTAGATGCAAAATAAAAATTGACGATATTTTTGAAAAAATTTTTAGATAATAAAAAAAACATTATATTGGTGGCGCTCGAGTTATGTAGAAGTATTTTATTACATTTTGTCAGAAAAGTGCCATCCGTTGGTAATTTTTACCAGAATAGTTTGCATTTGAATATTATTTTTTGATCAGCTTTATATGCGTTACGTTTAAAATATTACCACTCTGCCCTATTAGAGACTTGCCGTTGTTTTAACTATTTCACGCATAAAGTTGTCCGACTTTAAAACACAATAAAACCCTTTTAGGATTAATTATAATGATTCTCAAGGCAATTTAGTCTGCAATTTTATTTTAAATGCAAAACGTTTTAATACATAAATTTAAGGTTGCCTTGAAGAACTCTTTAAGAATATGAAATTAAAACTAAATGGTTTTTAATATAGTTTTAAAATTTAGTCTTCAAGACCCTTTTTGGCTAGAAGCTGCTTTATGGTTATCCTAAGCTTGTCTTGAAGATCATTTGGTTTTATTCAAGTTTTATTGTATAACTTTAAAGCGACCTTGGAGATCTTAATAAGAGCATTAGTGTTACCTGGGTAATATTATACATAACTGGAAAGCATTCCTCTTCCTGGTTATAATAGATGAGAATTGGTACTAATTAATCTCAGTAATGGAATCCAGCCCTATGTTGATCTTGATGTTAATTAGTTACTAATTAAATTTCTGTTTTTAGTTTGCATAGTGAAATGGATAATATTCATAGTGCTAAAGATGGTGTGATTAAAGTTGAAAGAGGTCAAACTACAGATTCTTTAAATCTAGAAAATAAGAGTGTTATTACATCACCAATTAGTCCTCAAGCTCCGTCACATACTAACAACAATAGTAGATTAAATACTAAAAAGGAAGAGAGAAGTGGTAATACATTATATCAAGAACTGAGCTATCACGTAAGTTCTCTAATAAATATAACGTAAGTTCTCTAATAAGTATAGAGGTCGATTCATAAATTATGTAAATGGCCCACAGCACATAATAAAATATTCATAATAAAAAAATAAATTATGGGAAATGGAAGTATACCATTTATAAATTGAGGCAATTGGCACACAACCAACAATCAACAAATGATTTTGTCTTATAAATGGATTTTGCATTCCACTAATAAGTCCATATCAGTGGAACTAGTGAATAGGTGTGGCAAGGGGTAAATACCCTGTATCTTTTAAACAGTCGGCAGAAGAAAATTTCTTTATGTCTTAAAATTACATCCAAGTGGAAAATAGTCAACTGAATTACTAGAAAACTCAGCGATAAGTATTTACAACAAAATACATTTGAAGTCAGATAATGCCAGATGCCATTTTAAAGCTCAGCAAAAGAAAAAATCAAGAGATTGTTTGTGCGTAAAATCTATGATATTAACTTTTTTATTTTGCATGCATATACTGTGGGTCCATTACATCATTTAAAAATCAAACTTCATATATTTGTACTTGACAATTTTTATGTAATTTAATAAAGAAAAGTATATTGTTATATACTTTTTTTTTTTAATATATACCGAATGTATATGTAGAGTTTCTTTTATAGTTATTTAAGTATTAAGTACGGTAAGTGCATTTTACCAGTCGATAATAATGTTTGAAGACCGAGACGATGTTGAAGTCTTCAATATTATTAGAGACCGGTACAAAGCACTTAACGCCCAAAATGTTTATTACATTTTTTTCATGGTCAAGTTTTTTCATGATTGCTACAAACAATTTTGACTTTCTTTTGCGTCATTTATGAAGTGTCTACCTATTGTTTTTAAGTATAACCATGATATCATAAGTGCATACAGGTTTTCCGGATAAAAAATTATGTGAATGGGCTGAAAGTGTGTGTTTTCTTTTCCGAAGGATGAAAGCTGGTGTAAAAAATGGATTTCAACTATTCCAAGTAAAGGATTTACACCTACAAAGTGCAGTAAAGTATGAGAGCTTCATTTCATCACACAGTAATTCATTACAGAAATCAGAACAAGATTCCCAAACAGGTCAAGTTGTAACCGTAAAATTAATGTATGCTCGTTTGCAGTCAGATGCAATACCTATTAAATTTCCTGGTTGTCCCAAATATTTTTCAAAACCTTTATCTATTTGTCAAAGTAGGGATGTTAAACTTCTAGCAATTGAGCAAGCTGATTTTGTTCAAGTCCTTCAGGCAAGTGAAAAAGAATATTTATGTCTCCAAAGTTCTATCGGCTATAAAAATTATGATGAGTTTCTCAATATTGATTTCGTTAACAGAGAAATATAATTATTCAAAATAGCCCGATACACTGTAAGTTTTTGCAGTTCAATATTTTGGTAGGTAAATATAAATAAAAATAAGTGCACATAGGTAACAGATTTCCTAAAAATTAAATTGCATAAGTCTTTACTTGGTAATTCTTAAATGATAAATAATTATTACGATATATTAAAACACATTTTTTCTTTGTTGACTCCAAAAAAACAGTTTCAATTTTTTCAAACCATATTTTAGAGTTAGGTCACAATTTTCCAAATTTAAGCAATCTTAAAATACTACATACAAGAAAGCTTAAAACAAAATTTATTAGAATCCATAGAAATGTTTAAATTTCCTTAATGACTAGTTAGACATATCAATCTTCATTCAGTCTTTGTTGTGTTTAAAATGTAATTCTTGTTTATTAATCGTAGTATAGAAACTATTATTTATTGACATTGCTTCATAAACAGTGTTAAAAATTTTCCATTAAAATGTGATTTATTACATCGTATTGATTTTCTAATTTATTTCTTTGAAATTTAAATCTAAAATTTATTCTCATATTAATTTTTACAATAGTTTAGTATATGAATTCCACTGGGTTTTTCTTTGAAATTTCGTTTGCCCTTTAAAAAACCAATTGGAGAGCGATATAAGGGCTCAGTTGGCGATTTTTGAAATCTCACTACTAGCGGAGTTACAAAACCTGTATTTTATGCTTGTTAATTAAGGTTAAACAGGATTTAGGGAATTTCGCAAATCTTTAGTATTTTTTCTCAAAAAAGGTTGATTTTATCGGCTTGAAATGAGGACCTTTCTGTAAGAGTTTTGAATGACCTTTAATAATAAATTACTAACTTTTTGGAAAAATTTCACATAAGAAAGTTCTTTTCAAATTTATGGACAACAATGAGGCTTTTAGCTGTTTAGAGCTTTCCAATTTTTATGAAATTTTTAAATTGGTGCAATTTATTATGCATAACAAGTGCAACAAATTTGAAAAAATTCGGATAGCACAAAATGTGTGAATGTTATTGTGAAAAAATTAAGTTTAAGGTTATGTAAGTCAGCTAATATTGAGATTTCGAAAAAGGGTTATATGAACTTGTATCATTATTTTTATAAGTAGAATCACTCCATGAATTTTTTGCTCATTATTTCTGGACACACTGTAGCGATTAATACCGATGGGGCATTTATTAGAATTTGAAGAACTTGAAGATTGAAAAGGTATTCCCCAATTTCTTCTTTTCTGTCAATTTATTTCACATATGAAAATTCTATATTTTGTTTTCATAAATTATTTTTGGAAACGATAAACAGGATGATTATAAATGCAAGAATAAATGGAAAATAAAATGTTCTCAGGAAAAGAGAATTTACTAACAAATTAAAAGTTAAAATTGATCAAAACTACTAATCGTTAGTATAACATCAAATATATTTTTTGGGTTGTTTATTTTACACATCTTAAGTATTTTAAGTTAAAATGTACAGTAATATTAATCAACATGTGTAAGAAAATATAGTAGTCCCATTGTTTACATATTTAGATAGTTTTTTTTTTAATAAATAACCAACATACATATTTGTATATTTTACAAAAAAAAAGTTTAGGCTATTTCTCATTCATGTTTAAAATTACTAGTGAATCTGGACATATTCTATATTATTTATCATTCTTATATTGTTCGTAATAATTTTTTTCTAACGTAATATTTGCTTAAATAAGTTTGTAATTGGTATTTTAATTTATTTTAGGATGATGGTGACGAGGATGCAAGTGATATAACAGGTAATTTTTTTTTTTTGTCGTTATGACATGAAAGTTGTTTATTGAAAATAGGAAAATCCTAATATATAAAACACAATCATTACATAAAAAAAAAAATACAATATCCATACAATAGTCTTATTATAAATAATCATAATAAATTAAGTCAATACATTCTTATAATCATAAAAATTAAAGCCATATAAAAACAGGCATTATTTTTTTAGATGTATAGTTAGTTTCTTTTTAAAAATATTTAGGGACGCATTGGTTTTAATGTCATTTGGTAAATTATTGAAGTCACGGACTCCCTTAAAAAATATGTTATTCATTGATCTAAAATTTTGAGTTCTATTAATATGTAAGTTGTTTTGAGATCTAGTGTGATAAGAATGGATTTTATAATTAAATTTAATAAACTTATTAAGATATGATGACATTAAACCCTTTAAAATTTTAAATATAAAAATCATTGTGAAATAGCTAATTCGGACAGATACAGGCATCCACTCTAATGTATTTAACATAATTTGAATAGGTGTATACCTATTACATCTAAGGATTATCCTCATAGCTCGATTTTGGAGCTTTTGTAATTCATTTTTACTAGTTTGGTCAAGCAAATATAAAACGGTAGCCCAGAAATCAAAATGTGGCAAAATTATTGATTTGTATACAGTGATTCTAATTTTTTCCTTAAAATCTGCTGTGTATTTAATATTTATGGTCATTTTGTTTTGTATCTGTGTCGAGCATTTTATCCATTTCCTTACTAATAACTTTTCTTTGGTATGTGTAAAATTTTATTTTTAAAATTTTTTATAATTGACAGCTTACAAGAATAAATTGATATACAGGGTGGGCCAGATTTTAATGTGGAAACTTAAAGAATTGATAGAATACATCAAAATAATATGGATTTGTCATATAAACTTATAGCTAAATATGCTTAATTTTCGAGATAGAGGGCACATTTCCCCAGAATTACTTGAGACATTGTTATGATATTCAGAAAGTACAAGTTTTCATCTCTTCATTCAAAATCATATTAATGGAAAAATGCAAAACCATGTAATTTTTTTAAACGATTCCCGATTAACAGCTAATTGATAAGTAGGGATGAATGATTTGAAAACGAGTTTGACTCGAAGACGTTGCATCCTATCAAAAATTATAAGAAAACTTTTTTGCATTAATGATAATAAATGTCGAAAAAGAAAGAAAAAATAGCTAGGTCAGTGGCGTCTCGTTTTTTTTTCTGGGAAGAGTATTTTCAAAACCCTCCCCAACGTCAGGCTTCTGGTTGGAATGGAGAGATGAAAATTATGATGAGAAATGTACTGATTTACACAACATTCATTTTCCGAATTTCATAACAATATCTCAATTATTTCGTGAGAAATATTGGAAAAACTGAAAATAAATTAAAACTTCAAAAAACTAAGCATTTTTAGCTATATTTATATGACAAATCCATATTATTTTGATGTGTTCTATGGATTTTTTTAAGTTTCCCGATTAAAATCTGGTCCATTATGAGGTTCTTACATCTTATGATTCCTAAATTTAATCAATTTTATTTTGATATTTTTAGGTGGGTGGGTTCATCCAGGAGAATATGCTTCATCAGGTAAGGGATGATTTGTGTTTTTTTTTGGTTTGTTAAAAAAATGCTTGTTGTGTAGTGCACGTTTTTTTAGTTGCTGTAAGAAAATCATAGATTAATAATTTTTTCCACTGTTATTGATAATAAACACCACAAAAATTAGACAACACTTGACTCTAAAGCTAAAGATGCACTGGCAAAAGTTACACTTACAAAAAAATGTGGACACACAACCATCCCATCGACAATGCCAGTGCCGGTGGCGGGTTTCGAACCCGCAAGACGATGGAGAGATTATCTAGTCACACTTGCCACTGCACGCTTTACTTCACCCAGCCAGTGTGTCAGTATAAAATTAATCTTAATTATTTGAAATAAAATAATGAATAATTGGTAGGTATTATAAATGGAAATAATTTAGACATTAAAAAATTTTGTGAAGGAAAACCTTTAAGTATACCGCGCATTCGCTCCTGTTATTTACGTAATGTTACCCAAAATTCCTAACTCTAGGTATAACGTTAATGTAAGGCCTATTTTTCATGACTACAAAATCCCAACTTTAACAATATTTTTATGGAACATGTTTCTTGTATTATTTTTCACATTTTTAATTTTAATACCAAACTACCTTTAATTATGAATAGACAGGGAATTTGGATATCATGACGTAAATAACAGGGGTGAACTGCAAAACAGGGTCAGACAAGTACAGGTAAACAGTATTTTCCCTTTACATAACAGCTCCTCCTTGTTTCACCGCCTTTATTTGCCATACATGATTCGGCTACAAACTAACAAAAAAAAATTTCCCACGAAATCTGCTAACGGGGTTTGATTTCATATCATTTTTATTCAAGAAATGCCCAATTTTAATAGTCGCATGGTGAATTTTCTTTTGGTAGATATTTATTTAAAAAAACAAATTTATGACATTTTTCACAGAGAAATCAACTTATTGTTAGTGTAGGCAAATAATTTAGCTTAAATTTTTAAAACACATTTTTTTATTGTCTTTACCGATCACTTCATATTTGTATTATTGCATTGGGAATTAAATAAAATTTATTTAATATTTGGTAACATTTCACAAACAATATTGAATACAATTTTTTGTTGTACAAAATCGTAAATAGATTAACTTTGATTTACAATAAATGCTTAACATATTGCTATTCCATATTGCATATTGAAGCACTTGAGGTTAACGTTATTATTCAATTCCCTGGGCAGGGCATTAAAAAATTTCAGTGCTGCCTAAAATAGACCTTTTCGGTAAGAGTTAACCTATGACTGGGTAGGCATAATTGTTTTTATGCCTGGTATTATATATGTGATTTATGTTTGCATTTTTAAATTCTAAATTATTTTTATTTAAATATACTAGACAGGAAAAAATGTATAAACCTGGAATGCAATGCCATATTTGGCTATGGAGTAAAAGTTTGCATAGTATACAGTAAAAAGAGCTGACACGTGAAAAGAATGTGACTTATTTAGTTATGTAACTGTAGCTCCAGTGTGTAAGAACCACTTGATGTTATTGTCTAGTGTTACACTTAATAATTTTTTTGATTGCCCAAGTACTTTGATATTTGATCTTATCAGTTTTAAAAATGACGCAATTGGATTTTTTATTCATTTAAAACAAGGTTTTTGCGGTTAAACCAGTTGTTTCATCCCGGAGTCCTAGGGTCAATCCCCGGTTAAGGAGCTAGGATTTTTTCTAAACCAGAAATTAATCCTAGCATACTCGGATATTGGGTGCGTGTCCATTGTGTCTAAATGTGTAGCCCTCTCCTGCACAAATTACCTTGAGGTACCTTGTGGAATACAAGGGATTGTATTACCTGTGGTGTTTAATTTAATTAATTAATTATATTGACTGAGCCATTAATAAAGATTACAAAAAGAAGTGGCCGAAGAACGCTTTCCTGGGACACTCCATATTTGTAGCTTTGATATTGGATTCGTATTTTTTTTCATTGTCTGTTGCTTTCCATTTTGAAGGTACGATGCAAAACACTAAACTAACTCCTCTGACACCTATTTTTTCTAGTTTAAAAAGCTTTATGTGATTCAGAGTGTTAAATACCTTGGAAAGGTCAAGGAAAAGTCCATAGATGATCTCCTGACCCTCCAGTACATTTAACACTGTCTTGACAAAATTGATGAGAGATGTTGTTGATATGTTTTTTGTAAATCCATGTTGAAAGTTATGGAAAAAATTACATCTATTAGTATGCGTGCACGTTGGAGCTTGGATTATAGATGACAGAAGTGCAGCGATCATAGTGCATATGTATAGTCGATTTAAACATCGCTAGTGGATGTGCATGTTGAACCATTATAATAGCCAGTAGAGCAGTGTTCCATAAAGGTGTAATTTTGTAAACTTTGGCTATTAACAGCTCTACATCCATTCTTAAAAATTATATGTATGCACGGTGGTCCATAAGTATTGGGACGCAGAGCAACAGTGTATTCCGGACATAAAAATATTACAATTTAGACGAATTTACTTTAGTCCAAAAGTTAATATTAGAAGAGAAACAGGGTGCTAAAGTCAACATTTTATTTTAAATTTTCTGCTGTAATTTAAGTAGTTTTGATTACATTACGCGCTCTAGAAGTTACCAACTAGTTATGTACTTGCGTCAGTTGGTACAGTGATTTATTATTTCATAAAAAAATTTAATAGAGCAGCACTGAAAAATCAATAGGTTTTGTTCTGCATCTTGTCTTGTCTTACTTGTCAACTAGCTTAATTGCTAGAGTAATGAATCCTCAACACACACACACACACCTTAATTTAAATACATTATTTTGTTTTATACTCGCTGCTATCTTCCACTCTATCATTTATAATCCAAGCTCCAATGTGTATGTACCCTTAGAAATAGGATCAACCTGTTGTACATGAGAGTTTCAAGGATTTTTGAGAAAAGAAAAACAAGCTCACTGGATGGTAATTACCTAGTTCCCTCTCTCTCATTTCTTATACAATGGTATCACAATTGTCAGTTTTAATAAATCAGGAAAAGTCCCCTGTGACAAAAATATATTAAAAATGTTCTCAAGTGGTGCAGCTAAAGCTTGTATACATTTTTTTAAATGATGTTCGTATAAACAGAAATTAAGAGAGGAGCGTTAAATGGGGAGACCTTGCAGACTATTTTATGAATCCCCATTTGATCCATTTATTGGGGTAACCTGATTCGAGTATTTAAATATTCTTGCTGAAACCACACCCCATGTTGAATCAAATTTTTCCCATTACGGAATAAATCAGTGCATGCAAGTATCACATTGTTTTGTAGGATATTTTAGAGCAAATAAATTTCCATCTATGACAACCCATAATACCCTTTTGCGGATGCTTCGAGTGTACCAGTTCCATTCAGCTCCTGAACTAAATATGACTTGTAAGAATGGGATTTTGAATTTTTCATAAGATTTCTGATAGATCATAATCTAAAGCAAGTTGTCGCATTGATAGTTGAGGCGTTTATTCTAATGTTAACAGAATATTAAGAGCTTTTTCTCTGCCTGTTGCTGATTTTGGCCTACAAGTCTTTGAAGCATTTCCTGTTTCTCAGAATTTCTTAACTACTCCGGAGTACATAGCTCAGACCAAAGGGGAGGATATCCTCAAGCCTAGGTACTCATGCAACTGTTTTTAAGGCTGAGGTTCATGCCATTGAACTGTGTGTGCGAAGGCTGGAATATGTGCAGGTCGATACAAAATTTTTCAGATAGTCAAGCAGCTATAAAAGCTCTTGTGGCTCCTACTAGTGTAACTCCAAAACGGTATGGAATTGTCAGAAGGCTTTAAATCATTTGAGCAAAAATAACAAAGTGACTCTGGTCTGACTACTCAGCCATTCTGGTATGGAAGGTAACGAAATAGCCGACTCCTTGGCCAGAGAAGGAGCGGGATTATGAATCATCGGACCAGAACCGATGCATATCTTCAAGTATTGTTAAGATGGCTATTTCAACCTGGGCTGAAAGGAAAACTCCAATATTGGCAAGAGTTACCAGCATTAGTTCATTTGAAGGGGTTTATAACATACCCTTTGAAATTAAGACCTAAGAACCTTTTAGAGTTAAACAGGGAAAACCTGAAAACTCTAACAGGCCTATATACCGGGCACTGCTGACTAAACTGTCATCTGCATAAACTCGGCCTAGCGGAAAATGCCTATGCCTGGAGGATGATGAGAAGGCAACCACACCTTATGCACCTATCCCGCTGTGGAGAGGATTCGATTCTCAATATTTGGCAAAGGGCAACTGCTGCCAGAGGATCTGGACACATTCTCACCCAATAAAGTTATCAGTTTCATTAAGGGACTGAACTTATTGGGTAAAATATAACTAGGTGTGAGCCACAATAGGCCTGCTGATGGCCACAGTGGAGGGTCCACAGGGACCCACTCACAAGAAACCTAACCTAACCTAATAGGAACTCAATAAGGATAAAGTGATAAACTATTGTGTACTTTTTACATCGCCATATCACACCATACTTAAAATTTCGATCCTTTCTTTCATTCTGTATAATTTAACTATTTGAACATGCACAGCACAACCCAAACCAGTTAAATCGAAAATAATGAGTTTGGGAATATCATTTAATTTTTTTTAAAATTTTTGTTTCTTTCACAGCCCACAAAATTTAAATCCACTTTTGTTTTTATTAATATCACGTATAAGACGTTCTTAGTAAGAGAATTTTAAATTCATTTTTTTTTTCAAAAATTCCTCAGTGCAATAATGCAAAAATAAGTCTGATCCAAAACGACAAAAGAAGGCTTGTTTTCAAAATGTAAGTAATACAGATTGCAGTTTAAAAAAAATGCCATAGTGACAAAACCAAACTTCGAAAAAAATCAAGGTCACATAAATACACACTGTAATTAGTCGAAGAACTTCATAAAAAAAAAAACATAAAACCACACAAATTAGGCAACCCCCAAACCAAAGCCGAAGCTCCATGGACAGGGGTTACACAGTTGAAAAAAATGTGGACACACACAATCAAACCCTTCAACTTTTTCAGAATCGAAACCAGGAATTGAACCCGGGAGTCGATAAGCAGTAAACCAACTACGTTTGTTACTTAACGCTCTGGCCCACTGCGCTACCGAACTCGGTAAATGAGTTCACCAAATATATAACATCTTTTATCTCCCCAACAAAACTTTTGATCATATGGATTTAAATATTTAAGTATTTTTACAATAGCTTTTGGCTATTGTTTGCCTAATATTTTTCAATGAAAAAAATTTGCATAATACCATAATTGATTTCCAAACCTTAAATCATTAATCTATGATTTTCGATTTCTATACTTATTTAACGCTGTATTAGAGATTTTACTAACAATTTTTTTTTTTTTTTTCATTTAACCTTGCATATGGACAGTCAACGATAATTTTTATGGTAAGCTTGTATTCTTCATTATGTAAATATATCATATGAAGCAAATCATTGCATGATGCTTTGCATTAAATATATGAGATCAGAGTTTTCCAAAACACTAAACAAGTGTTTGAATTGCCCAAGTAGAGTAACAAGTACTTTCAAATAGAATTTGTTAATGTACAAATAAAATATTTAATATACTTTGACAATTTCTAAAATCATATGAAAACATTTTAAATACTTTGAGTTAATTTAAGTAAGGCCCGTACTTGCTACATATTTTATGAGAGACGTCATATTTTTGGCATATGAGAATATTTATTAATATTTAAAAAAAAATCGATAAAATCTTCATATGAAATTTATATTTTTGCTATTCAGAAAAAGTCTCTTGAATGCATATGAGAGCCAGTAGAAAAAGAAAATAAGATTTAAAAAAATATATCCAAAAATATCAGCCCTGACATTACTGCATGGCGCCCTTAAAGTGGAATGAAATGATTTGCCCGCAATTTATCATCGAAGAAATTATAGAATGCTTTTTTTGCGAAATTTTTTTTATCTAAATGGCCATAACCACTGGAAAATGTTTCCTTCGGGATCATTAAGAATTGGAAAAATAAAATCGTGGTAATCAATCGGCTCATTTTTCTGTTATAAGCCATCCACACACCTCGTAAATCATTTTTCCCACATAAGTAATTTTTGCAAATGTAGCCATATGAATCATTGTGGTATTTATGTAAATAGATAATTTTGTACCTACGCACTATCATTTATTCACAAATCTTACAGAGACGTTTTACAAACTTCACTTTTCACATGACCCCTTACAAAGAAATCCGAGGGTGTCCATTTCTATAAAAAAAATTTTAAGGCAAATTTTTTCCCTAAAAGTACTACTACCTCTGTATACAGCATGTATCCTTAAACCCAAAAATTTTAAAATAGACAGGGTATTCCAGTTGTAAAACAGAAGTTAGCTCATTTCTGGTGATATCAGAATGATAATTTTTTCTTTGTGTGTATTAATTCAAATTTACTTATAACTTCTCAAAATTTAAAATTTATATCTAAGAAAATAAAAAAGTTATAGGGATGTTTCTGATTTGGTTTACACTTGGTATAATTAATACTTTTTCATATTTTTAATAAACTTGCATAAAACAAGTCATATGTATGGGATCTAAACTTCAAATATTCATAAAGTACATAACAAGGGTACCAATTTACTACCATGGAAAGGTAAAACACCGAATGAAATTGGCTATTTTGATTAAATTACCTTTGAATATAAATCAACTGCTTTTTGCCTGCTAATGATATTATTGTAAGGTTAAGAGTCCTCACCATTCGTGTAAAATACGCAATTTTCAAAAATTAATTTATAAAAAATTAAGAACATTATTATAATAGTTCAAGATAAATTAAAACTTCTGTGGTTGATAAATCTTCAAGTTGCTGTCAAACTTTTTCCATCGATGATAACTAAAAACGAAAATAATTATCTTTAAAATCATATGCATATTTAATAGATGAAATTATAGGCAACAATTGATTTGTGGTGGTCATTTGATGAACGAAATCTGCAAAATATTTCAAATATGAGAAAACACATACATACATACAATCAAATATCGATTCAAAATATGATAAAAGTATTTGAAGTAACAATTATTTCAAATTGTAATTGAATAAAAGCAATGCAAATACCAAAAAGTAATTGACAAACCTTTTAATTAAAGCACTTTCGTTTGAAATACTGGACAGCTCTGAGATTTGTAAATCTAATAATATTGTTGTCATCCTAATATATGTAGATAATTTTTTTTAAGTTATATATAAACCAAAATGGCAAGCGTTGAGGTAATTATGGTAGACAATGTTATTTTTAATTTTTGCTTTTTGTAGTAAGTGGGAATATATACCACCAGGAACTGTACGCACCTGAAAATTTTGAAAATTTAGGGAGCTACAAACAGCAGTGTGGCCAATCCAACTAAAATAATTACAAGCATCTGGCACTTCCAGTTATACCGGAAGTCGATATCAACTTGCTTATTATAAATGGAACACCCTATATATTTTAGGGTTTTCGAAAAGAGCATACAATTCTGAGTCACAAACATGATACCCTATGCCTAAACCCAGCCGTTTCAGAGATATTTAACATTTAAAAAGAATGTTGACAGGTGTACTGGTTTACAATAACCTTTATAACTTTCTTCGTGTAAGATACTCATTTGCTTTTTGGCATACAGAAAGACCATAAGGTGAGCTACGCTTTACAGTTTAAAGAAATTCAATAATAGTATACCAAGTGTTCCTTTTTTGACGTTACATTTTGTAAAGTTCAAACCGCGAAAACTTGGTAAAGTCAAATGGAAAACACCCTGTATTTTTTTACATCAAGTTATGTATAATTAAATTCCTTTTTTTTTCTGATATAAGCATTGTGGGGGTTTAAGTTATAACTATTTGAAATATTTGCGATTTTCTTAGAAATCAAGAATTTTTAGTAAACATTTTATCAAATTAGCCATGATTAGAATCAATCAGTAATGTCAGTCATTCTCTTATATCAAAAAATACCACCGTGTTTAAATTACACCCATGAAGACTTTTTGAATTTGTTTATTATTTATGGAGAATCCACAAAAACGGAAAATAACACAAAACACTGCAACACGCCTATGCCTATTAATTGGATTGAAGACACTTTGCATAAACTAAAATAGCTAAGATAAATTCAACTAAAAACATGATTCTATTTTAATTTAATAATTGTTCATAATTCCGCCCTCGAACCACATTTTTCGCACCTTCGGATTAGTTCTTCATGGATAGTTCTTCTAATTATTGAATCCTGTGATAAGTTTTGAAATGCATTTCTCACTCTGCATACAGTCTTCAATAGTTGTTAATGGGCTCTCATAAACTTTATTTTTATTAATTCCCCAAATAAAATAATCTAAAAATGATAAATCGGGCTAGCGAGGAGGCCATAGGAAAGGTCCATTGTTGGCGATCCATTGATCATAAAAAGTTTCTTGTAAAAAATTATATATCAAATACGCATTATGTGGGGGAGCACTGTCGTGCTGATAAAAAATGTTTCTATGTTCAGCCGAGAGGTTAAATTTCTAAATAGTTATTATTCAAATTTTATAAAATATTTAGATATTTCGCCTAAAAATAACAACAAAGCAAAAAAATTAACTATGCATATTAACAGAAGAAGAAATCTTTATAACTTACTGTTTAAATTTTCCTGATAAAATTCTAATGCCACCACTCATCGTTTCTTATGGCACAGTAAACATTAAACTGCCAACTTTCTTGAAAATTTCGCTCCCTGAACACGAGGATTCGAGTCACTCCAATAATGCGAATTGTGTCGATTAAAAAGTCCATTTTTGGTCAATTTAGCTTCATCTGACCATATAATATTTCCCAAATAAGAATCGTCGCCTACAGGCCATATTAAAATGTAATCACAAAAATTGTCTCTTAGGAAATCTATTTCTTTTAATCGTTGAACCATTTAGAATGAAAACGGGTGAAATTTATGTTTAATTAAGATTCTGTGAACTGATCCTTGCATAGTCCCAATCCCAGAATTGCTATTTCAACGTTTCATCATCAACAATAGGCTTCCGCTTTTGAATTCTTGCCTTGACAGAGCTGTAGTTTTTAAAATTATCCAGTATGCGTTTTATAGTGTTTGGTGACGGTTTCCGTTTTTGTGGATATCTAGTAGCAAATGTACTACAAGTTCTTGATATTACTTTATCACATTCTCCATAAATAATAAACTAATTCAAAAAGTCTTCATGGGTGTAATTTAAATGCGGTGGCATTTCTTGGCATAAGAGAATGACTGACATTACTGATTGTTTCTAATCATGGCTAATTTGACAAAATTTTTACTAAAAATTCTTGAATTTCTAAGAAAATCGCAAATATTTCAAAAAGTTGTAACTTAAACCCCCACAATGCTTATGTTAGAAAAAAAAGGCATTTAATTATACATAACTTGATGTAAAAAATACAGGGTGTTCCATTTGACTTAAGCAAGTTTTCACGGTTTGCAATTTACAAAATGTAACGTAAAAATGGAACATTTGGTATACTATTATTGAATTTCTTTAAACTGTAAAGCGTAGCTCACCTTATGGTCTTTCTGCATTCCAAAAAGCAAATGAGTATCTTTTATTCGAAGAAAGTTATAAAGGTTATTGTAAACCATTACACCTCTCAACATTTTTTAAAATGTCTAATATCTCTGAAACGGCTGGGTTTAGGCATAGGGTATTCTATGTTTTTGACTCAGAATTTTATTCTCTTTTCGAAAACCCTAAAATATATAGGGTATTCCATTTAAAATAAGCAAGTTGGTATCGACTTCTGGTATAACCGGAAGTGCCAGATGCTTGTAATTATTTTAGTTGTATTGACCACACTGCCATTAGTAATTCCCTAAATTTTCAAAATTTTCTGGTGCGTACTTTTCCCTATATCGATCGATGCAGTTCCTGGTATAATATATGTATTTTTCTTTTTTTTGTCTTTTTTTTTTCTGTCTGGTTTTTTTTTTTTTTTCCTTACGGGTTGCGGTTTAACTACCCGCTGTACTGAAGCTGAAGCTTATTGTACCCCATAGTCTCATTACTCCATAAGACCCGTTCTATTCCAGAAGGCGAGTATACAGTTTATGGGAGCTCTGGCTATCTCTTCCGGGGTTAAAAGTTGTCCCTCGAAGTGTGTTAGTCTCATTGCCGTTAGGGCTGGGTATTCACATAAGATGTGGTGGGGAGTTTCTTCCTCTTCACCACACATCCTGCAATCTGGATTGTCTTTCACCCTTATATTGGTTAGGTGTTTGTTTAGTGTGCAGTGTCCTGTTAATATTCCCACTGCACACCTCAGCTGTTTTCTGCTTAGCTTTAGCATTTCGTTGGTCCTTGCTCTAGATATTTCTCCGATGAACAAGCGTGACTGTCTCATTCCCCGGTATCTCTATCCAGTGCGAGTAGTGTTTCTGTCTTAATAGTTCCTTTACCGATCCTTTTGCGGTGCTATAAGATACCCCCGCAGGTCGGTTCGGGACCTGTTAGAATTGATTTAGCACCTTTTCTGGCTAGCATGTCTGCTTTTTCGTTTCCCGTATTTCCCTTGTGTCCTCGTGTCCTCGTGTTCACTCCAGTTGTACACTGTTGTGTTCTGTAAGTTTCTCCAGGGACTCCAGGCAGTCTTTTACTGTTTTAGATCGTATTTCTACTGCTTCCAGAGCTCTGAGGGCTGCTTGGCTGTCGGTGATGATGCGGATTCTCTTATTTTTGTATGCGCTCCGTATCATTTCTTGTGCACAGACGTCTATTGCTGTGATTTCGGCTTGGGACACTGTTGCGATACTTCCGAGGTTCAGGCTGATGTCTGTCCCTGGTTGTTCTCCCGCAACTCCTGCTCGGGTACTGCTTAACGTTTTTGATCCGTCAGTATACCAGATGGTGTCATTTTGTTGTCTCTGCATCCTACCTCCTTCTCCATCCCTTTCAGGTATTTTTACCCTGAAAGTTTTTGTGAAGTTGTAGGTTGTGCTGATTCTGTCTGACTGCATATCGAGTAGCCGTTCTGTCTGGTTAATAAATGTTTTTATACATTGAACAAGTTCGTAAATGGGTAAAATTTTTAACTATATTATGTTGTCAGGCTATTTTAACTTACATAAACATAATTACTGTATATTGTCAATTTTAAATGGATTTTTAATTTCTTATTATTGTAACTCTCAAAAGTGTTATGTGAATTACATAATGCCAAACTGTCTATGTGTTAGTAGTAGTTGACGTGCCTTTTGTACCATGTATGTTATTTTTTGGCTAATAAAGTATTCTATTTTATTCTATAAAGAAAAAAGCTAGCTTTTCCAGTGATGTAAAATGGAAAATTCTTTTATTTTGAACATTTTGATATTTTTCAATGATCTACCATTTGGTAGCCCGTATTTATAAATACAATTAAGAGCTTTGTAAATACAAACATTACAAACACAGAAACAACAAAAATAATGTATCCGAAAGGCTACAAATACCCTGGACTGGTAAGAATACCCAAAATGATAGGAACACCCTTAAATAGTCAGAGTGTTTAAGGCACTGCAGCCTGCAAACAACCTCATCTAGCGAAGTATTCAAAAACTGTCCAAATTTTTATGTAAGGTAGGATAAGACAGAGGAATTTACCTGTATTCTTGTTTTCTGCTGCAGCGTCACTCTGACATATACAGATAATTACTTATGTAAATATTTACTCCTTAAAAATCTAGATGCCAAAGTGTTTATGTTGGCATGAGCAATGCTTGTTTAGAATATTAATTTTGATGTAGTAAATGCATACGAATGGTCCATAACAGTATCGAAACCAACAATATCATAAATAAGCACAGATCACAACTTGGACTAGGCGTGAATATTAATATTTGTTGATATGAATGTGCCCTAATGATATCTCACGCTTTGCCAATAACAGTTATTGACCTTTGATTGTGTCAGCTTTGTTTAGCGGAAGTAGTAGTTGTACTATTAAACTTGTATATTTTTAAAATGAAATTTAACCAGTTTTAATATTTTTTTAATAGCAGAAATATAATTTCATGACTGGTACAAAAATTTTGTACTGTTATTTTATTTTTTAAGCACCTTAAATATTTTATGCAGTTTAAGAGGCATTATTAATGCATCATGAGTTTAATAATATTTTATGAATTTAAGGTATGGGAAAAGAAGTTGAAAATCTCATCATGGAAAATAACGAGCTCTTAGCAACTAAGTATGTAAATTTTTCATCTTCATCTAAAATATTAACCCACTGTTATTTTTAGAAATGCTCTTAATGTTGTTAAAGACGACTTGATAGTAAAAGTTGATGAATTAACTGGAGAAATTGATATGCTGAGAGAAGAAATATTGTCTCTGAATGTGTCTAGAACTAAATTGAGAGAAAAGATAAGCGATTTAGAAGAAGAATTAAAGAAAGTAAAGGAGGCAAATGAGGCTAAACAGGATGCTGATGAGGAATCTGATGTACCTATGGCTCAAAGAAAGAGATTTACAAGGGTTGAAATGGCCAGAGTTCTTATGGAACGTAATCAATATAAAGTAAGTTAAATTTATCTGTTTTTGAGTAGTTTTGCTAAGCAGGACTTTGCGATGTGATCACCCTGTAAATAAAATTCACACAGATCCGAAAATGCTTCTTTTGATATTTTAAATAGTTTAATTCAAATATAAAATATAGAATGTTTACGAAAACTCTCTAGGAAAAACCTATACCTACCTCTGCCTTCTTTCAGCTAATTTTTTTAAAACGAGAAATAATATCGGAGCATTTAGAGCGACTGTTCGTAAGTGCCCATAATTGTAAAAAATTAAATATCAAACCATAATTTCAGAAATAGTTAAGAGTGCTGCTATTAATTTGCCCATGGCAAATATGTTTAAAAATCAGTACTATTAAATTGAAATAAGTTTAGCATTGATAACATCATTGATACAAAAACAAAAAAATGTATGAGGATGACTATTTGGGATTTTTTTTTCAAATCAGTCGTCTAATTGTATATAATTATTCTAATGCAATATATTTTAGGAACGTTTCATGGAACTTCAAGAAGCAGTCCGCTGGACAGAGATGCTTCGGGCGTCAAGAAGTGATACACCCTTTGAGAAACACAGTAACAAAAGCATATGGAGGTTTTTTAGCAACCTTTTCAGCAGCAATGATAGGGTACAACGCCCACTAATTGTTCCTCATTTGAGATATCAAACATCAACTAACCAAGTGGCACCGGGCATTAAAGCGTTACCAAGACTGGGCCATGATCTTCTTGAAACTGAAATGGGTACGGAATTGTGATTTTTATATGTAGATTTGTACCTGCTGTCAATTTTGTCTGTGATATATAAGTATGTTATTAAAACATACTTTAAGTATGTTATTGAAACATCTTTTAAATTTATTAACTTATATGAAATGAATTAATTACATTGAGGAAAGTGGATCATTTAAAAAAAAAAACTGTTTTTTTACCTTTATTTGATAACCGATAGTAAAAATAATTGAAAATATTTTGATAAATATATATGTATATATAGTTGTGTTAATTGTTAGTATTTTAATAGTAATATGAAATATTTTATACTGTTATAACCAATTTTGCTGTAGAAGACTTGGTGAAACTAGACGTACTGTTGATTGAACTGACCAGTGATAGTGTTAAAATGTAAAATAACAGTTTTTTTTTAATAGAGCATCAACATAGAATAGATCATTTAATACTTTTAATTACAAAGCTTTAATTATGCAATCAGTCTATAAGCAAAGCAAAAAGAAATAGGAGAGTTTAAATATGGAAGTTGAAATAGAAAGGTTTTCAGGAGGTCAGTAAAAAATTCTGCGATTTTCTCTAAAGTTTATATCTGTATTTAAAAATAGGTTCTAACTACAGATGCAGATGATAAGTCTGACTTAAATTACAAAGTACGGTTCTTGAAATTCTCTAATTCTCTGCTTTTAAAATAGTTCCATGAATATAAGATATTCATGAAAATATTTCTATGCCAGTGAAAGAATTTAAAAATAAATATTTTATCACACTTGTTCCAAAAAAAAAGTTATCTCTTAAATAGACAATGAATTCATTTGAAAAGGTACTTCTGGTTTTTGTACCATTATGTTTTTTTATTTGATAAATAATGACCAATATATTTTTTATAAATAAGAAAAAAAATTCCAGGTTTTATATATCAATTATTTTTCTCCACAGCTCTTTAGTTTGCCACTAACATAAACTTTTAATTAATCTTGAATGAACAGGCAAAACTGTGAGTATGAATGTTGTAACAAAAAAAATTTTAACTACATAGCATTAATACTTGTTTTTATTTTAAATTCTTTCATAGCTAAAATAAATTGCATATATAACCATTTCAGCACAAGTATCAGTGCAAATATTACAGAAAATATTAGGAGAAAACTGAACATTGACATAGACCAACACAAAAATTAAGGCCAATTTTCAGTTTTTTTCTGATATGGGTGATTCATCTGGACTAGGTCAAATTGTAATTGTAGACTAGTCCCCCATATAAAAGTTCACTTGTACAAATATCAATACGGAGGTCATTAATTCTATATTTTTGTCCTAACTCCTAATGTGGCGCTTATGGAATAATTGTCCTGACGACAGCCTGACAGGCGCAATAGAAAGCAAATTCAGTAGGTGATGACTCAGTTTAGTGTTAAATGCCGATGTGTGTGACATTTCGAGCTAGTGAAATGTACATACGTTAACTGTGGATGTGGGGTACGTAGGTGATTCCAAATAACCCATGGTTAATGGGTCTAACAACTTTCATTACCAAGATACAGGGTGTTTTATTGGTTCTACCTAATTTTTTCTTTAGCCACAGTACACGAACCACTCTGTATAACAATTTAATATTCAGTAGGTATGTTTTACTCAATTTACTGAATCGATTAACATAACCAAAATAGAAATGCAGGTCCGGCTGTCAATATCAATTTTGTATATCCCACAAACAACACCCATCTAACAAAATTTAGAAAATCTGTTTAGATATTTGAAAACACCGGAAAAAAATAAACTAAATAGCATACTTCCTACATTTCTGCATCAATTCTACAAGTTTGATTTTTTAACACAAATTCAGTTTTATAGGAAATTCCACGATACAATTTGAAAAACTTCCTGATCATGTTGCTTTAGTGTTATAAAAGTATTTCAAAAGGAAATTACAGGTCTGACCTTAACCAGAATAATATTTTTCTTAATCATCATTTCAAACACCCTGCATAACGTAATTTTGAAAATAATATTAAATATGCTCTTAATAAATGAAAAAACAATCATACAGTATGAATAAATAACTTTATTGTGTTTACATTTTGGCTAAAGCCATCGATTTATTTTTTTTGCGTCTTATTTTTATTAACGTCTTGGCAGAGTTTAGCATATTGTTATTCCACCACTCAACCAAAATGCATACAACAACCATTCTCTCGCACATTTGCCAGATGTCGTAACCGAGACTCAAACTCAGGATAGATAGACAATGACTAGACGTGTTTTGCCACGCAACAACACTTTAGAGAAATGTGCTACCGTCTCGGTATTTTAAAAATACCACTGTATATTCATGCCCTAGCCAGAATACGAAACCGAGACCCTTTGGTCTCAGGCCTAACATGTAAGCACTGAACCACTGAGCCGTTTCCATTTCCATTTGCCTACACTTAATTTCTGTAATTCATTGGTACATGGATTTAGGTAAAACGTAAAGAGAAGTTATTTATTCATATTGGATGCTTCTTTTCCCATTAATTCAGTGAATATTTAATATTATCTTTAAAATTATGTTATGCAGAGTGTTTGAAATGATGATGAAAAATAGTATTTTGGTTTAAGATTGGACCTGTAATTTATTTTTCAAATACTTTTATTACACTAACAATATGTTTTAATTACTCAAAGATGAATAAATTTGACAATAAAAATAGTTTTTTTAATTGTACTTCATGGAATTTTCTATAAAATTGAATTTGAGATAAAAAAATAAAATATGTACAATTGAATGTGGAAATGTAGAAAGTATACCATTTAGTTATTTTTTTTCCGCTGTTTTCAAATATCTAAATAAATTTTAAAAATTTTGTTATACAGAGTGTTGTTTTTGCAATATATGGAATTGATACTTTTTTATGAAACTGGACTTGTATTTCCACTTTGGTTAATATCGATTTGATAAAGTTTGTAGAACATACGTACTGATTATCAAATTTTTATACAGAGTGGTTTATAAAATTTAAATGCTTAAAAACAAACAATTTTAAAAAATTACTTGTATGTAGAGCATAGGAAAAATAACAGTGCTAGTTAACTCAAGCTAAAAATGTTAACCGATACGTTACTGATGGTTCAACTAACAATAAATTGTTTTTTATGGTAGTTTTATATTTATGAAATGATTCTATTTCCTTGATATGTCTTGACAAGGGATTAAAAAGTTGAGGACGATTATAACAGCAACCTTTTTCTAAAAGAATGATTTTATGTAGCGGGTAACAGAATTATCTTTGTTCTTGTTCCTAGTGTCAAAAGCATGGTTCTTTATGAAGTTTTCAAATAGATCTTTGTTCTTGTACACAAAACAGAGATAGTCATATACATATCCTGTTAGAGTATTAACATTCAGATTCTTAAAAGAGCTTATTCTTAAGTTTGTCTTTGCTCTAACTGCTTGTTTTTCAGCAATGAAAATATCATTACTGTACTTGAACTCCCCCAAAACAAAATTCCATGTGACATTAATGGATAAAAGTTTCCATAATAGGCAGTTTTAGAGTGTTTAGATTTGTTAATTTTTTGAGTTCTTTTAGGGAATAGCATACTTTATGAGTCTAGATGTCAATTGCTTAATGTGATCTCTCCAGCTTAGATGTTCATCAATTATTATACCTAAGAATTTCGTTGGTTGGGAGAGTGAGATATTAGCATCATTTAAGGTTATCTGGGTTGGATAGTCATTTTCATTTCTGGGATGTTATAAATAGTATACAGTTTGTTTTATTTATATTTAATATTAGTGAATTTTTATAAAACCAATTAGACATGACTAAAATTATTGAGATGGTGTTTTGTTCTAATATAGTTTTTCTGTGACTAAAATATTTGTATCATCGGCATAAGTGGTTATTGTTGGGTCATTGTTACTAAAAATCAGTGGTGTCATTTATATATAGTAAAAATAATACTGGTCCATTTATACTGCCCTGTGGAACTCCTGTTGTTATTTCTTTGGACTCTGACAGATATTCTACTCCATTATCACGAATACATACTCGTGATCTCGATTTAACAGGTGTAATTGAAACCAATTGTATGCTATTCCACAAATGACGATTTTTTCTAACTTATTTAAAAGAGTCTGGTGATTCACATAGTCAAAAGCTTTCGACAGGTCTAGAAATACTCCTGAGGTCAGCTTATCATTTTGAGGATGGTAATCATGTCTCATGGGGGGTACCTCACGTACTTAATCTTTGCTTTATTGCCTTTTATTTTGGCCTAATCCAGATAAATCATCCGATACGACTTTTTTTATATTCTGACACCTGGGTTATTTCACATATTCCAGAGAATATAACGGCCTTTAGATCTATATTCATATGAACGATTTCAATTTATGCATCTACATATGAATGTACATTGCTTTTTAAGCAAAAGAAAAAAGTTCTATAGCTTTTTTGGCCTTTTTAGAGCAGCTGTAAATTAGAAAATTTCAAGCGTCATTTTGTATACACACTAATAAAATCATTAATTATAAATTAAATTTTGAAATGCCATAAATAGGTCAATTAGTAAATAGATCCAGACAGTTTATTCAATGTATATTTTTGAGGAAGACTGGATCTCGATGTGACATTAATACTAAGTTATTTCCACAAACATAAAAACTGCACATTATACTCCACAAATCCACACACGATCAAATTGGCTCATTTGAAAATAATTACACTGTGTTGCTTTTAATCATCTCCAGATGATATCAGCCTGGCTGGTGAAATGTGTATTAAGTAGTATACTGCTGTGACAGAAGGTCATATCTGAAAAAATATAATTTTAGAGAAATTAACTGTTCCAAATTATGCTATAACATTTCAAAATTAACAGTTTTCGTTATTGGCAATTGAATTCATATTTCTTTTATTAATGTAACCATATAACATAACATTATACAGCGAGCGCTGTTTCAAGTCAAACAGCCATTAAAAGAAAAGCAAATAAAGACGTATGTAGAGTATGCCCCCTCCACCTGTAGTGAGAACCGCCATCAATTATCCACATAAGAAATGCATCATTTGCTTAAACACCTGTTCGAATTGAATCAACTCTCGCTGTATACATACCTGGCGTATAAATGCCATTAAAACATCAAAAATGGTTTTTTTTGCACTTACGACTTCCTGTCATAGCAGGGTAGCCTAGTGCTCAGTGTTTTGGTGTTTGTCGGAGGTTACTTCAGCGTTAACTTATATATTTGAGGTAATTTTTTTTTCAAGCTGGAATTCATTTTTTTCATAGCATAGCTACATACCTTAATGCCATCACATGTAATGTTAGCACTTTTTTACATTGAAAGATGAATCTCTAGTTAGGTCACATTTTCTAGTCAATCCATGTATCCATTACTTAAACATAAACAGGAAGTAACAATAAGATTAGCTGTAAATGCTCTTCAAGTTCAAAACAAAGTACCTTATACCTGGTGTTTTTGTGGATAATTTGACTCAAAGCAGCACACATATTTGTTTGAGTTCTTGGTTTCATTTTTATATTCCACTAAAATTATCATGTTTTTATTTTGTATTTTTAAGCAAATTATATAAAGAAAAAAATTCGTCAAAGAACGAGAAACATTTTTTCCAATAAGTGCCAAATTTGGTATTAAATTACAAATTTTTAATATTCCTGGTATACATACACTGATCCTTAATTATCTGAATTGTCAAAAGCTTCTTGGTTATTTACAAAAAATCTTATATTTTGTTGTTTCTTAGTTTATAATTTATGGTTAGTAATTTGAATTGGATAATTTTACAAAATGGATAATTCTCGAAATATTGGTTGGAATTAGGGCACTCAATTTGTTTTCATCACTTTCATCATTGATATTTTCCTAAGTGTTGTAATTTAATTTGCCTATTCTTCTTTTTGCATTAAAAGCTAAGATATTTTTATCTATGAAACAATTCTCTACCAGAGCTTGTAATAGACTGTTAGTACGCATTGCTAATAGAAACGAATTGACAACCAACGATTACTAATAAAATGAGTAAAAAATAGGTAGAGGGAGTACGATGGTATGAACGAACTTTCCCCTCTCGAAAATCATCTATCTATACTCCATTTAATTTATATAAGTACATACAAATTTCTAGCAAATATATTATATAAATACATTTTATGTATTTATAATGCACCACGTGCCTATGTATAGAACTATACACGACAATGGGTCGCTCTACGAGCCCAGGTAAACAGTTTTTTATGTGCTTATATGAAATTAATGGAGTACAGCTCAGTTCATATAACATCATCATACATTGTGCTTATGAAAAATTACAAATAAGAATATTTGGAAAAATGCAGTTTGTATATCTTAAGGGGCCTACACACACTGAAACCTGTTGCGATGCACGTTGTTACGGTCAGTTTTCTATATGTTAAGTTTTTTTTGGTTTTCATTTAAAAGTTAATAGAAATTAATCCATTTATTTGTAGGGTCACCTCGTATATAATAAATACCGAATTAAATATTAACGGGTCAATTCATCTAATTTATAATATAGTTATGTATAAGCTAGAGTAAACTTTCTTGGTTTAACGTGGTTTTAAATTAATTTTGCATCTATTTTATTTACGTTCAGCATGTATATTTCAATGGGCTTGCTGTCAAATTCTATTTACTTGCCTTAGAGCTAACGAATCAGCTGTTCACGTGATCTTCAAGAATACGTCTAAATTTAATAATTTAATTCTAATAATTCCATTATTAAATTCATCTTAGTAATCGAGTTAGGATTATTACAACTATTAACATCTCTCTTAATTGTTAATAGGGTATATTTTTATTAATTTTCCAGGTTTAGATATATTTAGAATGGGTTATTTCTTTCTTCAGTTGGCAACACTACTAGGATTGTGAGAATATGCTCTGGATATTGTACTAGTACATTTAAATTTTAAAAGTTAATAATTATTGGTAATTAATAATTAATCAATTAGTAACGTATTTATTTATCAGTAATTATCCTAAATTATATTGGTCTAGCATTAAATTCAAGGAAAATGTTTTTTTTTTTGTATCCATATTAACAATAATTTATTCCTTTCGTAGAAGATATACTACATCTCTCTCTTCACTCGTCTTTTTTTTTTTTAAAGAAAAGAAAAAAAAACATCAGTTAAAACTCAGTTTTTGAACAGTAGAGTTGTCTTGTGATATTTCTAATTTAAATGTGCCATTTAGCACTCCAATTTTCGGGATTCTTTGGAAATTCACAAATTTAAGTTGTGTTATTTGGTTCTGTGTATCATCCCTCACAATTTACGACTTGTTCGGATTCCACAACTTGCTGTTATCTCTGTAAATAATTTTTTTCATTAGACCTCGTGTTCGCATATTTATTGTAATGATTTTCATTAGGGTTCTGTCGAATATATCCCAGCGTTTGTCCTGGGCCACGACTAAGTCGCCATCCATCCTTGAGTATGTATATTTTAATTTATTATATAACTGTACCTTGTAATTCGTGTTATTTCAGGGCTTTTTTTTATTGGATCAATTTTTTTCTGGAATTTCTGAGATTTCTTTGTCTTGGATTTATTGTATTTTCCTGTATTTTCACCCTGCCGCTTTATTATCAAGCTGCAGTTTTGGAAAACTTGAAAAGTAAACTTATGTCACTGTTGATTTGAGCATTGAAATTTGGAGTCTGAAATAGTAATAACGAAATTCAACGTTTCCACATTTTACTCCCTGGTTTTACCACGAACCATCCACCCTCATAGAGGAATCATCCCTTTCATGCTGCACTCAAAAATTATTGCAAACCACAGCCTAGTTTTTAGTTTTTGTTGTTTAATCAAGTTTAAGTGTTAGGAAGTGATTGGGCTTCCACCGTTTAATCTCTTTTCATTTACTCTACAAATAAAAAAAAATACATATCTAAATATCATGTTGAGTTAAATGATTAAGAGGAAAAATATTTATTTTGCTAGTGTGAAAAATAGAATCTCTGACCCTTTTTTTTGCCTTAAGTTAAACAACTTCTACATATAGATTATATATACATACATATCCATATATGTATATTTCTTTTTATCACTTAAAGATTTACTGTAAACCGGATGAGATCACTGAAGGGCACTCCCCCTCCATAATACACTAACGCTTGTGAATATTGTACACATTCACAACCTATAATATAATCTTTTTTTTTTTGCTTGCAAAAAAAATATCTTTTATCCATATATACTACTTATTTGTCCGATTAGAATATTTAAAGTCATGAATGGTTTAATAAATTGTTAATTTCACGCAAAATAGTTTATCTTATTTGGATTATTTATTTATTTATATTATATTAATATTCAATACAAATTTGATTTAAAAAGTAATAATAATTAAGCCATAAAATGTTACATATATTATATTATAAAGATTTAATTTCTTCAAAAATATTTTCCTTTACAAAAAAAGTGGTTTGGACCCCATATACCAGGTAGCCTCCTAGCAAGGTTGTGTTTCTTGTTTTTTGCTAGTGGCGCCCCGGAGATATAATGATAAATTTTTTTTGTTGAACCCACGTGTATATGTATTTTTTTTTTATTGATGAGACTGCGCTAATCTTGGATAACTTTTGTTACGCACATTTGCATCCAAACTGTTTATTTTCTTGTTTCATTTTTTATTAGTAATCTCTATTATTTACCTACTCATAATGTAACAACGTATCGACTCCTAGGTTTCATGAAACTTGCATCAGTTTCAGTTTGCCCCACATTACTCTGATACGCTGATGCCAATTTACACACACTCCAACTTGCATCATGAAATCTGGGAGCCGATCCATCGTGCATCGTAACATGTTGCGGTGTGTGTAGGCCACTTAGACTTCAAAAACAAACCTTGAAGATAAGTTTTACAACATGAAAAGACTTTAAAAATCAAGCTAATTAACTTCTTCGTTAAGTGCCTAAAAAAATTTACATGTATGATGTTTTTGAAATGGTAAAATAATGGACGCTTTTTTTTCATATATGATCAATCCCAAAATTTCAGGGTGATCATTTTAAGTGCTTCGATTTCATTGCTTGATTTTTCACCTAGAAAAACCATAACTGTACTTTTCTGTGAAATCCTAATCAATCGAATTTCATAAAAAAGTTGTGTGTAATGTGCATCAAATACATATTTTTCTCTTACAGTTTAACTGTAAATTACTTCATCTTTGTTATTTTAATTAACACACGCTGTATATTTAGCTCTATTTAAAGAAAATTTCTTTCTTAATTGAACATTGAATATCATCATTATCTTTCATATTTAATAAGATTAAGATATTGGGGTTTAAATTTAAAATAACACAAATATATTTTTTAAAGCAAAACCATCTATGAAAGGAAATAAAAACACTAATGGCCAATTTTTAAAAACAGTATATGGATAACCACATAATTAATGAAAAGATAAGTCACAGCAATATTTTCACAAAAAAATATTGATGATATTAAATTCAGCAAAAAAATTAATTTAATTAACAGATGCAGAGATAATTTGATCAAACGCCTATACCTTTGCGGCAAAATGGTAATGTTTTCGAACATTTGTTATAAATAAAATAGAATATAGAATAAATGTAATTTTTTTTTTATTTTCGTAGATGACTTTGTTTTAAGAGATATATTTGTGTGAAAGAATGATTTAATACAGGGATTTTCATGAAAGATTGTCCCCCTCTTTACTTTTTTATTTTATGTCCTAGAAAAAAATGGTAAAATCAAAAATTATAGGAAATTTTCTTCTCATCTCAATGCACTAAACAAAAAAATAATCAAGCAACGCGTTTTAAAGATATACACCAAACTTGTGTTTTTTTTCTTATTTTAACGGAACACCTTGTTTATTTTTGTATTTTTGAATTTGTTGTGCAACTATATGTAATAATTATATGTTTATTCCAAAATTACTGGAGATATTCGCAAAAAATAAAACCTGAGCATCCACACGTCTAAAATAAAATATCACAAATATCGAAATATCACATTGTCTATTGCAAAATTTTAAGATTTGACCATAAGTAGATAATATAGTAATGCCAGTAAAAACATAGAGAGAATGAAGCACAATGCCAAAAAGAACTTATTAAGAAATGTTTACAACAAAATTTAAATTAATTTTGCCATGACAGGAAACAACATAAAACAATACACATTTATAATCAGTGGAATGTCACATGTCCATATCTGCATTAATATACAGGGAGTTATTTTTCTATATTTCACTTTTTTCGTGTCATAACTTTATTTGATGTTCAGTTGTTTTTTTTTTAGTTTTGGAATTTTTTTCCTAGATAAGAAATCAAGCAATGGAAATCGAGTGAGGCACTTAAAAATTATTAAAATGAATATGTTTTAATTTTATTGAAATATTTAATTTTTAAATGTTGACATTGATATTTCAGACAAATAAGGAATAAACTGTTGGTTGTGTATCAGTTAAAGTATGAGTCACGTTAAATTGTTTCCACAAGAAAATTAAAATTGTTAAAATAAAATTACACAATTCCAGTTCTTTAAAAATATAAAAACAGACCAAATTAATTAGGGTGCATTAAAAGTTATTTTTAAAACTAAAAATTAGATGTATACAATTTTTTTTATGCAACTTACAAAAAAATTTAAACTGCAGCTTTGATTTTCCGATTTATAAAAATGTAAATTTGACAGAGCAACTTAAATTTAACGCTGTGTTGGTGAATTAAACGTTTTTAATTTACTTGTTTAATTTTTAGAATAATTAATTACTTACCAGTTTTTTTACCACTAAATCTTGTATTAAGTGTTTTTTTATATTTATTCCCCATAATATTTTTGACTTATTTCACATTAAGAATTTGTTATAAACTATTTAGTGTTATGGATTGTTTACAGTAACAGTTACCCACCAAAGCTCAAATACATATAATATTAACAATTAATCTAGTCTTATAACAATGTCAAATCTTTGTTACCAAATAAATGTTACTTTAATTTTTGTTTGTGATTGTTGAGTTTAAATATATTCTATTAATTTTATTCAGTGTTTTATTTTCTAAAGTTTTTCTATACGTTTAGGTTTTGTTTTCACGTCATTTAGGACCACTAGTGAAAGGTTTTATAAAAAAAAATATCTTAAGAATGGTGTATAAATATAGATTGACAGTAGTTACAAAATAGTAAGTAACTGAAAAAGTATTATGTAAAATCATATAACATGTCATTTTTAGGTTCAGATAAGCTCGCAATGAGAAAAGCTTTAGAAAGGCGAGAGCAGTATCGACAAGTTAGAGCACACGTAAAAAAGGAAGATGGTAGAATGCAAGCATATGGTTGGAGTTTACCGGGAAAAGTTACTACTAGTTCCACGGGGAAACAAAGTAGTGGAGGAGTTCCTGTACCTGTACCAGTTTATTGTAGACCATTAGCCGAAACGACACCCGCAATGAGAATTTGGTGTGCTGCAGGAGTTAACTTAATGGGAGGATATACTAAAGATGGAGGATTAATGGTAAATTATAATTTTAAATTTTATTCTTATTAAGTTAAACACAATTAATATTTTTATTTTTGTTTCTTGGAGCTTACGGAAAAATTCTTGATTATCTAAAATATACAGTTACGTTACTAATAGTTACCCAGAATGCTACTGGGCAAATTAGCCCCTGCGCTTGTGACTTTACGTCAAAAGATCAGTCAGGTTGTTTTTTTTTTGACAATTAATATGAGACAAAAAAAAATAATGTATTTCCCTAACGTTTCTGAAACGGACCTGTTTCCTTTTTCAAAGTTATGTATTTTTCTTTTTGCTGAAAATGTCAATTGTGGAACTTGATATATATTATTTGTTTATATTAAAATCTCCATTAAATGCAATTAATTTAGCAGTTTTATATTGTTGCTCACTAAAAAAAAGAGAGTACCTACTATTTATGGGTTATATTAAGAAAAATAGGAAAGCGTAAATGAAGTAATTGATCCTGAATTATGTGTGAATAGTTTTATAAACATAATAAGAAGACATTTGCATTATTCAACTCAACTCTGAAATACTACCAAAAAAAGTAAAAAAAAAACGTAACGTGGATAATAGAGGGATTTATGCAATCAATGGCAATTCACGACAGTCTGCATAAAGAACTTCAACTAAATCTAGATGATGAGAATCTAAAAAAAAACAGGTATAAATTATATAGAAATAAAATATATAAGCTTATAAGTACAGCCAAGAACTTATACTAACCAACTAAAAAATAACAAAAAAGACTACGTAAATTCTGGAGTACGGTAAAAAGTGCAATGAACATGTACAAAAAACGAAGATAAAGCAGAACATATTAAGAAATTAAAATATGGGTTAGACGTTAATCACTAAGTCTAAACTGGGAAAAAAACCAGATGTCTTCCATTTTGAGTGGGCTCTCGCACTAAACCACAATTTAATAGTATAATACTACACAATGAAGTATGCGACAAAGGAAATCTAACATGTAACTGTGAAAATAAAATATATATAACGGAGGAAGCAAAGTAACTAGGCATCATCTTGGACACTCACTTGCGTTTTGAAAAACATGTACAATACATCGCTCCTAAGCTGTGAAAGGCAATATTTATACTAAGGAAACTGAAAGGGTTTATGAACAAAGAAAATTTAAAAATGATATATTATGCATTGTTTCATTCAGTGTTACAGTATGGGAGTACAGCATGGGGCTCTATTTATGAGACCACAATAAGTTGGTTAGAGATTTTACAAAAAAAAAAACACCAAAGATTCTACTGAACAAAAATAACATGTATCCGACAGATCTCCTGTATAGTGAGATAGACGTCCTTAACCCAAGAAAAACCTGTTACAAAAAATATATAATGACAAACACATAATAACAGTTGTAAACAGTTTATATTACAACAAAAAACAGCCCATAAAACTTATAGCAGAGATACCAAAAAAGTGCAAAAGAATTTCTCAAAAATGCATAACATACAAAAAATATTTAATAAGGTTACTGTAAGCATAAAAAGTTGTAAAATTTTCTATAAATGAAACGAGTAAAAAAAACTATTTGCATGAAAATGCTTTCAACACGTCAGATATAATGGACTTCCTTGTGCTGTCTCTCTCATTTTATTATTTTGTAAACAAAGAAAGCTTGAACAGCATATGTTATAGATTAGAGATAAATTTGTGACATAATGGCATTCTTTCGTGATTTCGATAGTACCTAGTTTCAACCATCATTAGTAATGAAATTTCCTTGAAATTTTGTTCCATCTGTTTATTTTTTAAAATCTGCTGAGGTACAACATGTACCTCATTATATTTAATATTTAAAAAAATATACAGGGTGTCTAAAAATATACAGGGTGGAATCATGCTTTTAGTTGATTTTATCTTAGCTATTTTAGTTTATGCAAAGTGTCTTCAATCCAATTAATAGGCATGGTTACAGTGTTTAGTGTTATTTTCCGTTTTTGCGGATTTCGAGTGGCAAATGTACTACAAGTTCTTGATATTACTTTATCATATTCTCCATAAATAATAAACAAATTCAAAAAGTGTTTGTGGGTGTAATTTAAACGCAGTGGCATTTTTTGACATAAGAGAATGACTGACATTACTGATTGTTTCTAATCATGGCCAATTTGATAAAATGTTTACTAAAAATTCTTGAATTTCTAAGAAAATCGGAAATATTTCAAAAAGTTGTAACTTTAACCCGACAATGCTTATATTAGAAAAAAATTATACATAAATTGATATAAGAAAATACAGGGTGTTCTATTTGACTAAGCAAGTTTTTGCGGTTTGAGGTTTACAAAATGTAACGTCAAAAATGGAACACTTGGTATACTATTATTGAATTTCTTTAAACTTATGGTCTTTCTGCATGCCAAAAAGCAAATGAGTATCTTTTACACAAGGAAAGTTATAAAGATTATTGTAAACCATTACAGCTGTCAAATTTTTTTTAAAATGTCAAATATCTCTGAAACGGCTGGGTTTAGGCATATGGTATTCTACATGTTTTTGACTCAGAATTGTATGCTCTTTTCGAAATTCCTAAAATATATAGGGTGTTCCATTTAAAATACGCAAGTTGCTATCGACTTCCAGTATAACCGGAAGTGGCAGATGCTTGTAATTATTTTAACGGGGAGGCCCCCCCCGGGCAAAAAACCAAAAAAAAAAAAAAATTTTGGGGGGGGGCCTCCCCCCTAGGGGGGGGGGGAGGGGCCGGGGGGGGGCCCCCTGGAAAAAAATTTTTTTTTAATTGGGGAAAAATTTTGGGCCATTTTGGAAAGCGGAAAAGTTTTTTAGCGGAAAAGGGTTATTAAAAGAAGATATTTTTCTTAAAAAAAATTCCAGACATTGCACATATTTACAACACTATCTGTAATCACCACTGTCAGAATAGTTAAATATCTGATGTGGTGCGCACATAATTTTCTTATACTAGTATATATAATCCTGATCTAAAAAAATCATTCTGTTTAATTTTTCACTTAACTCAATTAAATTTTAAAAACGTACCTTAAATGTTTAGTAAAAATTTTTTAATAATTAATTATCAGTGTCTTTTGATACTGTCAATAATAATTCATGTCATATATTTTAATAATTTCTTCTTATCGACTGACATTTTTGTAACTAAATTAGATATATCAAATGTCAAACTACCAGATTTATCATAACCCCATTTGATGAGGTCAAATGAGTACAAAATTTCAGTTTACATCAGCTTTATTTAAGTACTTGGAAAATATATTTTATTCGCTTGATATAGTAAATATGATTTATAATCTTTCATCAAGAACATTTTTTTTTGTACAGTCAAATACAAAAAAGTTTGGGTTCAGTGGACCCCCTTTTCAGCTGGCCAATTTTGCTCATTACCGAATTTTTCATTGTCTTTGGCCTTTAGAACAAGTGTACCAAGTTTGAAGGCTTTATCTGTGGTTGCCATCGCGATACTACAGATATGCAGACAGATTTTTTTCCATAATGTTATGTTTTTTCATTATAATTCGTCGAGATTCGTCCAGAAATGCAATAAAAATGTTTACTATACTTCCTTATGTTATGTATAAGAAAATAAAAAAGGAACATGGATTTCATCACACCACTTGTACCTTGCTAGAATCAACTTCTATCACATCTGACAAAACATTAAATATGTATGTATTAACTAGTGTGGGAATTGTCCCGAGTTACACTTAAAAAAAAAACCGGTTTGGAAGTAGCAAATAATATATTTAATATTGGAGTTCCACTGACATCAGTCCATCCACCTGATATTCAATTATTTTAGGTTTAAACCGCGTTTGCACCCATTTTTATAAAGAGTGCATTGGGTTTTTAATTTTTCTTTATGAACAAGTTTATCCTAAAAATCATGAAATTTGGTACCAGGTAACTTTATATTAAATGATATAAAAGTCCATTAATGTACAAAAACATGTATATTGGTATATTTAACCTAAAATAACACATTTTAATTTCTTTCACAAATTAATATGCAAATTCATGCAACATAATTTAATCTAATTATTATGACCAATATTAAATATTTAGAGAGATTTGATCTAATTTTTACAATAAGTTGTGGTTTTCCCATGGTAAAATATTATTAATGTTAAAGAAATAAGAACCTTTAATGCCAGTGGTGGCTGGTGATTTTGAGTTGTCATATCGGAGCCTGGGACCCCCAAGTGATACTTTTTAAGGCATAACTATCAAAACTAGGTAAATGAAGAAGTTTTGCAAAGAAAAAAATGTGATTGAAGTATTTGCAGAAAAAAAATTGCCTCCCGAGATTATTTTTTTAGACAATTTATAAAATATTAGCAAATATTTTTTTTCAGAATCAGGTGGAAAGTATATCAACAGATTTCAAAATTCATAAAAATAATATTGCTTTTTTATAAAGTTATACCTTTTTGATGAAAAATTAATTTAAAATAAAATTTCAATATGGTGTAACTTTATTAAAAAAAAAAAACAATATTTGATTCTGAAAAAACGCGATATTTGCAACTTTTTTTCTTCAAATTTCAATTGCAATTTTTTTTTGCAGAACTTCTTGAGTCTTTATTTATACCTTAATGTATTGCTTGGGTCCTATGCTCTAATTCTGAGATATGATTTACCCTAAATTTCATCAGCTGCCACTGTTTAATAATTTAATTGCTTAAATCAAAGGTATACCACACTGGGTCCTTCTCTTTGCTTTCAATATTTGCTAGAAAAAGTTAAGAAATAATTGAAATTAAATAAAACGTAATAAAATTAACAGTTCATATTATTTACCAATTTTGTTTTTGAGGTGAGGACAGAAAATATAATTAACTAGTGGAGTTTATTTTATTTTCATCAAACACTCCAACAACCACCATGTCACTATGTGTTATAGGTTAGAAACACGAAACATAAAAAAGATATATAGGCATTAAATTTAAATTTTTCATCGCATCTGGTGCATTCATAAAAACCCAACCAGGAATAAACTCGCATAGGATTTGTTACTTTGGCACATCTCTAAAAATGTTACAATTTTTTTTTTCAACAACTGACTTTTGTGTCAAATCGTATTTGTCAAGCAATTTATTTGCTAAGTCCTCTGTAGATGGAAACATTTATCAACTGGTTAATATTTAACATAATTAACCAGTAATTAATGCTAATTTTGGTTAATAACCAAATGGTCAATTAACCTTGTGCCAACACAAAAACAGAAATATTATCTTGATTTTTAAATAAAAATTCTTATTTTTTAATAGTTTCTATAAGTTTTCCTAAAAATGTTATTGTTACGCCACTGGACTGTGCAGACTGGTTAGATTAGGCTGGAATTGTACACGAACGGCCGGGAATATTCTGGAGTGCTCTAGACCGGGAGAATGCATGTATAAATAAGACACACGGTGAGCTGAGATTCAGTCTGAAGTCGAACGTGAGAGAGTAAAGAAGAAATACGAAAGAGACTTATAAGTGTTCAGTTGTGATTATAATTAGGACAGTGATTAATCTATTGTTGTTAATTGTTAATTAGTAAATAAAGTAGTGATTAAGTGTTCCTGGACTTTCAATCAACGAATCTACGAGTAGAGGTGTTTGTGTGGATAGCAAACACGTGACAATTTGGTGTCGGAAGTGGATTGGAAGAGAAATTTCTGGAAAATTCGAAAAGGTTCTACAGTGTTCTTCTCAGAAATTAGTGGTAACACGGAGAATTAAGCTACTGGACAGTGTTTGGAGGACTATTTCTGGACTGAGTAGTGACTTTAAAGTGGATTTTCGAGACGTTTCTAGAACATTCGATTTAGAAATAACTGCAAATACGCGAGTGCCGCTAGTAATAACGTGTTGTAGACTGAGAAAAAGGGATACTAGTGCAATTTCGGGAAAATTCCAGAACATTCTATTTGGAAACTACAGGAGATACGTGAATTGTGTCGACGGGAACGTGTTGTAGACTCAAAAACGAGACTATAAGTGACTTTTAGTGGCAATTCTAGAACATTCGATTTGGAAACTACAGAAGATACGTGAATTGTGTTAACGGAAACGTGTTATAGACTCAAAATAAGACTTATTAGTGATATTTCGTGAAAACTCTCGAACATTCCATTGGACAACTAGTGGAGATAAGTGAATTTTGTCAACACAAAAGAAGTATAGACTCTAAATAAGACTTTCTAGTGCTGTTTCGAGATTTTTCTGGAACATTTCATTATTAAAATAGACGTGATATCAACATTTTACGGACTTTATAGTGTAATAAACTTTATTCTGAAATTGATTTACGTGTCGTGAGTTAATGCCAACAACAAGAAGTATGGCGGAGAAGCAAACACAGGACATGCTTGCAGCATTGTTACAACGGATGGACGAACAAGAGAGAAGACGACAGGAAGAAAAAGCAGAACAAAGGAAAATTATGGAAGATCAAGAAAGAAGACGACAAGAAGGCAAAGAAGAACAAGAGAGAAGACGTCAGGAAGAAAAAGAAGAACAGAGAAAAATTATGGAAGATCAAGAAAGAAGACGACAAGAAGACAAAGAAGAACAAGAGAGAAGACGACAACAAGAAAAAGAAGAACAAGAGAGAAGACGACAGGAAGAAAAAGAAGACCAAGAGGGAAGACGACAGGAAGAAAAAGAAGACTTGATAAGAATGATCGAGGGCCTGGAAATAAGACGACAGGAAGAAAAGGAAGAGCAAAGAAAGGAACGCCAGGAAGAATTAAGACAACTTATGGAGGGACAGCATCAAGTCATGCTCTCGGTCACTGAACAATTGAAGGAAGATGTACAGGCTGAAGTCAGTGAAGTTAAAGAAAAAGTCAGTATTGTTGAAGGAGAAGTAGCCCGGCTCAAGCAACAATTAAGGGAGAGGAGTGGCCAATTGGTACTATCGTCTGGTGCTAGGTTACAACCACCTTCCTTCGACGGTCAAAGTTCATGGTCAACTTATAAGAGACAATTTGAGGCAGCTGCACGGTCAAATAACTGGAACGATGAAGAAAAAGCAACAGCATTGGTATTAGCACTAAGGGGCCAAGCATTGGACCTGCTCCAAACAATTCCTGCCGCACAGCAACAAAACTTTAGCATTTTGGAGGCAGCGTTAGAACTAAGATATGGCGACCAACATCTCGCCCAAGTATATCAGGCTCAGCTCAAATCACGCAGACAACGAGGTGGAGAAAGCCTCCAGGAGTTCGAGGCTGCGGTAGAAAGATTAGCCCATCTAGCCTATCCTGATGCACCAATGGAATTTCAACAACAGTTAGCAGTTGGTACATTTATTGATGGAGTAAGGGACCAGGAAGTCAGGCGAATTCTTAAGTTGGCCAGGCATAAGCTTAGTAGTGAGGCTTTAGTACATGCACTGGAGATTGAGGCTGCCTATAAGGATACCACACAATCAAATCAGAGAGTACGAGCTGTGAGTGTGGAGGAAGACAAGCCAGACAACACAACACAAAACCTGGTATCTGATCTACACAAGATGATGACCCAACTACTGACAAAATCGAACTCCCAGCAGAGACAAGACCAACAACAAAGTAGTGGGAGGCCGAATGGAGGCATCCGTTGTTATAGGTGTGGCAAAGTGGGCCATATCAAGAGGAACTGTCATGAGCTCAACATTCAAGATCTGAGACAAACCCAACAGCAAAGTAGTGGGAGACAGAGTGGAGGACGTATGCGCTGTTATAAGTGTGGCAGAGTGGGCCATATTCAGAGTAACTGTCGTCAGCGCATCCCTGAGAGGGTCGCAGTAATGGAGAAGCCACAGGAAAACTGGCGAGCTGGTACTTCGCGGAATATAGCAGATGGCCTTTCCAAAAGACCGTGTGACAAAGACTGCAAGCCTTGCCACCGTAAGGAAGAACAACAAAATGTACAAATAATGAAGACCGTTAAGATTGATGTTCCGGATTATTGGACAAAAGAGTCGTTAAGGGAAGCGCAGTTAAACGATAACGAGACTGGTCCTATTCTGAAATGGAAAGAAAGAGGGACCCGACCCGATTGGAAGGACATTTCAAATAAATCGGTGGGGCTGAAGGCTTTATGGGCACAATGGGATTCCCTTATAGTAGAGGATGGACTGCTGAAGAGAGCGTGGGAAAGTCCAGATGGGAGGAAAGTTACTTTGAAATTGTTAATCACGAGGTGTCACGTAGCAGATGTACTTCAGCAAGTGCATAATGAAACGTCTGGCGGACATTTTGGCGTCAACAAAACCCTGACAAAAGTAAGACAACGTTTCTACTGGGTAAACAGTCGTCAAGATGTGGAGGCTTGGTGCCGCCAATGTGAAGTTTGCGCGGCAAGAATGGGGCCACAAATAAGAAATAAGCAATATAACGCCAGGGCTCCTTTTGAGCGAATTACAATAACAAATGACCGTATGAAGGCTCGTTATGATCGTAAGGCTAATTCAGGAGGGTACCAGGTGGGAGAGTTGGTTTGGCTATATAACCCACAACGAAAGAAAGGCAGGTCCCCGAAGCTTCACCCGCCCTGGGAAGGTCCTTACACTGTCGTCACCAGACTAAACGACGTTGTATATAGAATTCAGCAAAGCCCAAAATCCAAGATGAAGGTGGTGCATATAGAGAGACTAGCCAAGTATACAGGGAACAATGAATTGCCTGATCGGGACGTTCAGGCTTAAGGAGGGGGCAGTGTTACGCCACTGGACTGTGCAGACTGGTTAGATTAGGCTGGAATTGTACACGAACGGCCGGGAATATTCTGGAGTGCTCTAGACCGAGAGAATGCATGTATAAATAAGACGCACGGTGAGCTGAGATTCAGTCTGAAGTGGAACGTGAGAGAGTAAAGAAGAAATACGAAAGAGACTTATAAGTGTTCAGTTGTGATTATAATTAGGACAGTGATTAATCTATTGTTGTTAATTGTTAATTAGTAAATAAAGTAGTGATTAAGTGTTACCTGGACTTTCAATCAACGAATCTACGAGTAGAGGTGTTTGTGTGGATAGCAAACACGTGACATTATATTTTATTATTTACTTAATTTTCTGTTTTTAAAAGACGTAATGATTTAAATTTGCTGTCTAAGTAAAATGTTTGTGAATCAAGAAAGATTTTTTCTTTATTCACCAATCTATTCATGTCTTTATATTCCTTATTCTAAATTAATGCTTTGTTGTGATTTCTATTTTTGGTCATCATAAAAAGTTATAGATTGAATTCTTTGAACCCTAAAAGTCCACTATCTTTTGACATATTACAGCACTAATTTCGATATACAAATATCTAATACAGTAAGACATTATGAAATATGAAATACAAAATTAAATATAATAATAATTTCATTACAGGTTGGTGGTAGCGTATTCTATTCAGAGGAACCGAAAGTACCCTCTCCAACCCATGCATCAAATGAAATAGAAAACCTTGACAAAGAGCTGGATAATGGAAAAGAAGGTGCCCTGCTAGAAACGCGACTTTCCTCCCTAGTTTGGATCTGCACCACCACTCATTCTGCTAGTATAGTTACTGTGCTTGATGCAAATAACCCCGCTGAACTTTTAAACAGCTTTGGAGTTTGCTCAAATCATATTCTGTGCATTGCCAGTGTACCTGGTGCTAGTCCCAGTGATTATTTTGAAACTGTAACCAAAGTTGAATGTAATAATGAACTAAATGTAAATAAAGACGATGCTAGTGAAACAACCTTAGCGTCTAGTACTCCGCCAAATTCTATTAAGCCAAATGAAGAGAGTATATCTCAGAGTGATACAGCTACTACTGCTGTCATAACTAACAGTAAGCAGAGTGTTAGAAATCACGAGGAACAAGAAGAAGCAGCTGTGGTAAGAAATAAATTTTAACATTGTGGACAATCTATTGTGCACTTCCATAAAGTTTGCTCATAAATCTCTTAATAATACATCATTCAATCAATTTTATATGGGTCGTAATTAAGTTTTTATTATTATACCTAAGTAGTAACCCCTACTTTTATAAAAACTTGTTAATAAAACTAAGTAATTATTATGAACAATGTTATTGTTAACCAACCACCGATGATAATTATTAATTTTCAACATTGGTCTTTTTCTTATATCAATTTTCAACAAAAATGAATTTTAATAATAATAAGCATTTTTATTGGATAAACCAAATGGCTATCGACCAAAGTCAGTTTTACAGAAGAAGTTTTTGTACATTAACATTGCTAGGTAATTACAGAGTAATATGGTGTTCTTTAAAAAAAAAAAAATACATAAATATTACAGGTATTATGAATCTGATTGTATTAGTTGTTTATAAATCTTGTTTCATAGTCCACTTAGGGCTCTAATGTGGTCCCAAATTGTCTGTTCTGGGTACTTTCTGTGGTGATATTCGTCGTTTCTTTTTTTACACATTGTTTGGAGTATTTCTATTTTGTGGTCTAAATAGGCGAATTTTGAGGATAATTTAGCAATTCTTTGATGAATGGGTTCAACTTTTGTAATTTCATACAGGAGTTCGTTAGGGGGGTTGTGAAGGGGGTTTCTAGTGTGTCGGGTTTTTGTGATAGATCTTATGGTGGTTTCTGCTACTTTTAGATTTGGATTTGCTGGTAATCTAACGTTCAAGTATAAAGGGTGGCTATATTCCAGGATAGGTCTACATATAGTTTTGTATATGTGTGCAGCTGTCTTTTTTATGGATTCCTTTATTTTTAAACGTCAGGATTCTAATGTGTCTGCCTCTTGAAATACATTTTTTTTTTAATTAATTTTGTTTGGCTGTTAAAATTGAGTTTTTGGTCTAAAAGAACTCCTAGATATTTAGCGGATGTTTGGCTTGTCAGTAGGTGGTTGTTAATTCTAATTGTTGGAGAGTTTACGTTGACCTTGTGGTTAAAAATAAATGTTATGATTTAAATGGATTTATTTTTGTTCGCTATCTGTTGCACCATTCCATAATTGCATTTAAAAGTGTTTTTAGTTCCTGTATGGTTTTATTTAATTAATAGTTGTGGCTTATTAATACTGTGTTTTCAGCGTATTGGAGAATATACAAATTCGGATTAAAATTGTTTGCATTTTGAAACTGAGACAAGATGTCATGACAGTAAATATTATAGAGCATGAGTGATAGCGTAGAGCCCTGGGATACTCCTTGTGGGGGTATAAAGATTTGGGAGATGTTTTGATTTATTTTATAGTTATCGCTGGTTTAAGTAGTCTCTAAATAAGGTATCTAGGACAGTTTAGACAGTTTATATAATTGTCATGCATGCCAGACACTGTCAAATGTTTTACTCACATCGGGGAATATCATTGCACTTTGTTGCCCAATAAGTTTAGAAGTTTGGATGTTATTGCAATTGGATGGATCGTTGACATTGAATTGATGGTTTGGTATGCATTGTCCAATGAATTCATGTAATTATTTATGGATTATTTTTTTTTTTTAATTTTGGCTAATACTAGAAGTAATGTTCTGGGACGACAGTTTTCAACGTTGCTGTGGTTGGTGTTTGGCTTTGGAATTGTAATGATTATACCTTGCTTCCATTCCGGGGGAAAGTATTGTTTGTTTAAGCAGTATTCATAGATTTTTTTTGATGAATAAATGAATATCAATGCAGTTTCCTTACAATCTGTTTTGTTATGTAATCGTATCCTGGTTCTGTATTTTTTCCCTTGTTTATTAAAGTAAAGTACTCCTCTTCATTTATTATATGATTTTCAATTTGTGGAAAATTGTTAAAATAATTATTGTACCCGTTTTTAGCGCCTTCAATAGTTTGCTTCATTGTATTGTATGTTCTGTTCTTCGGTGTATGTTTTGTTTAAATAATCAGCAAAGAGTTCAGCTTTTTCTAGATTTGTCTGGTAAGACCTATCATTTTCTTCTAAAGTTGGTATATTGGTTGTCTGTTTATATTTGGTAAGTTTGCGGATTTACTACCATTAATTTCTACCTTGTTCTTTATTTATATTGCTGCATATATTTAACCATTTACTTTCTTTGAATTGTTGAATAAGTGTATGTATATATTTATTATAGTTATTGATTTGCGTTTTGTAGTCTGGATTCGGGTTTGAATTATATCATATTTTTTATTAACGGAATAACAAATTCATCTTGATGGTCATAGTATTCTGAATTCTGTGTCATTCTTTTTGACGGTCTTCTGTTTCAGTCGCTAATAGAAATCAAACTTCTGGCAACAACTGCAAAATTCAAGCCTTAATGTTGTAAACCACCAAACCGGACAGTATAAAAACAGTCGGTAATTGTCAAACAACTAAAATTAGTAAATGTATTTCATCTCGTTATAACGATAAGATTTTTGAAAACCACAAATAAACACTCAATTTTGTTTTATCAAGACCACGAAGATTGAGGTACCCACAAAGCGTGAGGCCCTAGTGCGATTGCCCCTTTTGCTCTATGGTAAATTCTACCCTGACTACTCCATGTCTTATTCTTTATGACCCATCCTGCATAATATTTCCTATCATTCATTCACGTATACAACTTTAACCGAAACCTAACAGTTTCTATATTCTGTTCACTTAAAGTTTGCAGCCTTAGCCATGATAGAGACCAAAATGCGCGCTAATTCTTGGTGCAGATGGCAGGCAGATATACATAAGTACAAATTTCCTATAGCAGTTAATTTTCATGTTTATTTTATTTAATAAGCATCGGTCGTAGTTGGACATTTCACGCACTTATGTCCAACCCAACACTACAAAGTTTGGTCTTTGGGACTCTAAAGTTATTGACAATTATTGTTTCCAGTCCAAAACACATACTGGTTTGAGGACCTTGTGTGTTGTGTTTTGTAAGTTTTAACTTATTTTTGTTGTATAACAAATTTTTTAAGGTGAATTAAGGTCAAATGTTGATCACTGATATTTGTCTGCATCCATTTACAAGGCACTTTTGCATACACATGGACATTTATGAGAATTTATGTATTTTAAGTGTCTATCAGTATTCTAGTATGACAGTCAAGTTACCACCTCTGTTTAATAATAGTAATTAGAAATATACCTGCAAACTTCTGTCGGTGACCTGTTATTTTTATTTTTCTTCTCCTCGATAATTTTTATGCACTGCTGGTCTCGATTTCAAGCAAAACCTGCATTTAATGCAATGAAAAGTAAGAGAACTAGAGTTTAAATATGTGGGAGAGAGTTAACTGTATACTGCTTCCTCGCCACTAAGGGCGAATGTCGAATTCAGCCGGGTACCGGACACATCGTAGAAAATAACGTTCATTTTGATTGTTCTGTGCTAATGTAGCAGTAGCGCAGAACAACTGCCTTTGTTGTCTACCAGTTTTCTTTTATTCTGTCACAGTCTGCTACATTAAACATATGTTTTGCATGAAGTAGTGACCAGTAGTGTATGTATATGACATGATGAATTAGTCATGATAAAATGACCAGTCAATTATTTTTAGTCGACAGACTACCACAATTGAACGACTTGGTTAATTTGGTCATTCTGATACCAAATAATTATATGTATGTAGGACTAGTATTACTGAGTGTTTGAATTTATAAAATTTGCAATCTCTAGGGTAGTTCTTACCTCATTTGTTCTAAATGTCAAATTGTTATATAGTGAAATTTAGAAGAAAGAATACCATTCTTGGTTTTTAAGCAGAAACAAAGTATAGAATAATATTGTTATTGTTATTATTTGGTTGGGATTAATATTGATTAACAATTATACAAATGCAGCCATTAAGTTCTTCAAAAAAAAGGATATAAAAATAAATTAAATGATACAGTACAGTGTAATCAGTCGAAAACTTATCTAACCGTTATAAATTATAAAGCAAAATTTGTTAAAATAATTTAATTAAAAAATGGTATTCATTTTCGTTTTGTATTTTATTTAATTTTAGCTAGGCAGAGTGACTTTTACAGAAAAAGATGAATTGGCAGTAAATAAAAAAGACAAGTACTCAAAAATTGACCAAACATGTGATAATAATAACAAAGAAAAATTAGATGAATCTTGCGAATCTTGTGATACAACCGTAGATTCAATAAAAGCTGAGGAGGAAGAATCGTCTAAAAGTTCTGAACCAAATGTGATTCAAGACGTAAAAAATGCAGAACCGCAAAATCAGGAAACTCAAAATCGGGAAATTATGTCTAGTATTTTGGCCACAATGTGGATGGGTGATGAAAGTGGATTTATTTATGTACATTCTTCTGTAGCTAATTGGGCCCAGTGTTTGCATTCTGTAAAAATGAAGGATGCCGTTATAGCAATAGTGTAAGTAAAATAATTAAAATATGGTTAATTTTATAACATTTGGTAAATTCAAGATAAATAATCTGTTTTTAAAAAAATTTTGAACTTTTTTTTTGTGAATTTTATTTCCTAAGTTGTTTGTTATGCCAGATGTATGTAGTGGTCATTTTGTTTCAGACATATAAATGGTAGAGTAGTTGTAGCATTAGCCTGTGGACAGGTAGCTATTTTCAAAAGAACTTCTGAAGGAGAATGGGATTTGTCTCAGTACCATTTAGTACAGCTTGGTTTGCCCCATCAATCTGTACGTCAGTTGGCTGTGGTAGGTGATAAGGTATGGTGTGGGTATCGAAATAAAATCCACGTTCTTCAACCGCAAGATTTGCAAATTGTACATACCCTGGAAGCACATCCTAGGAGGGAAAGTCCAGTAAGAAAACCTTATAAATTTTTTTTCCAAAATTGCCTTTGTTCCATTATATTCGGTTGATAATAAAAATTATTTTAGGTAAGGCAGATGGCTTGGTTAGGTGAGGGAGTATGGGTCTCAATACGTTTAGATTCTACGTTACGATTGTATCATGCCCATACTTACCAACACTTACAAGATGTTGATATTGAACCATATGTTAGTAAAATGTTAGGTAAGTAATCAAAATCAATTAAAATCATTTGTTAACCTGAATCCTTCAACTCTGTATAATAAATACTGGAGGCAGGAAAAGTCGTAATGAAAGACCTTGTGAAAGATCGCAAAATTAAAAGATGTATTTTCGTAAAGGCACCCTGAATAATAATTATAAATATAATTTGAAAAATATGTTTAATATGTTCAGGTTGAACTATATTGCAGGTACTGGTAAATTAGGATTTTCATTAGTTAGTATAACAAGCTTGCTTATATCATCGAATCGTTTATGGATAGGGACTAGTAATGGTGTTATAATATCGGTACCACTTTCTGACAGTAGTAGTAGTGCAGGTGCTGTGGTCCCTAGAGGTACGAGTTTGCCTGGAGCAGGAGTTAGAGTACCTCCAGTTCCTGGAAGTTATGTTCCTTATTGCACTATGGCACATGCGCAGCTCAGTTTCCATGGACATAGAGATAATGTTAAGTTCTTTGTGGCTGTTCCTGGTAATGGAGGTAAGGATTATTAATATTAAAATATTAACAAAATAGTACCTAGGCAATTAAGAAACATTTAAATATCCGTGTATTTAACGTGGAGTAATAATGTAATAATATGAAGTCTTACAGCCCTGCTTTATATATTCTACATAATTTGTAAGTAGGGATTTTTCTCTGGTTAGTATGTTTAATTAATGATTCTGCAATCATTTAAGAAAGAATCAAGAATTTTTTTTGTTAGCTTTTAATGAAACTTGTTTATTATTTGGCAACATTTTTTATTCATCGATATTTTGGATTGTTGAGATGCATAGAACATTTTAGAACATTAAATGATGAATTATTGGACAATGAATGAGTGTGAAAGAACTACATTAATAGGAGACTGGTGCATACTGGGTGATTAATTTAAACTAGGCCAAATGATAATGGTAGACCAGGCCGCCATGTAAAAGCACCTTTAAAATCAATGCGAGCCAAGTTCATTAATTCTGTATTTTTGTGACCTAACTTCCAAGATGGCGCATATGGAATAATTGTCCCAACTCGCGGATGATAGCCTGATAATTTAATTCAATTCCAATTTATTTCTTACTTCATCATCAATACATGAGTTATAATGTTCAATACAGTACAATATATGGATATGTACGTTTGGGATGCACCACTGTTAATTACAATTTTTCAAAATACTTTCCATCATGTTCAATACATTGAATATCTTGCAACATCAGGAATTCCGCAGGGATCTGTACTTGGGCCATTATTATTTAACGTATGCATCAATGACATAGTTGATCAGTTGGATGTCAATTGTCTTCTTTATGCAGATGACTTAAAAATTTTTGGTGTAGTTCGAAGCATGAGCGACTGAACTAATCCAATACAACTTTGATAAAATTTCGAACTGGTGTCAGTTAAACAACTTACCCCTCAATCCTCTAAAAATGCAATGTAATGTCGTACACGTTAAAATCGGTTACTCTGACTTTTGAATATAAACTGAATAATGTGATTTAGAGCCCTAATAACTTTCGTGATCTTATTGTAACTTTTGATAGTAAACTCTTGTTCGTAAATTATATTGAAACCATTGTATCTGAGGCATACAAAACTTTTGGATTTATAATCCATTGTATTCGTGACTTTGCGGATACGAATTCCATAAAAATAATTTATAATCGCTTTCGTTAGATCCAAATTTGAATATGCTGCTATTGTATGGTATCCACACTATAATGTACATATTGAAAATCTGGAATCCGTTCAGCATAGATTACTTAAATTACTTAGCCTCAAATCTGACGGAGTATACCCGCCTATCGGTTTTCCACAACAAGAATTGCTTGATAGACATTCAATGTCCAGTCTTAAGCACAGACGTGAGTATCAGTCACAGGTATTTCTGTATAAAATAATAAATTATAAAATAGACTGTCAAAACTTTACTGAACAATTAAATTTTCATATTCCTAGAACATCCTCATGTGAAAACAAAACTTTTTATCTCTCCACCGCGCGCACAAATATACTTCACCATTCTCCCATATATACAATGTGCAATAATAACAGTTTGCTTCGTTATATTTTTTCTGTTGCCTTAATGATATTCGATCTATTTATTTGAAATAAGTGACTTGTTTTTCTGTTTACATTCTTTTTTTTTTTATTCTTTCTGTCGCTAATGTGCTTTAATTTAACATTTTACTTGCTGTTTCTTTTTTGCTTCCACGCATACATACTTTTAATTATGTATATTCTTTCTTTTCACTAGTTTTTTTACCCTCCTGTTCTGTAGTTGGGTTTTACCTGTAGAACAGTGTATAAATAAATAAATAAAAACATTTCAAAAAGAAACTGCAGATCCGAACTTAAACCAAAATATTACTTTTCTTAATCCCCATTTCACACACCCTGCATAACGAAAATTTAAAAAAAGGTATTAAATATCAATTAATTAATAGGAAAAGTGTCATACATTATGAATAAATAACTTTATTGTGTTTATGTTTTGGCTAAAGCCATGGTTTTATTTATTTATTTATTTAACATCTTATTTATATTAACATCCCGGCATAGTTAAGCACATTACTATTCTACCACTCAGCCAGAACAGACACACACAGCAACCATTCCCTATGACATTTGCCAGTCGCCGCAGCTGAGACTCGAACACAGGAGAGATATCTGGTGACTAGCCGTGTTCTGCCACACAACATTCTAGCCAAATGTGCTACCATCTTGATATTTAAAAAACGTCACTATACATCCATGCCGTAGCCAATAATCGAATCCGAGACCCCTTTGTCTTAAGCCTAGCGTATAAGCACTGAACCACTAAGACATTTCCATTTCCATTTGACCACACTTAATTTCTGTAATTCATTGGTTTATAGGTGAAATATAAAATTATTTACGTTGGATGTATTTTTTCCCATTAATTAAGTGAATATTTAATATCATTTTTAAAATTATGTTATGCAGGGCGTTTGAAATTATGATTAAGAAAAATAGTATTTTGGTTTAAAGTTGGACTGGTAATTTCTTTCTGAAATACTTTTATGACACTACAGTAACATATTTCGGCATTTTAGTCTTGTTAATTTGATAAAAAAATTTAAATTTTATCTCATGGAATTTTCTATAAAACTGTATTTGTGTTAAAAAATAAAACCTGTAGAATTAAATGCGAAAATGTAAAAAGTATACTATTTAGTTTTTTTTTCCACTGTTTTCAAATATCTAAACATTTTCAAAATTTTGTTATACAGTGTTGTTTGTGGAGTATACGGAATTGATATTTTTTTATGAAGCCAGACCTGTGTTTCCACTTTGGTTAATATGTTAATCTATTTGGCAAAGTAAGTAAAACATACCTACTGAATAACAAATTTTTATACAGTGATTTGTATGCTGGGGCTTAAGAAAAAAATAGGTAAAATTGATAGAACACCCTTTATCTTATTGGTAACGTAGGTTGTTAGACCCCATAACCATGGGTTATTTGGAACCACCTAGGTGACCCACATCCACAGTTAATGTATGTACATTTCCCTATGAAACACCCTGTATAAATAGGGGGTTAACGTGACCACTTTAAATTGACTTGAAACTATGTTTTAAAAACTAAGTTTATTATGTGTCTTAATGGAGAAAGAATGTATAAATGTATAGTTTTTATGATATTCTCCAAATTGCCTAATTGTTGGTATTACTCCACTACTTCCTTAATAATTCCTTAGGGATATACACCAAATCTTGAACAGGGAAGAAAAAATTAAATACATGCCAAAAAGATGAGACACCAAAATGCTAAAAGTACCAATTTTTATTTCGAGTATATTTTCATCATCTTTATTTTATGTGCATGTGTATTGTAATTCGCATTAGCAATAGTTGTAAAAATGTGAATATCAATTTTTTTTATTAACATTTATTTTCAATATTCTTAAATTTCTTTGATTTTCTATTTTTTTCAGGTATGAGTGCAGCTTCTACCCCTTCTGAAGCAATGTCTGCTTCAGTTTCATCGGTAGGTGGACAACTGAAACAACCTACGGCAATGTTGGTCATTTCAGGAGGAGAAGGATATGTAGATTTTAGAATTGGTAAGGAATCCAGGTGACATTTTATAGTTATACCAGCATGAATATGATGGTAACATTTTTTTACATATGCATGCCCAGTATAATGCACTTTTTAGTTCAGTTTGTAGTAGATTAGATTTATGTATCTTTGCTGAAATTGTGACTGTCTAAAAATATGGATTCCTGGGAATATAAGGTACCTCTTCAGAGAAGCTCAAGAACATTTTGATATTTTGTGTATTATATTAAATTGCCTATTTTGGGTGTAATTGTTATATTTTTATTTTTCCACAAACTTTTCTATTAATTTTATAATTATTTATTACATTTTAATAAAAACATAACAATTAAACCCTTTATATTAAAATTTCCTGGTGGCAGTTATTTAAGTATTAACCAAAATTGTATATACACATTAAAAAAGGGAAAAAAATGACAGTTTTACTTTGACAATAACTATTTACAGAAGACGATAATGAACCGAGAGATGGAGCTTCACACCTTCTAGTTTGGCAACTTTTAACTGATATTCCTGGGAATCCCGTGGGGTAGGTTTCCTAAATTCATATTTTTCTTTGCTGTAGACTGTATGAATTATTTGCACATTGAATAGGATTTAGCCTCAAAAGTTTCCATATTTATTATTAATCGATAAAAATTTATGAGTGACACCCTTTTACTTTTTTATTTATTTAAGCTTTTGAGGTGTTAGGTTTTAGAAACCATTTTGACTATCATTAATAATGTTTAAAATATTTTATAAACAGGGGACAGGATTGATCTTAACGAGTGTCCCTGGTGTCCCCCATATAAGGCAGACTTTGAAGGGAAGTTATTAACTAATTTTTTTTGTGTATTCTTTGATATTTTACAACTGTAATGCAGAAGTACTAAATCAAAAAAAGTCTTTATATCAATCAGTCTTTTGTAGTTACTTCTGCGTTAGAGGCATTTATTCTAATGTTTTTTTTACGACAGCTACATTTTAGACTATAGTGCCCTAATAACTATGTTTTATTAATTATCTCTTAACAAAATAATACAAGCTTATTTTGCCTTTATTTTTCTAATTGCAAAGATATGCCCATGCATCATAATTCATTTCGCATGTTGAATTTTGCAGATAAAAAATATTTAAGAAAATTTGTATTTCTTTGTAGAGAAGCTCAAAACCTTTTTATTTTAACAGATTTGGTATCATAGGTTTTTTAAATAAAGACTGAATAATCAAAATTATGTTATGTATGAATATCAATAAGTTCATAGAGAGTGGATTTTTTTAAGAACATTAGTGAAAACTCGGGCGGACTTCAGAGTAACTACTACCAGTAAGTTTCATGTAAACACAAGTTGAAGACTGTCATTATCCTTGTATATGTACCATCTAACTAACTGCTTGTAGATAATGGTCATGTACATATTGTTAGACAGTATTTAATATATAAAGTGGAAAGTTATGACAATTAGTAATCACTATTTCGGTCACTATTGATTGGTTGAAAAATCTAATAATGCAAATATATTTAGCAACACATACCAGCACAACAATAAAGGAAGAACTAAATAAATAATATCAGGTATTATTCCTATAAAATTTATTTGCCCCACCGATTAACCGGTTAGTATTACGTCAAAAGAAAAGCTAAACTAATGTCTAGTAAAAGCAGTACAGAGTTCATAGCTGTGTGTTTATTCATATGCAATGAAAAACTATAAAAAAAAGCAAAATGAATTTTTCCACTTTAGAAGTGCCAAATACATGAGGTTGTTTGATACTAGAGTTGTTCGACCGAACTGAATTAAAATTCTATTACTATTGGTTATGTCTTTATTACCGTGTTATCAGTTGAATTGCTTTAATGATTTATCTTTCCAAATTTTCATGTCAGTAATTATTCAGTAGTGGTTTAATTTAAGATATGTTCCGTAAACCATCTTGGTTATTTTGGTTGCTGTTTTAGCGTTCCATAAGCTTTCACAAATTGCTGAAAGTCTGGTTATTTATGAATACTTATGGTATGCCATTCCTGATAAATTTAATACTTTAGCTGTCACTAAAACGACCGACGTTTTTAGTCGATAGTGCTGGTAAATTTCTTGAGAATTTATTTAATTCTGTCATCTGTTATTTTTCTCCTTATTGTATTTATCCAAAATATAATCAAAGGTATGAAAATGGATTCAAATAATTATAATTTATCTAAGGCCCTCGGATTTGATATTCATCATCGTTCTCTCTTGAATAACTACTGAAAAACAATATTTCATTAATAACGAATGCAACAGCTTCATCCATTTTTAAGATAAGATGTAAATTGTAAATAACCATTATAATTTACACTTAATTTACAACTGATGACAGCACAGACCATCATTGTGAATGAATGATGACGCGTTCCATAAATAATGCTGCAACCAACTACCAAGAAACATCCACTGTCAGTTTTTTTTCAGTTACCGCTAATTACCGCTCTGATATGCTTGGTTGGCTTATGGAACATATCTTTAATATGAAAAAGTTGACTCTATTTTCAGTTAGAGAAGTATCTTAAATCAGTTTGTTTTATTTGTATAAAACCTTACAAACTATGCAGTTTTATGTAGTGAATCTGACTGTGTGGAGCTCAGTAATAAATGAATGTTAAATAACTGAATTCACTTTTAAAAATGTGCTTAAGATTGGGGAAACATTAAGGAAATAATAGAAAAACGATGAACTAGTAATAACTGTAAACAAAACATGATTGACAAGGTAGATCATCTCTCATCTAATGGACTTTAGCTCAACTAACGAAATTGTTACCATAACAGACATCAAAGTTTTTTTACTTGTTAAGATATTGTTCTCATTAATCGTTTAAAACTCAAATCCATGAGTTTCCGTGACCAAAAATAAGAGATTTCTCAACTAAAAAGGATTAATTTACAAAAAAGACCGTTGCTACTTCATGATTAGAACTTCCTCAACGTAGTAAAACTCGACATGTGGTGGAGTTTATAATAAAAGTAATTTTTCAAAAAAGTCACATTAGTCACATTAGTGAAATGTCACTAATATTCTCAAAAACTGTAGCTGCTATTGCGAACTACATAGACAGACACACACAGACAGAAAACTTTTTGTCTAAAATTTTGTGTATCGTCATAATTCGTCGAGAGTAGTCCAAAAAATGCAATAGAAATGTTCAAAATTTTTTTCACGAATACATAACTTTCTCACTTTGAAGGGTGAGGAAGTAATAACATATAAAAACACGAACAAACTGGAGAATAAAGAAAAGTTCTAGATTCATAAACATTTTACCTAGGTATTAAATTTAAATACTACATTTTTTAAAAGAAAAAATAAATAAACAACAAAGTTAAGAAATTTTCAGAACTAGGGAATTATTAAAAATCAAGACAGGTTTTTGTAGGATATTAGAGATGTGGATTTCGTGGAAAAGTAAAATTGGGAAATATTTCCATGGACATGTCTGACAGTCCAGAATAGTCGGAACAGTTAGACCTAACCTCAAAAATAAAAATATGTTGGAGACCTAGCAATTGGTACAACTATTAGTGTTGACAAATTTAAACGTCAATACATATGAAATGAAAGTTGTGATGAATCCACCATTTTAATTTCCAATGTTTTATTTCCTTCTTGGTAAAAATATTTCCACACTGCCAATTCTCTTGTCATAATTTGACTTTTATTTCAACAATATTCAAAAAATATGTTGCTGTTCTTAATCTTATGTTTGAAATGTGTTGCCAGATTGTCATGTCATAAGTGGCCAATCTCTTTCAGGATTTTATTGTTGATGTTAATGGCTTTTAAAATCGAATAACTTAGGTGTCTTTGTCTTATTGTACAATTCTTGTTATAATTATATATTTATCCAATGTTTCTTTTAGTTACGTTATATCGCCAGAAAAGATACATTTACTTGAATGTGGCTATAAATTACACATTTTGGCAACTCTGCTCAAACTTTAGAACCGTGATTTACGAAATTTACTGTGCATGCGCATCCTGGTTTTCCACCTTGAAAAGTGCGACGCACTAGTCCACTTTTCCAGGCATGTCTGATGAACTCGTCCATGAACTTGTCACGCCCCACATCTCTATAATATATAAATCTTAAATTAAGAATTAAGACAATAAATCATGATCATAATTGTATAATTTTATACTTTTTATTTAAGCACAGTAGTTTATTTCATTTATTAATATTATTTGTTAGTCATCGAACAGAGAGCTTATTAACTTTTGCTGCTTTGCTTCCTATTACACTGGCTAAATGCATAACCTCAACACAAGCCAGCTTAAAATAATAACTTGGAAGAAAGGGATGGTATTTAGTGATCTCTGAATAAAAATATGCCTCAAATAAATTTTAATTGAAAATCATCCCCCAAGAAATAATTCAGACTCCACTACAAATTGTAGCACTTGTTCCCTTTATTTCTATATATCTATAATTCATGAATTTCAGAGATTACTTTAGTGGCTTGGAAGATGGTTTGTTATAAATATATGAAAAACATTGTGTGATATTTAAAATGCTTTTAAGACTTTGTTACTATTCTAATGACTATATTACTATAAAATTTTAATTGGTAATTTTTATTATAATTTGTGATGAAAAAAGTTAACAGGGGTGGGACACAAAGTTTCCCTCATATCTCCATTAGTTAGAGATAGACCCATCAACCCCAATATGATTGTATTCATGAGAAAGAGTTTTATACAAACTTGTAAAAATGTACAATTTAAAAAAGTAAAATTAATAACTAGTCTTTCTGATATGATTTTCAAAATCAACATAAAAAGTCCTATAACTTTAGTATTTACCATTTTTTTTTGTCGTAAAAATAACGGAATTAGAAGTGGGAATTCTCACTAAATCACCCCGTATAACGTGATTCCAAAAAAGTTTTAAACAAATGGAAAACTTTTTCATTAATAATTTCTCATCAAATTTCATTCTTGAGAAAAATCAAAAAATCAAATTATTTTAAATCGACTCGAGAGCAGACTTCCTATATTGGATCTATTCCATAAATAATGTCAAATAGTGCAGAATCCAATCCACCCACCTTTTATAGGTTTGTATTGTGTGGAAAAATATTTTGCAAATTATTACAGAGCCAACGAAAAACTTGCGCAACCAAAAACAACACCTTTCTCCAAAAAAACTTATTTGGACAAATAATCACCATAACAATTGTAATAAAGTAAACTGTAATAGGTTTTTTGGTATATGTTGAATTGAAAAAATTTCTCTCAAGAGAATGATACTTATTAATTTAGTTCAGAAGCAAATAGTAAATAAGACGAAATTTTAATTTTTAACAAATTATAAACTACCGTGCTAAGCAAGGTCATGTCTGATATTTTTAATTTGAAATATTAATTAAGGTTTCCATTATTTTTTTTTTTTTGGAAATATGAAAATAATGAAAAATATAATTTTATAAAATGACGCATTAAAATCGTTTAGGACAGAAATAACATCACAAGTTTCCAATAAAAATTATACACAGCCTAAAATAAAAACAAAAGTAGCAAAATGTCAAAACCAGAGGAACTGCAGATACAACTTTCTTGCCTAGTACTGCAGTAAACACCACACCACAGAAATTAGACAACCCCTTAAATCCAAAGACGAAGCTGTCTATAATGGTGTTATACTTAGAGAAACGTTGACACAACCATTCCCACTGACACTGCCGGTGGTGAGATTTGAACCTGCTTTTCTGTATCTTAAATAATAAAGGTCAATTTCAAATAATTAGATTTTTTTGATACAAGTACCCGAACAATAGAAAGTGTAACCAATATTTAACTTTTAACTTTTATTAAGCATAACATTTTCTGAGAAATCATTAATGAAAAAGTTTTCCAATAACTTTTTTGACCACGTGTAACTGAAAATATTTAGAAATTTCAAATTTTCAAGTGATTGCATCTGTTTTATTATTATTTATACTGTTAAAACTGTGAATTAATCATTTGATTATTTCATTTGTGAAATTGCTAGACCTTTCTAACTACATGCACATCATAAGACAAGTAAATATAGAATGTCTGTTTAGGTCATTTTAATATGATTTTATCAAAAAAAAAAATCTGAATATCAGTTTTTTTTCACATGCATTAATATTTGTCTTTTGCTAAAAATGTCAGTTCTTGAAAGCTACATCAGGAATAACCAACAAAAAAAACTTTAATTTCATTAAGGATAAATATCCCGTAGACAATACATTATTTTCATTGATATCACGCGGTTGTATTGTTGGAAAATTATTGTGTTAATTATTAATTCTATTAAAACAACCTTTAAATTTACTAATTTTTTTTCACAGGTTATTTCCATAATCAATAGAAATATTTATTTTACATATATTTTTACTTCTCACTTCATTCACAGTCCACAGATATAAATGAAATCTTGTTTTAAAGAGGCAAAAAAATCATATAAAAATAACCGACCAAATATTCATCGAGTTCATACAAAAATTTTTCCACAATAAAAACAGTATTATTTTACTGATATCCTTGTTATGTTTACTTTGTATCTATATTACTTACTATTAGACAGAAAAGAATAGGCTCATTTAGCATTATTTCTTTATTGCATGTTCTGAAAGTTTGCACTGTATTTAGCAAGTGTGCAAAAGTTTTTATTTATCAGACATCACCTTCATATGTAAAAAAATTGTGAATCAGCAGACTGAATACTGGCTCCTTTGTTGACCGGTGACGTCATCCGATCTCATATATTATAGATTAAATATAACAGCACAGTTACTCCTTATGTAAATATTTACCGCTCATAAATCTGGAAACAAAAATTTTCATATCGTTGTAAACAGTGCCTAATTATTTCGTAACTGTGAGGAAGCTGCAGTTGTAAACAATATCGCTGACTTCAGCCATACCTTGCATAAAAGCTTATTTGAATTTGCATGGACTTGAATGGTTAATTGAATCGCCTATTTGAGAAACCCAATATGACCATAAAGCATGTTTTGAGAAAATTTAAAAAAAAACTATTTGCCTTAATTCAAAAAAACTTTATAATTGAAGTGCTGAAATTTCAAAGGGGCTAAATGCCATTGTTTGAGAAAGGTGCTATTTACAAGCAAAAAACAACATGTAATGGGTCCAAAAAAAAAAGAAAAAAAAAAAAAGGAGGAAGGGGGAGGGAGAAAAAAAAAAAAAAAAAAAAAAACACAAAAAAAAAACAAGGAAAAGAAAAAAAAAAAGAGAGGAGGAAAAGGGGGGGGGGGGGGAGGGGGGGGGGGGGGGGGGCAAAAAAAAAAAAAAGGTTTTTATTATAAAATTACGGAGGTAAAATGAGGTGTTGGTTTTAAAAAATTAAGAGGTTTTCTTAAAAAAAAACCCCCCATAAAAAATAAAATAGGCCCTATAAAAAAAAAATAGTTTTTAAAATAATAAATAAAATATAAAAATTTTTTTTTGGGGTTTTGGAAGGGTTTTTTCTGTTTTAAGAAAAAATTTAACAAAATTCAAGTTGTAGAGAAAAAAAAAAAAAGAAGGGGGGGAGAAAAAAAAAAAGAGAAAAAAAAAAAAAAAATTATAAAGAAAGAAAAAGGAGGGGAGGGGGGGAAGAAGGAGAAAAAAATAATAAAAAAAAGATATAAAAAATTTAAAAAGATAATTTTTTAAAAAATTGTGGAAGGGGGAAAGGGGGGGTGGGGGAGGGGGGGGAGGGAAAGAAAGTTGGTGTTTTTTTTTTGAGGAAAGAGGGGTTGTTTTTGAAAGAGAAAAGGGGGGAAGGTTTTTGGGGGGGCGGGGGGGGGGGGGGGGGCCAACTTGGGGGGGGGGAAAGGGTCTAAACTTTGTTGTGAGGATCATTTTAAATCTAGGAAAGAGATAATTTTAAATTATTTTTAGCTTGAAGAAAACAAGGAAAATTACATGTATTTCAAGTTAAAGAAAATGTGGCAATTAAATAAAATTATTATTAAGTGCTATTCCACATATCTTTGACTGTCAAGAAAACAGAAAATGACAAAGGCAAGCAGTATTAGCTTCCACTTCTGCCAAATTAGAAGAATCTGATTTTGTATAATTAATATCACACATTGTTAATGGCACAGAATACCATAATTAAACTACTTAAAACTAGCGTGGCCACCTTAAATGTATCCACCATATGCTAATACCGTGTATTTCTTGCGGGCAAACTTAACTAATAGAACCTGCTGACATAACTGGTATGCTTGTCCGGGCAATGCATTTGATTATTCAAATGCAAATATATCTCTCTCAATTTTCCTTTCAATTGACTTGCATTTTTTTTTTCGAGGCAGTTTATACACAAAACAGTGCATACAAATTAAAAAAAAAAAATAGGAAAAATAATATTTCACTAAATGAGCCTATTGTTCACTTCAAAAGATTGGTCTTGGAAGTTTTTCATATTCTGACCTTTTGACAGTACTTAACAGTGTGAAGATTATCTAATAAGAAATTTTAACAAAATTTATATTTTACTTTTATTTAGGTGATGAAATGGAGGACAGTGTAATTAGTACTGCCGAAACAGGTTTTCTCGAACCAGCTCAGGGAAATCAAATCCAAGTTGGTGAGTTGAGCCATCTAATTGTTTGGCAAGTCTCCACTAGTTAAAAACTTCAAGAGTATGCACATTAATAATATTATACGCATAGGGCGGATTTGGATTAGGAATATTTATTGGACATGCAAATTTTTTAATTAAGATTAATAGTTAGTGACTAATTTAACCTGTCAAATAAAACAAATGTAGATTGAATTTTCTATGAATTGTCCACATATATATATACATACATATGTATTACTATAAAATGTGTTGGAAAAAAATCTTTTGTTTTATATAAAAATTTGCATGTCTGCAACATTCCGCTCTACTAGGAAAAAAAACATATATACATAATATGTTAACTTAGAAATTTGACTAGCTTTATACTAGAAGAAATAAATTTATAAAATTGACATTGAAAATAATTACCGTACTATATTGTAAACCTATTTTACTATTTGATTATATATATAAGGAGCATTCATTATATTATATAGTTGTAATTTTTTGTTGATCATGTATGATATTTTGTAAATCCAATTATTTATGATATTTATTTGTACATTTTCTGAGCTTTAGCTAATTTTTATTTACAAATATATTCTATTGTGCTTAATTTCTGTTTGTTTAATAAATACTTCCATAAAGTGTTTTTTTTTATCTTAAAAATTTCATTTCTCTGTATGTGAACAGTATCGTGGTAATTAGAGGACACTGAGTAAGTATAACGTTTCTAAGTACTCTATAGTAGAAATCATCTAAACTTAGAAATGTAGGTCTAGTTTTAGTTGCCAGTAAATCTATAATCAGAGACATAGGGAATTTGGATGACATCCCAGAGACAGTGTATTTACAAATGTGTAAGTAACTGCAAAAAGGTTAATTAATTTTTTTGCATGCAAGTGCAACCGATACCTGGTCATTGACCACCAAGAATTTTATTTATACAGGGTGTTTTAATGACATTACAATTAAGTTGGAAGTACCAGCTTTGAATTTAGCAGAGAAAATTGTTTTCACAGTAACTACGTACACGAAGCCATCAAAAGTTAACCAGTAATGCCGGAGTTACGGTAGGTTAAGGTGATAGAATCTTACATAAAAAGTTATTTGTAACCGAATTGGATTTTTCATGATGTGTAAAAATCAACTTATTAGAAACCCACCTACATCTTTCCATTAATTAATGTGCCTAAAGAATAATGTCACAAATCATTCGGCACGAAATTTGCTGCTAACGGTGCCCACGCATTCTGATGATATAATTTTTTCTTGTGAATGATACAAAAACTGAAGGGGGACAAAACAAAAATCCATTCTGTTGCAAATAACTTCTTTTTCTATCGCCCCTAACACGCCCTGTTTCCGAAGTCACTAGTTAATTTTTGATGAAGCTTTTCATGTACGTAGCTACTACGAAAACAATTTTCCCTGCCAAGTTTGAGGTCGGTACTTTCAACCATCATCAAACAAAAAGTAAATTTTAATGCACCAGGTACGAGGGGTCAACCACTGTGTACAATACTTGGATGTTTTTGTGTACAGTAACTAAACAGTACTCAGTACAGTACCAGACAGTACCTATACATTACCACATTTCGTGTACAGTATCAAACAGTATCTGTACAATGCTAAACAGTACCAGACAAATTTGTAGAATCTTGTTCCAACAGTCAGTTCGCAGGAATCCAGTGAGTGTGGTACTAAGTGAATCGAGTGCAGTTTTATTATTTTGGTATGTAATTTTTTGTGTACAGTTTTCAAAAGCATCTCCAAGATAACAACCTAGGCTCGTAGTGATTTAGGTATATAATTTTTCTGAAATGCACTTTTAAGTTTGATCGGTTCGTTTATTGCTGCATTATTCTCACATTTTTTCTTTAAGCTTCTCTTATGTCACCTTCTCTTCAAGTTCTTTGATTTTAATTCGTAATATCTCAATTAAAAAAACCATTCATATAACTGTGTTAGTCATCGAATTCTGAACAAGATTCAACATGTCTGTTCTTTCGTTTGTCACATTTTCTTTTAAATACAACAACTTAAGAACTGAAAGATCAATAGTATTGTGTAATGTGTTAAACTTGAACTGATGAATAAACTTCTATTCTATTCTATTGACATTTGGACAATAAATTAGTCTCAAAATTAGTGTTAGCTGAGGTGTTAGCTAAATGGAGAAGTCTCGGGAGAAGCTTATTGTTTTAAGAAAAATTTAGATTAGTAACTCGATTATATCTCGGTAATTATAAAAGTATTAAATATTAAAAAAACAAATACCTGCCTAGGGTGACAGCCTTAAATTCTACAAAAACAAAAGTAACTCATAGTATACTGTCGAGCATTTCACCCTCGATTTCACCAATCATCGGGAGATGACTATGAGGATGAATAGTATGTAAATTTTAAAAAATGCGTAAAGTATACTCCTTGAAAAAATACAATAAGGCAAACTGTCTGCGAAGAGTATAATGTTCACCTCTAGTTTAACATTTGTGTTTCGAATTTTTGGTTTGGAATCACACGTTTTTCATAACCTTTCTTCATATTTTATTACAAAGTGCCCTTCATAAATATACTTTCACAATTTCAATTTTATCAGTCGGTTTCTTGGTCGGTTTATAACAATAAGTGGAAAGAATGCCAAGGTATGAAAATTTCAGTTGTCTTCTTTATTTTTATTCGGAGGGTAAGTTCTAGGGGCTGATCATTCTTTCAACGCAAAGTAAAAAATCTGAACCCCTTATAAGTTTAAGCGTTTAAGCGAGAGGTGAGCTATTAGAGATAAAATCACCACATCCGCATCCACATAATATCAAATTTTAAATATATTAATTTTTGTTAATGTAGAAAAATAATGGCAGACAGTGCTGAGAGCAATACCGATAATCAAATAGACTTGATGCAACCTCACAATAACAATGGTTCACTTGATGCAATTGAAGTAATCTCGAGGGATATAGAGTTTACAGTATGCCCTATCCCAAAATATTTGAGGCAACTTCTTATCTACAATGGCTTCGACAATATTACATCTTTGTCGGAATTTAATGAGACAGGACTTATTAAATTTAGAAGCGTTCGCCAAGAAGGTATTGCCTAAATTAATGAAAGATGAGGCGGTCTATTTAATAATAGTGCCATTATAATCTTACTTAAAATTGCCTTTGTCCACTAAAAATTAAACGAGAATTTGAAGTTAACAGCTAACAAATTATTATGTAAAACCATTGAGTAAAAGATTTAACAAGAGGCGCACGGAGCAGGGCTCGAGATTTTGGTCTTGTATTTTCTTGGTAATAACTTGAGGATTGCCAAAAGAAATTGGTGTGATGGGAAGGTCATAATGATATCACGGGGTAGCACTAACAAATTATGATAATTTTTAAGTTATTGTCAAGGAAATACAGTACCAAAATCTCGAGCCCTGCTTGGTTGCGCCTCTTATTAAATATTTCACTCAACGGTAAAACATAATTGAATATAACTATATTCAAAACTGTTTGTGGACGTTGTGGCTCGATTTGGTTTAGATGGAAAATTCTATAGTGCAAAATTATCCATTACAATACAGTACTTGCACATTACCATACATTACTAAGGCAGTACTGTACAGTACATGGACAGTATCATACAGTGCTTCGACAGTACCGTACAGTACTCGACCAGTACCATACAACACTCTACAGTACGAACAGTATTGTCAACATTAGCAACAGTACTAGTAACTTATGCAATATTGTACAATACTTGTACATTTTTTCACTAGTGGTTGACCCCTCGACCAGGTATTAATGTGGCTTCATTAAAACATTATTTCTATTTTAAGTACACACTTCTGTTCCTACTGTAAATTAAAATGTAAAGTACTAACTAATGGGAATAATTCAATGTTCAGTGTAGTCTTGGCAGGTACACAAAGAATGTGAAGATTTCTTGGTAAAAGGGTGAAATTAGATCACATAAGACTACATTGTGTAGACTAACTTCTCGATTTATTTATATACAAGGGTGCTTTAAGGTAAAAAAACCACCTATCCTGTTTAATTTCCAATTACAGTATGGATTTTCCAGAATGAGGAAGTAGGCTTTTATGAATATTTTAGAAATCAAACATAGTAAGATGTTTAAAATGGTTTTAGGACTTTGCAATGCTAGCGACAAAAATAAGTATTCATTTCAATATAAGTTTTTTGTTAATTAAATTTTGGCCTCACATTCTAACAATGAAGATACCTTAGATTACTTTCAGTATAATAGATCTCAAATTTTAATTACATCAAAAATTTAAATTTTGTTAATATAGCCCTTAGAATAATAGCAAAGCCAAAAAAACATGCTATATTGTTTCCCAAATATTTATAATAAACCAAAAATAAATGCCTAGTACTTCTTTACTTTGTGAAATTCCAGTCTTAAAAAAAGAACTTATAAAACCACACATTAATCAGAAAATATATGAGTAATAATAATAAGTCAAAAGTTTTTACAACAAACCAGCATTAATCTTTTAATTCTGAGGAATATGAATAAACCAATGAAATTTACAAAACATTTATTAAAAAATTAAATAGAAAGTACAAGTTTTGATTACATTTCCCTCAAATAACTAGGAAAATTTTACTTCAAAAGAATACCAGTTTCCATCCATAGAATAAAATAACATACACTTTAAAATATGGTAGTTAAGGAAAATATAAATAATTTAATGTTCTTTCGATACAATGTGACGCAACAAATTATTTACAAATTTATCTATTTTTCTTACATCTTGAGCTATTTCCGTTTTAAACTGCAGACACTAAAACAGAGAACCGCGAGTCTTCTAAACACATTATGTGAATGAAAAATATGCTTACCACAACATCATCAGTCATTTTTAAACTTAGTAGATTTTTTGAATGTACATATTTCATTGTATATCGTGCTTTTGATGGTGCTTGCATATACAATTTTTCAGCTGCCTTTTCGAATTCTTCCCATGATTTTAAATAAGTCATTTCTTCTCAATGCTATAAATTAGTTAAATAAACCACTATCACTCATGTCAAAAGCATTTAAAGTAATGAAATGACAGTTCACACGAGGACAAGGGAACTCAGTTGACCTACGTGTATGAAACGTCACCAATTGAAAGAATATTTTCGCGACATACCGGATAGCGGTTGTTGTTACCCACCATAGACAAAAATATTTTTTCTATGTTACCTTATAACAATTTTTTTATCTATGATGTAACCCACAGATGTACGTTTCCAAGGATTTTTTCGCGACTTCCCGTCTGATCAACGGTAACACTAAAATTAAAATCGTTCCGTTTTCGTGCTACAACGGTTAGATGGGAGTATTGTATTGATGTCGTTCATGACGTCATTATATGTAAAACGGAACTAAAATACTTCCCGGCACATCGAGTCAAATTACAAGAGGTTATATCATTAGCTTCTTGTAAAAATGTCAAAATATAGGATTTTTGTGGTTATGACCCGATGGAATGAAATGAATAAAATGGACCAAGAATTGGTAAATCTAACTTTAAATTACGCAAGTATATTTTTGAATGGTTTAATATTTAACTGTAAATATATATGTGCAAATGAATCTTTAAGTTTTGTAGATCCTGTCCAGGTTAATTTATATATGAAGCAAATCATTAATAAAGCAAACGAGAAATACATTTTGACTAACGTAACCAGGTAACCACTTCATTTTCGCGAGCTACACATCTAGATCAGATAAATAATTGTAACTTGATGAGTGGGGAGTCGCGAAGAAATCCTTTATATCTTATTACCTTTTAACATCTTTTTAAGACCTACATAGTGCTTTTTTATGACGTCATATTTTCATTCAAATTCGTAACCAGACACGCTTGAACACAAGCGGTAAATACTTTTTTCTGTTCTGTGGTAAATACCATTTATGACCAAGATTTATAAGTTTATAAGATTTATGACTGGTACATAACGGTTGAACCATATACTTATTAAGTATATGGGTTGAACTATGGAGTGTAGAGAAGGAGGAACGTCTCTTATGGACGGTACGTTCAAAATGTGGTCTGAATTATGTAAGGTATGAGATGTGGCGCTGATCGTATTATGGGATTGAGTCTGAAGTTAAACACTTACTATATCTCTGAAACTAGCTTCAGATTCTATAAACTAACGAAAACATAATATTATGTAGGTGTTGAAAAGAATTATACAGCGTAAAAAAAATAATAAAAATAGTAAAAACAAAATCACGTAGAATACCTCCTGTAAATCAGCGCCACCTATTCTTCCATCGAAAATCCGATCACATTTTTTTTAAGACGGAGACGTTTCTCCTTCTCTACACTCCATAGGTTGAACGCTTGAAATCGGCTTTTATAACACTTGTTTATAATTATATTCATTTTCTGTTCTGTGATATTCATGTCATGTGATCTGACATGTGACTGATGTGTTCCGAGGAGTGACGCCAATGGAAGAAGTGTGGACGCATATTGTTTTGGTGAAGAATATTTAATTTTATTTAGAGTAAAAAGTCTGGTAAAATGCCTACTATGTGTCGTTTAAAATCCTGCCACAATAATAGTGATAGAACCAAAAATTTAGACATATCTTACCACAGATTCCCAAAAAATGAGGAATTGAGAAAGAAATGGGTTTTATTTTGTGGAGAAACTTTCGTCTCTAGTACAAGTCGAATGTGTTCGGTGCATTTTAAGAAATGCGACTTTCAAAGAGATTTACGAAGAGAACTAACAGGTAATTAGTGTTTAGAATTATTGATTTTATAGTTTTTAACTTCAAAGGCCAATTCGTGCAGAGCCATATTAAATAGTTTTTGCGTCGCAAAAGCACATTGTAGGTGCCCCCAATTTAATAAAAAGTCTTGCATTAATCGATATATACAGGGTAATTTCACTTAAGTGCAGAAACTTAAATCGATAAGAGTATTATTTTCTAAACTTGTGATTTGTGTAACAATTCTAAACTGATGAATTTAATACACCACCTTTTACCTTTGTAATTAATTGGTAAATGGCACAGCCAACAAAAAACTAAACGTAAAGATTTTAGAAACCTCTATACCTATTATGCACCCGTTTTTGCATAAACTCTATAATAATTTTAAGAGTAATTAAAACATTATTTGTTAAATACTTGTCCAGATAAAAGTATCTTTAGATACTTGTTGATAGCTATTATAATGTAACTAAGATACTTTTGTCTTGGATACTAAGATACTTTGAGAAGGTATCTACGATACAGGTCTCTCCAGAGAAAAATAAAATATATCAGATCATTTTTTACCTTAGATCTGTTAAAATATATCAATTTGCTTTACATTTGTTCAGTTTATTAAAACTACATTTTCATATATCTGATAAATTTATTTCCAACCGTATCATAAAACATTTTAAAAAAATACATTTCTGTGATAAATCAAACCCGGGATCAAACCCTATCTTTATTACCTGTTATACTAATTCTCGTAATTCCCATAAGCTTTAGCACAACTGTTAAAATTTTACAAATTAGGTATAAAATCTATACTTGACTATTGTATATTATACCTTAATTTACAGGTGGGGTCCAAAGAAAATTACTGAAGGAGAATGCTGTTCCTAGTATTTTATTTGAGAGCAAGGAAGAAAATCGAAAGGAGGAAGATGATAAAAGCGTTATTGAGAATATCTTAGAAAATATAAAAGAAGAGGAAATAGAGAAGAGTAGTGAATACCACTCTGATAATGAAGAGAAGTTTATTATTGATATTAATGAATCTGTCATTCAAGCAGATGAAACTGATTATAGAGAAATGTATTTTAATCTTCTTAGACAGCACAACGATTTGCTGTCAGAGCACAAAAGGATACAAGAAATAAATAAAACATGCAAAAGAAAATTAAAACACATTGAAAATCAGTTAAGAGATTACAAATTAAAAGCCCATAAGGGGCAATTAGCTGAAAATTGAGAGATATTCTGGTTCTCATTTTAAGTGAAAACCAACCCGAATTTACTGTTACAGAAAAAGGAACAAGTCGACTGGAAACCTGAAGAGATGTTTGTAATTCTCATATTATTAAGTAGTAAAAAAAAGACAAAAATTGAATTGTCCTTGAACACAAAAATTGTACAGCAACTTGATGTAACAAAATTGGAAAATGAGATCAGCAGTGAAGTAATTTGTTCATTTAACTGAATACAAATAGTAGAGGACTACGTTCAAAATGGAAACAGCCTATTTTTGTTAATTTTGACAATGAAGTTACAAAGAATCTTCACATGGATGTAATAACTAAATTACATGAAATAAGCTATAATGCTGTGACTTTTTTTCATTCAATTATTTATTTAATTTCGGCATATTTCCACTACCAGGGCCAATCATCGAAGCCAGGCGACAGCTACCCCCCAATCTGGAAATTTTGCTAAACCTTTTCTCTATCGAAGAGGGGCAAGGTCGCTAGGTTTCACTTTAGTTACCCACCAAATTACTGACTGCGACTACTGTTAACTTTCGTATTGAAATACGAATATATTAATCTAGGCTTGTTCCTAATGCTGTGCAACTTGTATTACTGATAAGGTAATTAACATTGGTTTGTACTGCAAAACAAACGGGTGATGGCGAGCGATGGAAATGCGCGGTTGACCAAATTTCAACGTTACCCCACTCCTTGGCTAGAGCAGAATAACAAATTATAATTCAGAGGTGTTACATATATCAGCTCTGTTTTTTGTGTGTATTATATCTTATGTTGTTTTTATATATGAATATCAATGTTTACATATGAAAACAATGTAATGATTGGGTAATATATAAGTATTTTGTTTGCATTCATATTAATTTATTAATTTACATGCCACTGCTATTCTACTTCAGTTTGTAGCACCAGGGTATAACGACATCTGCACGATCTATTTCCCACCGCTCGCCCTCACCTGTCTGTTTTGCAGTAGAAGGAAATAAATAATTTGACAGTATCTTTTTCAAACATCGTATGTATCTTTGTTCATACTCTTCATATGATTAAATTGCTCTAAAATTGATTTCTGGGTATTGGATTTAGATTGTGACATGGTTTTATTATAAATAAAAAACTTTTAGAGGAATTCATCAAGTTGACAAGTAAATGTGTTAACATTTTATGTGCTCCATATTTATGCACTTAAAAAAATAATAATTATTATTGGGTATTACATAAGCATCCTTTCAAACCTAATGTGAAAATAATAATAAATAAAGTTTCTTATATATTATACTGTCATTTTTATCTGAATGCGCTAGTATAAAAGTTTTAGGTAGATAACAAACATGACACTTCAAATACATTTTATCGCAGAAACTATTAAAACATTCATCTAAGAGCAAGAATGACATTGGATTAAATAATAGTATTCTTAGTATTAAAAGCAAAAAAATATGAATATTAAAATAATAGACTTGCCAAAAAGAAACATTTTTACACATACGAAATGATTCTCCAACGAAAACACCTAGGCCGCTATATAACGTCTTTCATTCTTTCAATATGACAATTGTTCATATTTTAAATTGTGTAAATAAAATAATTTTTAATTAATATGTTCGTGTTTACCAGACCCTTGAGGACTTACGAAAGAAAGATGTTATGTAACAGCCAAGGGGATTTCCATTTTTGTATTGTAACTGAAGAGAATGATTTCTTAAATGTAAAAATTTTCTTTTTGGTGAATCAATATTTTTTGCAGTCAATATTTTTTTCCTTCTAATACTATGAAGAATACTATTATTTAATCCAATGTCATTCTAGCTCCTAGATGAAATAGTTGTTTTAATAATTTCTGCGATAAAGTGTATTTGAAGTGTCGTGTTTAATTTATTATCTACCATAAATGTTTAAACTAGCACATTCAGATAAGAATGACAATATCTATAAAATGTAAGAAACTATGGGTATTTATTATTGTTATCGTATTAGGTTTGAAAGGATACTTATGTAATACCCAATAATTATTTTTTTTTTTTCTAGAGAAGTAAATGTTTGTTCTAAAGTCAATGTATAATATATGTGACAATACTGCAAGGCTGGTGAATTATATGTTATGCCGTATCTAACAATTGGAACATGGGACCCATGCCATATTTCAACATATAACTACCAAGACTAAATGAAGAAGTTTTATAAAAAAAAATCTATGATTGAAGTTTGCGAAAAAAATTGCAATAATAGCCTGCCAACCCAGGTTATTTTGTAGATAATTTGTAAAGTATTAGCAAAACATTTTGTCCATGATCAGGAGGCCAATTTATCAACAGATTTCATTTAAAAAAAAACCGTTTTTTTTTGTAAAGTTATGGCATTTTGAATTCACAAAATTAATAATCCATATTCATCATCACTGTACAGTTCTTTGAATAGTTCTCTGAATGGAAGTGATTTTATAGGTCATTGGGAGTATTAATTACTAAAATTCTCACTACCAACAATTAGTAAACCTAGTGCATCGTAATAATAAAAAAAAATTAGGCATTAGTAGACAACAATATTGCAATAAAGTGCATTTATTAATTTTACAATAGTGCTAACTTTACCTATTAAATCTTTGTTTTTGTTAAACTTTTTGTGTGACATTTAAAAAAAGTGGTACAAGCTCGGATCCGGGGCCGTCAATAAAAATCTTATTAAAGAAATCACATTACTATTCGAAAATTCACATAGATCTTATTTTGAAAATATAAATACTTTTGGTAATGTTATATTGGAGAGCTTCCGATTTTAGAAATTTTTTTCATTTCATTTTTGCCTGCTGAACACGACTTTCGAGTAAAAGATCCCCGTTCAGCCATACTTTTCGAGATATTGGGGTACAAATTGACAAAATGTTGCGTTTTCCCACAGCCTATTACAGAATTTATTAACAAATTTTTTAGTTTATTAATATCAGTAGGGATTTTTTAAATGGTTTTAAATATCCCAACACATTCACTTTAATAATACTTGCCTGCTATATTTGTTGAAAAAGGTCCCAAAATATAACACAATATTCCAAACTGTTTTGCAGGTTTTCAGCTGAACCTAGATTTTTTATCGCCATATCGGTGGGTTGAGCAAAGAAGTATTTCCGTTGTGGGGACGGGCCGTAAATTATTTCAATAAAATTTTAATACTTAGTTAGCTACTCCAGTATTGCCCACTGTCTACAGTTACTATAATTTGATCAACAGTTTCATAAGAAAAGAAGACGTCTCATCAACTGCAACAGGTAGTGAGAAAAGATTTGTACACTAAGCTCCAATATCTCGAAAAGTATAAGCGAGAGAGAATTTTTTAACTCGAAATTCGTGTTCAGCAGGCAAAAATGTGTGTGCGAATTTTAAAAAATCAGATGTTCTTTAATATACAACATTACCATACTTTTAATACTGCTTTGACTCATAGAAATTACCAAAAAAAAAAATCCTAAAATGCCTGTACTTTTTCCATTACATGGCACTATTTACAAATAAAATATATACGAAAATCCCCAAATCGGGGATCCACAACACTTGGCGAACTTTTTCATAAATTTCTTTATCATAAAGAGGTATTTATAGCTTGGAAACAACTACCAATTTACGAGGATAAAAGCACTCCTTAATGTTATTATTGTCAAGGCTTATAAAAAGCAAGAATGTAAAAATAAAATTATATGCCAACAATGTGTAGAAGAACTGTGATAAAGCAAACAATAAAAATACAAAACAATATTATACAGAACATGAAGCTACCAGTGAATCATGCACAACCTACAAATATCACATTCAGGTATTAAGATCAAAAACTGACTATGGACAAACTCATGGTTAACAAACAAGTAATGGAATTTTTAGAGTTAATAAAAGAGGAAGAAATACAGTGGCAAGTTGGTTGAGGCTAAGGAACTATCTAAGATAATTGACGTCTTAAAAAAAAAAAAACGTTATGCATGTAAATATTAGAAATGCATGTTAAAATTTTGGTAAACTTAATTTTTTTACAAGCAAATCAATTATTCTTTTGTGATGTTATTGTTTTGAGTGAATGCTGGAATTTAGAGTCTTGTCAACAATTCATTATCCTAGGTTATTCTACTTATAATCGGGCCACTTACAACCAAAACAATGGTTTATTGATATTTACTAAAACAAACCTAAATTGTGATACTACAAATCATAAACTTAGTTCTGGAGCTACGATAAGTAGAATAGAACTGGAAATTAAAGGCATATCATACGACATCAACTGATAATTTTATTGAAAATCTAAATAATTTCTTTAATAATAACCAAATGCTTAGTATAGATATATTTCTAGCTAAGAAAACCAGAATAGATCTTGATTACAGCTCTTGCACAATAAATGAGCAACTGACAAACCATTTTCCAACCCTGATAAATATATTTCAAAAAGATAATAAAGAAACATGAACGGATAAAAAAAACACCACTTGTACAACTATCGATTTTCAAAAATTACATGAAATATTACAAAATAAAAACTGAAATCGTATATTAATACTAAAGAACCTGAGCTAGCAGCAAATATTTTTGTATGAAAATTACTTCAAATTATAAAACAAGCTGAAGTAACAAACATTATCCATTGAAATGTGTAGGTACAAAAAATTAAAACCATGTATTACCAGAGGAATAATATCCATTAAAAAAAGAGAGTAAATGAAAAAAAGATCTAGAGTACTGAAAACTAAACCAATTATAAAAACTATAGAAATACATAACAAAAATAATAAAAAAAAACACTAAAAATAATTATTATAAAAAAATACTGAAAACCATAATTATGAAAAAAATTTACAAAATTATTTCCGATGCTGCAAATGAAAATAAAGGAGAAACGGAACAATATGAAATCCTAGATGATAGTAATAACAAATTTAATAATGTTAAAGATATGGCAAATTACTGTAATAACTTTTTTATAAACATAAGTAGTTAAATAATAAAACAAATACTTAAACCCAATATCCTAAATTTACAATATGAGATCAAGTCATCAATATATCTTAAACCCGTTAATGAAAAAGGAAATTATTAAGCATATATCAAGGTTAATGCAAAATAATTCCCCTGGTAGTGATGGTATCACTGTAAAAATAATAAATTCGGTTCATGTACATATACTTAAACCTCTGATACATATAATTAATCTAGTTTTTAAATCAGGTATAGTTCCTTCACATTTTAAATTATCCATCGTTACACCAGTTTTCAAAGCAGGAAATAAAAAGCCAATTAGTGTGATTAACAATATAACAAAAATTTTTGAAAATGTTTGAAAAGTAGGTTAGCAAACCAAAACACCAATTTAGATCACGCAAAGTCAAAGTTCAAACGATGCTATGTTTGAGCTAATAAAAGAAATAAGTAATCACTTAGATAGTGGAAAAAAATGTAGTGCTGCTTTCTTAGACCTGGCAAAGGCATTCGACACCGTTGCTCATGATAAACTCCCTGATGTATTATATCATTATGCAGTCAAGAGGAACGACGTTAGATGTCTTTAAAAATTATCTTACAAATCAAGTTCAATACGTCAAAATTAAACACTTTAAGTGATCCCAAAATAATACAAATGGGAATACCCCAAGGTACTGTTTTGGGTCCGATATTATTTAATATTTACACAGGGTGTTTCACTGAGGACAGATCAACCGACGCAGGGTGATAGATGACCTCAATACTCATCTAAGTGAGGTCCATTTGTGTTATGCAAAATTTATTAGTTTAGGAGTTATTTAGGTTTTTCGGTATTTTTAGCTAAACTATGGTATTGCCCATAAATTTCGTCATTCTAGTTTAACTGTTAGTATTAGCATCATGAATTTTTTTTATGAACGTAGTTCAATAGTGGGCCTATCATCCTGAGAAACAAATTTTTTATTGGAACCGAAACTATTTGAACAAAAAAAATTTTTTTCTTAAAATTTTATTAAAATAAAAATTATTTTAATAAAATTATTTTTTTAACTTTATAAGATTAGAGAAAAATAAAAAAGATGGAAAAAAATTTTAGTAACCATCCTAAAAACTCCTCTATTTTATTGGCAGTCAACACAACAAATTTCATTCAGCTAGCCCCATGACTTACATCAAAAATTTTAAATTTTGTGCAAAATGTAAAAAGATGAAAATCTCACTTTTTAATAAGAAGCAGAAAGTATCATGGGTGAGGCCCGCACAAGGGATGCAAACCGTGGACACGTGTTTTAGACTTATTGTGCTATTGGCACGCGCTGCTAAGTTGAAAGAATGGGCACAATTTAGTAAAACGACACAAAAGAAACCACTGACAGTCGCTCGTTTGTGGCTGCAATTAAAACTATAACTACCTACATGGAATTTCCTACACAAGGAATATAAAATAATAGAGGATGGAAGATGTTACTGCGTGAAGAAACATCCTTTATTGTTTTACATTCCCTGGGTAGTGAATTCCACGCAGGTGGCTATAGTTGCCTAGGGGGTCTTTCAATTACAACCACAAATGAGCGACTGACTGCCTGACAGTGATTTCCTTTGTGCCGTTGTCCTAAATTGTGCCCGTCCTTTCAACTTAGCAGCACCATGCCAGTGAGGACCATAAGTCCGAAACACATGTGTCCACGGTTTGCATCCTTTGTGCGTGCCTCACCCATGAGACCTTCTGCTTCTTAATTTAAAAGTGGGATTTTCGCTTTTTTACACTTTGCACAAAGTTTTTGATGTGAAGTCATGGGGCAAGCTGATTGAAATTTGTCGTGTTGATTGCCAGTAACGTAAAAAGTTTTTAGGATGATTACTAAATATTTTTCTATCTTTTTATTTTTCACTAGAGCAAGTCTCTAGAGAAGTTGAGGAATAATTTTTGTTTTAATACAATTTTAAGAATATTTTTTTGTCCAAATAGTTTCGGTTTCAATAAAACAATTATTTCTCAGGATGATAGGCCCACTAGTGGTCTACGTTCATAAAAAAAATCATGACGCTAGTCCTAATAGTTAAGCCAGAATGATGAAATTAGTGGGCAAAACTGAAGTTTAGCTAAAAATACACGAAAATCTAAATAACTCCTAAACTAACAAATATCTCATAACACAAATGAGGATCAAATTGATGCGTAATGAGGTCCTCTATTACCCTGCGCCGGTTGGTCCGTCTTCAATGAATCACCCTGTATAAATTCATTGACACAACTAATAATATCATATACGGATGATACGGTACTTATTTTTTATGGTTACACTTGAGAAGATGTAAAAAACTATAAAAGCAGGGGTAAAAATTGTCAAAAATTGACTTAACAATTACATGCTATCTAAACATAAAAAAAACGAAGTAAATATCGCATTTTCAATAACACATGCAAAACGACCCTATTATAATACTATAACAATTGATAATATAATTGAAGCTATTATAGAAACGTCTCATATACCTTTGAATTTACATTTACAAATTTTTGAAATGGAATACATATTATATTTAATAAAAAAAAATGAGAAGTTTATTTCGTAAATTTCACTTACTACGTGAATTTCTACATAAAAAATTGATCATACCTATATATTTATAAATCACTAGTAGAATCAATAATTAGGTATGGATTATTAGTTTCGGTGGAATTTATGATAATGTTCTGCATCAAGCACCAACTAAAAGTAGCACAAAATTCAATTCTTAAAATAATTTTTAAAAAGAATAGGCGACACCATACCAACTTACTGCACTCTTTAGATATATATAATATTAGGACTTTATATATAATAGAGGTATGTACTTATCTTCATAAAAAACGAAAAACAATTTAATTTACACTCCCACAATAATCGATTGAAACATGACAAATTTACAATTATACCAAAGGCTAAAACAAATTTAATTCATTGATTTTTCCTACATTTGGCTCCCAAATTTTATGTTCTATTACCCTATTACCCAATACAACTAAGCAAGAAAACATCGTTAAAGAATGTTAACAATTTATCATGCACCATCGTGATGTGTTCACAGCCCTATTGTTATTTCCCTTGTTGTAGGATGAGAACAATCATTGTTATAAGTGTTGTTGCCATTAAATACAAAAAAAAACCTTTTTTTTATAAATACTTTACAATTTTTAATGCTAACTCTATTATACTGTATCACATTTTACTGTTTAAATATTTTATGGTTTTACTATTTCGTTTTACATTTTTTTTTATAATCTGAGGGAAATGGACCAAATAAAATGTTTTACTAAGATCTGCATTAACATAAGTATCTTTTTTCTTAAGACTACATTACCATAAGCATATAAGCATAAGAGAAACTGTTTTGCTAATGAGCTTTTGCAACCTTAAATCTTTGACTAATTATCCCAATAACAGCACTTAAACTAACTCAATATTTTTTTGTTTTTTTTTTATTAAGGATAACTAAGTGTTTTCTTATGGTGAATAAGTGCCTTTAGTTGAGGTTGACTTTTTAGTGATTAAAAATCATATACCTACCGAGTAAGCTATCTGTTAACCATAAATCTGCGCTTGCTAATTCCATATTTTGTTTGTAAGCGATGCACGCGTAGACGGTTTGACGCAATTAAGAATATAAAAAATGATCATTGCTGTTAGAAGGTAGAATTTGTTATCTATACAACGGTTACTGGAACCGTAAATACTTCCTGTATTTATAAAATAAAGTGTTAATCAGATACTCGCAATCCTATTATTTTTCCATAGTGAAAGGATTTTCTGAAAATGTCTTACAAAGTTGAGATTAGAAGATGGAACTTGATCTGCTTTACTATAATCAATTAACAATTTTGTCTCTTCTTTGATGAAAAATATACTATTATTTTCTTTTATGCCTTTTGCATATGAACTTTGGTCTTTTATGCTTCTTGTAAGTTGCTTTTATTTATATTCTTCAAGTTCAGTGTGAATTTCTATGATTTATTATAAACTTTCAAATCAGAAAATGGAACTCTCAACCCAGATTTCTTTACTTTTTTCCTGGACAACTCTTCCCAGATATCCAAATTTCTATAGTGATGTCAATGTCATCTTACTGTACAAATTTTGATTCTATATTTTTTTCTTCCCATGGCATGGGTCCCTTTTTCTCCTTTCTAATCCTCTTTTCTGTACTACTTTAACCTACATATCCATATACCCTTCATCCTATTTTATTACCCTGTGAACTTTGTTCGTCCTTTTCATCTTTCGTTCACTTTCACTATATAACTAAACTTAAATCCAATTACAATGTTTCATTTACATATTCAATAAACGATTAAGCTTCCTGTAGCTTCATTATATTAAACACGTCTACTATTTAAACAAATTCCAAATCATTTTATTATCTTTCACTTTATCTAAATTTCTTTCTTTTTCAGATAAAAGAACTCAAATTACCTTCAAACATTCTGCAACATTTAACTTGATGTACATGATGTATCCATGTATCCACTACAAAGAAAAACAACTACATTTAACTTTGTACGCCTGAACGTACATCCTTAGCCACGCCACAACTTCTATATCTTTTTGCTATGTCACCTTCTGTGTGTTACTTTATGTGTTTTAAACTGTGTGTTGAATCATGTTGCCTCGTAAATCATTTATTTATTTTATTTCAATTTAATATAACGTCCAAATACTATATTATACTATATGTATTATACTATACTATATTCCTTCATATATATATTATATATATAAGTTATTTTTTCTTAATAAAAGATGGTTTTAATTTGCAATAAAAACGTATATTTAAAAAGAAACAAGTATTAATACTTAATAATTGGTACAAAACAGTATAAATTAAAATAAAATAGAGTTGTAGTACCTATAGATACCTAGTTGTTATATTTTAAAAATATTTACTTAGTTTTAAACATACAGGGTGAAATTTTACCGCTATTACGATTTAGATTTTTTTCTCACTATACCTAAAACCTAAATAGAAAACAAAAGGTAGATACATAGAACCATAGTAATAAATTGTTTGTTTGAGTTATAATTAGAAGAAAATTTTTTTTTTCGCTTTTTATTTGATTAGCAATTTCATGTTCAATTGGTAAAATAACCAAGCCGTTTAGTCGATTTTGTGTAGTAGTTGAGCGTAAAAAAGGTTGTGATTAATTTTAATTTGGAAAGACTTCTTTCTCCACTTGCTACTGATATCGGAATAATCAGTAGTATTCTTAAGGCAATACTAAGATTTGGAGCAAAATTTAGCATTGTTATTATTTTAAGAACATCACATGGACTTTCTTTTTTTGTCCAAAAGTGCACTAACTGCAGAAATTTCCTCTACTAATTCTAGACCATTAATGTCAGCTGATTAGCCATCAAACAAAATATTTTCCAAATCTTTGCAAATCTTTATCAGTGTCTTTTTAGGCATGGTTTTCAAATCATATATATTATATAGAAATTGAAAATGGTTACTATGGTGATTCAGTTGTTCAAATTGACTATCTAGTGCGTTTAATGCTTCATCAATGGTATAGAAGGAAAATTCCATTTTGTATTTTTCTTTGGGATCTTCGCGGGTGTCGCGGCGTTGTTGATTCAAAATTGGCCTCAATGTTAATTTCATCAGCCTATTCTCTTGTGTCAACAATAATTTCATTGAAAAACTTATATCGATGTCTTGGTTTTCATAAATGCTTAGCAAAGCGTCGTATATTTCACCAAGTTGAAATCTTAAGGGCGTTAAAGCTTCTATCCTGCTTTCCCATCGAGTGTCACACAAAGGTTTTAATGTTAATCCTTGGACATGTTTTAGAAATATTGCCCATCGAAAAGTAGAAGAAACAATTAAAAATATTTTATGAACCATATTAAAAAAATTGGCTGCTTCCAAGGATGCTCTTGCCATATCATTTACCACTAGCTTGAGCGAGTAGCTACTACACGGAATGTAGAATGCTCGTGAATTTAATTTCCTAATTCTAAATTGCACTCCTGCATTGTTGCCCCCAGTGGCGGCTGGTGGATTTAGGTTGTACCATATCTCAGTATTGGAGCATGGAACCCAAACATTATTTGAAGGCATGACTATCAGTACTAATTGAAGGAGTTTTGCAGAAAAAAAAATTGAGAAAAAAAAGTTACGAAATTGCGCAGCCTCCCCAGATTCCTTCTAGACCATTAGTAAAATCTTTACAAACTTTTTTTTTTTTTTCGTTATCAGAAGGAAAATTTATCACCACGTTTTTTTTTGGTTTTTGGAAATTTTTATCTTTTTTGTAAAGTTATGACATTTTGAAATTTACATGATTAAGAACTTAAATTTCAGTGTCATAACTACAAAATCAAAATTTTCGAAAACAAAAAAAAAACAGGATATATTTTCCTTCTAATTACGAAAAAAACTAGTTTTCAAAGATTTTACTAATGGTCTAGAAGGAATTTGGGGGAGGCTGATCATTTTTGTAACTTCTTTTCTCAATTTTTTTAAATTTTTTTTCTGCAAAACTTCTTCAATCAGTACTGATAGTCATGCCTTAAAATATTGCTTCGGTCCATGCTCCAATACTGAGATATTGTATAACCTAAATCCACCAGCCGCCACTGGTTACCCCTCATGTTAGCCCCGTTATCATATCCCTGCCTTCTTATATCTTGCATATCAAGTCTCATTTTATGAAGCTCTTCAGTTATAATTTCATATAGTTGTCTTCCTGTAGATCTTTTCACAGGTAAGAAACCTAAAAAGCTTTCATAGATTTTTATTATTTCGACAATCAGAAAAGACTTATTGATGGAAACATATCTAATTATCAGGGTCATTTGCTCCATCTTACTAACGTCAGGAGTGCAATCTAATATTATGGAATAGTATTTCACTATTTTTTTTATTTCAACAATGATATGCGACTTTACACTTTCGTGAAGTAAGTCTATTATCTCGTTTTGAATGTTTTTCCTAGATAATGAGGTTTGAGCACTCTACGCACGTGTTCCTCCATAACGGGGTCAAATTCAGATAGAAATTCAACTATTTTTAAATAGTTGCCGTTATTATGCTGTTTGTCGCTTGTACCTTGAAAAGCTAAACAACTTTTACCGAGGGTTTTATTAATTGCTACAATCCTTAGAAACATCTTGTACCAGTGATACGTTTCAACGTTAATAACTCTTTGGGCAGCTGCATCTATAGTTGTACAACACTTTAACCTTTGACTGAATTCTAGCCAGGATTTTTGAGCCTGAATATGATTTTTAGAAATTTCGTGATCCTTTAAAGTTTCAACGATGTGCTTCCAGCTTTTAAAACCTTCTTTTGAAAGGGAACTTGACACGGCCGTAAATTTTGCAGCAAAAGCCATATATGCAGTTTTTTTAAGTGTACACTAGCCAGTCTCTTATAACTTGCTCTCCATTTCTTAAAATTCGAGAATAGTAATTTGCGCTAAATTTTCTACCAGTGCCATCATAAGAGAATTTGTAATTAAACAATGGTTTAGATGGACCTTGTCATACTAAAAAACTTCTTACGGCATCTCCTAAAATTCTGGGCCACAATGGATCTGTACCTAAAGTTTGTACAGTGCATTCCGTGGATGGTAGAGTGGGGTCAGTTTGTAGTGCTAGTGCAAGCCAGGGTGCCTTCTGTAAGTGCCAAGGCAGTGTCGGTAGGCTGCTTTCATTTGGTGACAAAGTTGGTTTAGAGATAGCGTGTATTGATTGGTCTTGGTCACCAACACTCTGATGATTTCATGCTTTCCGTTTTATCTGAATTTTTTGGAGATATTTGTTTTGGTACTACCGGACCTACCCTGTAAATATTTGTGCAGAGCACCAGCTTGTTTTTGCTCGGGTTTCCTTCTCTACGTAGCCTTTGCTTTTTGTACTGATGGCCGGACAATTTTCTTTGCGCGTCAGACATTCTAAAACAACAAATTAAACAATGCAAAATACGCTAGTTAAAATAAGCCTGCTAAAAATAAAAATTGGAAAAATCTTCAAATCCAATTAGTCAGTCTAGTCAGTGACTTAGTCGGTCTCACAGTTTTGAAAAATAAAATGCCTAGTTTTAATTACCTAATTAAACTATTTTTAAATATAAAAACGAATTTCTTAACGTTTCGGGCTAATTTTCAACCCCCTTTTGGAAAAAAATTAATAATTTTAGTAATTAAAACTAAGCATTTCATTTTTTTAAACTGTGGGACAGACTAAGCCACCATCACCGACTAATCGTATTTGAAGATTTTTCTTCTATCTTTTTATGCAACGCATTGGTTTATTACTACACAAGATTATTTATTAATTAGTAGGATTTGTTGAAAGATTTTTTTAGGTGTGGTGGATCCCAACAAAGTGGACAAATTGCGAACCACCACAACGAACATATAAAAACTAAATATTTAAAATAGATACTTATCTAAAATGTTTGAATTTTTAAGATAGATTTTTTGTTTCTCTTTTTTCGTGGCGAAAACCCCAAATAAATTAATAAAAATCCGTCACAACAAACATACAGAAACTATTTAAAAATGTGTAAGTACGTATTGTGGAAAATATTTTTGAAAATAATTCTTTACCACTTAATATAGGTATTTGCAGAAGTACTTACCTTTAGAAATTGACAAAACGCACAAGTCACTATCCCGAACTAAACTGTTAAATATTTTTAATATTTAAACTTATTTCATGGATATGTTATCACCGGCACCGACGCATTTGCAATAATAACACAATTGCGCTTAGATGACTCTTTATATAGTAAGGCGCGAAAACATGTCCATGCATGGTATGTCTTGCAGTTCTTATTTTAAACAAGTAACTATATATCTACAAGTTCATGCAGGGTCATGCGCGTCTTTTAACCATACGGCTTGTTTTATTTCAAAAATAAATATGCTTTTAAAAAAAGGTGTTTTAATATTTTTCTAGCTTTAAAACATAACAAACAAAGATCAAATGTAAATTGCATAGTACTTAGTTTTAGTTAGGGAAAAAATCAACAAGTAGTGTAAAATTTATATTAATTGAGAATAATTAATTTATCAATATTTGGTTCACATTCAGGGGGGCGAAAATGCTTCCCCCAGTTTCGCCTCCCCCGACAGGGGCCCGGGTTGTCCGCTTCTAAAGCGGGCCCTGCCTGCGTCGACCCTTAACTCAATTCACGATAAGGTACATTCCAACAGACAATCCAGAATGGTTCAAAATTTATTTTTCTAATTTAGTTTAAGTTGATGGCGTACACTGCGAGGCGTTTTTAAATTAACCAGTCACGTTGTGAATGAATATTCGGAACCCCTCTGAACTGTGTGTTGGAAAAAGTCTTATAATAATTAACGTATATATTAGTAATTAGTAATTATATGCAATCCTGTAGGCAGGCCCGTGCATACCTCTTTTGGCGGCCTTGTTAATTTTAATATATTTCGCCCCCAATTTTCATAACGCTGCTACATGGGTAAAGGTACAGGTAAAAAATAAGTAGGTAACTGAATGAAATGCATATAATAGATTGCAATTCCTTTTTGTTTTTTTTTCTATCATTATACATTTTATATGCTAGCTATTATCTTTTTTTACTTTTGAGGCCTTTTGGCGCCCCCAACGCCTTGGCGCAGTAGTGCATCACATGACTTTGCCTTTATGTACGGTGCAGGCCTGTCTATAGGTGAGTTTTCACATCTTTTTTGCTTCTTGCGTCTAGCGTCACGAAATAAATTCGTGTCTTGAAGCTGATATTTGTTGTCTCTTTGCTCGACCGGTAGCGAAGTTGCTTCAGTGAGGCACAGTGAAGTTGTTTACATCGGAAACAATCGATGCACATTCAATATTTTGGTGTAGTGGTTCCGGAGAACCAATCGAAATACAGCATTTTTGAGGGTGTAAATCGTACTGAAAGTGTATCCAAATTAAACATGATATTAAATTTTTTATTTATTACAAATTTTCTATATATCGTTGAAACGTTAAAAGATATTTGTTTTATGTTGTATTTGCTTCAGACTGTGCCTTGTACCACATTTGTTTGTTATTTAATTTATCACTGATTATGTACAAAGAAACCCAATTTAATTAGTCCTGAGGATGCTAATAAATATAAGGAAACCGATTAAATTAAACAAGTAGTTTTTCTGTTTTAATTGACCTATTCCCGCTAAGTTGTAATAATAGTATAGCAAGAGAAAAACGATTTATTTTCTATAATTATCAAATTTTCACGAAATGTTTTGCTTGAGGCACTAGGGTGGTAACATAGACTGAGCACGTCACTATGTATCAGGACAGGGTATAAATACTATATTTAATAAAACTACGAAAATGTACATTTATTATACCATGTATATTATTATTTGAAAAGCAACTAGTTATTAATTATTAATTTACTCAAACTTTTGTAATATGTAGATAGCTATTTTTTTATTTATATTTTACAAATAGCAATAATAACTTGCATATTCCATATTATTCAACATGTATCTCTTCAAAAACTATGAAAATATATAATGTGTAGTGTATTAAAAGATCAATTGCATGATAATTTCTTAAATATTAATAGTTAATACCACTTAATTGGTGGTGTGTATATCCAGGTTTCATTTTAAAAAATACGTACTTTTTTTAAAATGAAACCTTTTAGCAACACGCATCGAGAAAATAATTGCTCTTATATAATTTATTTAGGCACATTACTTATATTAACGTCTAATATTTGCATGTTGCATAGGTGTATCTACAATCTATAAAACCATAGGTATTCAGGGTATTTGTAAAATTATTTGAAGCAAAATTTTCACCAGATACTGTACAGAGTCGGACTGGGCCAGTTTGGCCGCGTAAGAAATCTTTTCCGACTGAGAACAGAATTTTTGTCATTTAAGAAATATGTATGGTTTTCAATACAACACAATACTTTATTTGGTTATTACTCATTGTCATTATACGCTGAATCGGGTAGAAAGACAAAAATCATCATTCACGTCTCAGATTAAGAATGTGTCTTTCTTGATATGAGATTCATATGGTGTATCGTCTGCCCAATGTTGCCAAAGTGACCAAAACTTAATGGATTTTAAAGAAATTTCATAATAATTTTAGGGAGTTTGTATTTTAATAGTTTGTTTTCTACCCGCGGCACTCAAGACAGGTTAGTCCCGGCGGAAACGTCCGCCAAGTTGCCTGGACCAGTCCGACCCTTAGAGTGTAGTCACACTTATACTGTTTCTATTTACGATAACAAGAAAACGAGAACAATTAACAAATTTTAAATTAATTAGAGATTTAGTAAGTAAAATAAGAAGAAGTGGTGTCTATTTTATTTTATTCGTACGAAAATAACTTTTGTAAATTGCACTAAAGAATAATGAAAACTTGCTATTGGAATACGATATTTTTAAAGTTCCTGGCATCGATATTTTTTCCTACTCATGACGCCTAAATGGTTCAAAGCGTCTGTATCTTGAGTAAGTCGAAACATAGTGTTTGCCCTCAGGAATTATCCACCTTTTGCGGAATTTTAATATCTCTTTTAGTTTTTGAGTAATCAGCTTGGAAAATTTTAAGCTAAACATCCTATATACTAATATTCTAATAAACTTGAATGTCGAGAAATAAATTATTGAATATAATAATAAACATAAAACACTGACATACAGTATGTAATAAAATCAAGCAGGGCGACAAACGCTTTATAACACGAAGTATTAACAACAGGAATATAGTAAATCCAAAAGCACCATATGGCTTTTATATGATAAAAATGTTAAATACTCACAATCAGTGTATAATACAGAATGTATGAAATATAACCTAAATCGCAGCACTTTCACTTCACCAAAAAACACAATTTGAAAGTACACAGTTGATAATTAAAATAACAACATAACTCAAACAACATAATTTTTCTAACTCATTAAGTATACTGCTTATTTAATAGACGTCCGTAAGGAACTGCTAATGAATATTCGAAGAATTACTTAATCGCATATCATTTACAACACCGTTATATATTCACCATTAACTACCACACATCTATCACTGCCCGATTAAGAAAACGATGCATGTCACACTCGCTACTGTCTCAGTCTGCCTTTCTCTCGGCGTTGTGCGAATCATCTACCAGTCATCCGATAGTTACTACATAAGGTATGTTCGTCGGTGTTACTATAAGTTGTGATTTTTACTCTAAATATGACGTCATCAAGCAAGTTATTTCAACTTTGATCTCGGTGGAAATGGCAACTAGCTTTCCTCCTTTATATTTACTCCTCGTCTGGAGCAAGAGTAAAATGTTTAGTTCTGAGTAAAATATGATGACGTCCTGATGACGTTGTTGTCCACTAACGAACAAAAATCAGGTAAAAAAGTCTTGTTTACAGTAAAAATTGGCCACCGGCGCGGCGGCGAACAGACCTATTGGCTTTTCATAATTTAGTTGTCACGGCAACAGCTTTTTAGATATTTTATTCCTGTGAATAACTGTAAAACACTTTACTACTTGAAAAGACCTGACAAATTCTTAAACATACAAGAATTAGTACATAGCTTATTAAGAGGAATATTTAAAGACAAAATGTAACTTTGTTTTTCATTATTTGACAATTCCTTACAATTAATATACAAATTTTTATATATTGTATTTATTTTTCTCATCATAACTAAATAGATTTTTAAATATTTACATAATACATTTAATTAGTTTAGATAATATGATGCAGAAATTTTTAAAACCATTATGTGAATGCTTGCTGAAAATAGATTGCAAATTAATAGAGTAAAACATTATCAAATTACATTATGAACATATCGTGTTTAAAATTGATTGACCACTGAAAATCATCATATACCAAAAAATCTAACCTGGTACCATGGGCGCCGTTAGGGAAGGGCAAGACGGAGCAGTTGTTCCTTCCTTGGAAAATGACGAAAGGTATCAAGTGTTAAAATAAATTACTGGAAATGTAATTTAAATGTGAATTAAATTAACATATTTTTATTTCTTTCCCCAAGTTTGTATAACAAAAAAGGTAAATCTGTCAACATTTAACAACCATATTTTTATACCCTCGCCATAAATTTAAATAGATAGACTGTGCGATCTAATGAACAACTGTTTATTTTCGTTTTTGTACATAGCAATGCAGTGTAACTGATTTTTGACTGATTTTTTTTGTTTTGAATGGGCGAATTGCCTCAATTTCGTATCACACAAAATCGACCTTTCTATGTTTGTGGTGTAGATTTCGCAGGTCCTTTCAGTGTAAAGGATGGTAAATTAAGAAATCGTACTGTTATTAAAGCATATTTGTGTGTTTTCGTATGTTTGTCTACAAAAGGCTGTACATTTAAAAGTCGTTAGTGATTTAAGTACCGAATCATTTCTTAATACATTAAAACGATTTGTATCTCGACGAGATTTGTGTGGGCATATTTATTCCGACAACGGAATGAATTTTGTCCGAACACAAAAAAGAGTTAAACAAAATTCAAATTTCGCTACTGAATATTATTAACGATGATGCAATAACAGAATTCTGTATTCAAAATAGTATACATTGGCATTTTATCCCACCACGTTTACCCCACCATGGAGGCTTATGGGAGGTTGCTGTTCAATCAGCAAAATATCATGCAACACAAATTATCTGTAATCGTATTCTTACATTCGAAAATCTTACTACGGTTTTTACGCAAATAGAAGCTGTACTTAATTCGAGACCAATTATTCCTTTGTCAAATGATTCGAACGACTCAATCAACTTCAAATTGGTTCCATGGTCATATTAAATGTACCACCCCTGAGCTGGAAAACAGGAAGAATAACCGAGTTGCATCCAGGTACGGATGCTATACGAATTGTTAGTGTAAAGACAGCAAATGGTGTTTTAAAAAAGTGTGCTTAAAATATGTTTATTACCAATCAAGGACTAATGATGAATTAAATCTATATATCATTGTATTTTATGCATTTGTATTCCACCATTATGTATCAATATTGCAGAAATGTTCACACTTGTGTTAATTTATTGAAAGATAAACCTTTCAACGCGGTCAGTATGTTGAGTTACACCCGTGAACACTGTAAAAAGTAAATCAACCATACCCGCTTATGGGTAACAAATGTAATTATTATTTTATGTTATTCCAATATTATATAAAACTTAATCATCGAGTTGGCTGAGAAAACTAATAATAGTATCTCTGTGTGTTTGTATTGTCATACAAACTATCACGAAAATTCAAAGTTTTGTCGTGTTTTATTAAAATTAGAACAAAAATAGGGTCGAACCCAACAATGTTGGGTGAATACAAAATACTGTTACTACACCATCGTTAGCAATATTCAGTAGCGAAATTTGAATTTTATTTAACTCATTCTTTGCTCCGATAAAATTCGTTCCGTTATCGGAATAAACATGCCCACACAAACCTCGTCGAGATACGAATCATTTTAATGTATTAAGAAATAATTCGATACTTAAATCACTAACGATTTCTAAATGTACAGCCTTTATAGAGAAACATATGACAACACACAAATATGCTTTAATGATAGCACGATTTCTTAATTTACCATCCTTCACCCTGATAGGACCCGAGAAATCTACATTGCAAACATAGAAAGGTCGATTTTGTGTGATACAAGATTGAGGTAACTCACCCATTTTATATTTAAGATGGGAGGGATTAACTTTAAAGCAAAGTTATACATTCACACAATACTCTTCTTATTTTGTTTCAACCGTCGAGTAGCCAATGACGCTGTCTAATTGACGATAAAATTGCTTGTGATCCAGCGTGAAGTTGTCTTAAATGCTCCTTGCGAATTATCAATCGCAGTTTAGTTTTATTAACAAAGGACAATTTTCACATTTATTTTTTAGGTTTTTATTCAAATCAACAACTTCATAAAAACATTCATATCATTTTTACCCCATCCCTGCAAAATTTTCTAGCGATGCCTATGCTTGGTGCAGAAGTTCGTAGGTGTTGTTTTGTAAAAAAAGATTACCCTTTTGATTTTCCTGTCATACTAAATGAATATATACTTTTACTTTCTATTAATCACAATTTGTCAAAAAATTTTATTATAGCATGAAATCAGAGTGGATTTTATCTTGTTTTTTTTTTAATAAAGTATAAAAGTGTTTCGTCATTTTTGTCATGTTTATGCTTCTAAGACACGATAACTAAGATATTAAAATGTATCTTAATTGTCGATAGTATTATAAGTACCTACAGTTTCTAAGATACTAAAATGTATCTAAATTACGAAAAGGCTCTAAGATCAACAACTAGGAGGTGTTGCTAAGATACGTGTCTTAGATACTTTGAGGGGTATCTTTTATCTTAATATACCTACTTTTATGGAAAAGTAATCTGGATATATGTGTATACCTGAGATATCTTCTAAAAAATATTTATCCCGGCTCTGTTTTAAAACGTTATAAATAAAGCCCGGATCCGATTATTACTTTGAGAATATTGTCGTGAAACATTTTGAAAATATCTCATCCATATCTCACTCGAAGTAAGTAGAACGATTAATAAACGATTTCCTGGAGTTTAATGGCACAGAAATGCGGTGCAGTATATGAGATAATATCGTACTCTAGAAAGTAATATCAACTTTATATTTATAAACCCTTCACATTGTTGAAAGTTACCTTGAAAAACATCAACCTCAATAGAATGATGGAATGTATAAATAATAAAAGGCCGATATATTTATGAAAGTAAATGGGTCGTGTCCCAGGACCCTCAACTTGAATGAGCCCTATGTATGAAATACATAAGGCTCATTCATTGCAGAGCGACGGCTGACGAGTCGCCGGAGAATGACCATGCATCCGGCGTTCTCTGGCGACTCGCCAGCCGTTACTCAACAATGAATGAGCCCTATGTATGAAATACATAAGACTCATTCATTGTTGATTGATGATTGGCCAGTCGCCGGAGAACGACTATGCATACGGCCGTTAATATAAGTCGCAGCATCACATAGACACCGCAACTCTCCTCTAGACAAACTTATAATCACAGACAAATTTCAAGTTGATTTTTATTTCATTCAAGCCAAATTTATGTCTGAACATTTTAAATAAATCTACCGTCTTGTCGACACTAACACACCGATGTCTTACGACTTAAGTTAGCAAGATGATATGAAACACTGAGCATCTGTGCTGGCCTTTATTCTCAATTTGTTCTTTTACATGAGGAATTCGACGTCATAGCATTTCTTTCGTAAGTAGTGGCCACTTAGGTACATATTTTTTCCAAAATAACCTATGTTTGCTGTTAAGTATATGCGGCGAAATGCTAAACACATTCATATGGAATGCCGTCTTGCTTTTTATTATTACAATTTATTTATTGACAATCAAACAACATTTAATTTATATTTAATTAATTTCAATGTTTTTACATTGGTTTTCTTACAATAAATATGTCTGTTTATAAAACTTTGCCTATTTAAAATGTTTGTTGAATAAAATTGTTTCTTGATAAAATATGTTTTGTCAAAAATTTGCAACAGTCACATTAAAAGCCTGTGTTTTAAATCGAGGAATTAAAATGATCAACAAAACATTTAAACTCATGTAACATTTTCATTCAACAAACAAAAAATAGCAATCATTTATTTTTAGGATTTTAAATCAACAACTAATAATTTAATCCCTGGATTTAATATTCTTATTATTTTGTTACTTGAATTAGAATGTTACATGAATTTAAATGTTTGTTGATAATTTTAATTCCTGATTTTAAATGAAAAAAATTAAAATTATCAACAATCATGTAATTACTGAATTAAAATGATTGTTGATAATTTTAATTAGGCGCTGCTACGGGGCGGACGCTATGAGTACTAAGTAGTAATTTATTTGGCAACATCGCATGTTCCATATCTAGACCCACGGTTCATAAACAAAAGCCGAGACCCAGACCACAGTATAATAAACCATCAGGAATCTGCTCTGATCTTCGCGTATATAATATTAGAGATCTGAAGGCTTGACGTCATTGGATGCCATTCAAGCAGAACAGAACACTCAAATTGTAATATCACATATGCAGATATACCACATAAAAGTGCAGACATAGCAACATTTATGCTATTCATCATTAGCGATAGGAAATATTATAAATACGACTAAATAACCATTTTACACTCAGTTCTACTTTTGCTTTCTTTGTAACTTGTCCAAAATAAAACTTTGTTTTTAAAATCAAAAATTGTATTTTTAAAAACTTAATTTCATATTCTTGAAATATATCTGGCGCAGTCGGTAGGATCTCGCGAAGGCGAAATTATAAATAAAAAATTAGTGAATGCCCCAGGACTAGAGCATATTTATCGTGCAATTCCTGTTCTTAAAAAAATGTGCCTTGTACTTCAACACTTTATCACGGAACGAACAAACATAACTCAGGTGAATTTCGTAGCTTGACCATCGTTTTGGTGAACTTAGTAGCCAAAAAGAAGAAAAGATTGTCATTTTTCGATAGGACCAAATTTACCCTGGAAGCGACTCCTGATGACCAAGGAACATCGGACAGAAGTTAGAATCTCCCTCGTATCCTAGAGGTTATAGGACAATAAGCGAAGACTTCATATAAATGATGGAAATTTGGATTATTTTTTTTGTGTTATTTTTAATTAACCGAATTTTTGAAATAACTTGTCAATTGTCAGTTTTAAACCCAAACTAGATCAAACTAAAATTTATATATAACGTCAACCGACTTTTGAGTTTACTTGTATTTCATTATATTAAGATTTGTATCCAAGTCTATGTAATAGAGCACCGTGAGTGCCTCAAGTCCCTCGTTGTATAAAAGACAATAGAGTACCGTGATACTCTCAGTAAGTCCCTCGTTCTATAGCAAAGGAATTAAATTCATTTATTTCTTTTACGAGTTAAACACAAGGGAAAGTTGTCACACATAATTAAGAAAACTGGAGGAAATTTTAGTTAAATTCTCGAATTTAAGTGTTATTGCCGAAAATATTCGGAGAGTGAGGTTTCAGATAACGAAAATTTAAAGTAAAATGTCAGAAATCAATTATGGCCTTTTACTTTATCAAGCTGATAATATACCCAATTTCGATGGTAACCCTAAAATACTTCAAAGATTTTTAATTGTCAGTGAAAATTTAAACAGAGCTTTTCAAAATTTAACCATTCCAAATGCACCCATAAATATATGTTTATTAGACACAATATTTTCTAAGCTTAAAGGTCGAACAGCTGATTTAATTTACCCCAGATGTGAGCTTAATTCTTGGAATTCTGTTAAAGAAGTATTGATAGCGAATTTTACGGATCAGCGTAGTCTAGATTGCCTGTGTCAAGATCATCATTAAAATTAAATAAAAATGAATCACTGCAAGAGTTCGGATGTTGAATTCAAGACGTTCGCAGTCTGCTAGTTACGAAACTTAATTTAAGCAATGAAGACATGCAAACAAACATTATTAAAATTAAACATTATGACGAAATTGCTCTTAAAAGATACATTATGAATTTGCCATATCATATACAATTAAGTTTAGAGTTAAACAACCTGACAGTTCAGAAGAAGCTTTACTGTGAAAGAACTAAACTTTCTTGAGTACCGAAATAAAAATAGTCTGGTCAAATTAACAAATTATCAGACAGTGAAATCAGTAGACCCAGTCATAATGTACCTCCACCAAATATTCAAAATCAAATAAGACCAAGATTCAACCAACGAAATTATTGTCACCCTATATTATAGTCAAAATCCCAATTTTCAATCAATACCATCAAATATTTTTCAAAATAGCAATACACATAATACCAACTTTAATAGACCTCAACAAATGCCTAATATGTTTAAACCACAATCATAAGTAACAAAATTTATGCCAAAACCAACCCCTATGGACACTAGGTCCAATAATACCTTTTCAAACCCTTTTTCTACTAGACAACATAATCAAATTTATTTACGAATCGCCTGATTCTACTACAGAATCTGCACTGGCAGATAATTCATATAATGATAACCAATCCGGAAATCTACCTGATTATTATTCTAATGAATATTATGAAACACTAAACTCTATTTCATTCGGATATGAAGATAACACAATACCCCATTCATGCAACAACTATCAAGAATATGAAGAAACTTTGCCTAACGATTTTTCTCAAATAAATTTTCGGACAACCTAGAGTCAGGATTTAGAAACATAGCACATTTAAATAATTTTGTTTAACTTTTCTAATAATTTTTAAAGATTGATAGGTTTAGATTTGTTAGAGGAATTAAATGCTAAAATAAATATCGAAAAAAAAAATAGAACTTCCGCAAACCGAAATCCCAATATATTTTAAAAATGTATCTCGATAGCCTAAATACGCCTAAAGTCCATTTAAAACAACCATACTCAGTAGTTATCCCACCTAGAACAGAACAAATAGTTATGCTACCTACATTTCAAAAATCGGGAACAGCAATACTTAACTACACTCAATTTAATGAATTAGAAACGCCTACAGCTATCGTAAACATTAACGACAACTTTGTTTTAACGTCTTTAATAAATAATAATAATAATAATAATAATACATATTTATTGGGTGTATAAAATATAACAAAACAAAATAGAAACATAAACTAAATACATCCCAAAAGGACAAGATATTGCTTAGCATTTTTCAATCTTGCCTGACAAAGCACAACAAATATAACTACAAATTAACAAATAAATAACTAGGTACATAAATAGGTGTATATATTATAATACGCAGAATCATGATAATTAATAAAACAAATAACCCCATAGAATTAATATTAAATGACTTGTTACAAACTGAACCTTTTGATATAAATGAAATCTATTATATTGACAACATCCAACAATATGGGAATGACCCAACATTAGACCAAATGTATAAGAAAAATTTAAAAAATCTCAGACTAGACCATTGTAATGAGGAAGAGTATGATTCTGTCAAAAAATTATGCTTTGAATACCGAGATATCTTCCATTCAGTTCAAATTCCCTTAACTTTTACTAATACAAAAATAGAATTAACTGACGAAACTCAATTTTTACTAAAACATATCGTTACCCTCACATTCATAAAGCCGAAGTAAATTCACAAATATTCAAAATGCTTAATTCTAACATTCAACATTCAAACTTACCATGGTTATCCCCAATCTAGATAATACCCAAAAATTAGACGCTTCGGGAAAACCTAAATGGAGAATGGTTATAGACTAGAAAATTGAACGACAAGACCGTCGACGATAAGTACCCCTTACCAAATATACATGAAATTTTAGACAAGTTAGGTAAATGTAATTATTTGACCACCGCGAATGGGTTTCACCAAATTGAAATGGAGACAGAAGAGGTACAGAAAACTGCGTTTTCCATTGAACACAGACACTACGAATTTAAACGAATGCTATTTGGACTTAAGAATGTACCGTCTACATTCCAACGGGTTATGAATAACATTTTAAGAGGCTACCGATACGAAATTTGTTGGGATTATTTAGACGATATTATTATTTTTTCCACCTCCATGCAAGTACATGTTCACAGACTAAAAAAAGACTTTCCAACATCTACGTGAAGCCAACTTTAAAGTCCAACTTGACAAATCGGAGTTTCTTAAACAAAACGTACAATATTTAGGACATGTAATCACTCCTAATGGTATAGAATCAAACCCTGACAAAATAAAAGCGGTTAAAGAATTTCCCATTCCGAACTTACCTACTGAAATAAAATCATTTCAGGGTTTAGCAGGGTACTATAGGAAATTCATTAAAGACTGCCAAAATCTCTCAACCCCTTACAGCCTATTTGAAAAAAAAATCTGAAATAACTCATTCCGCAGCGTCAAACTTTGCACCTGGCTCAGTTTTATCTCAAGGAACACCACCTAATGATAAGCCAATTTCTTATATTTCACGAACCCTTAATTCTCATAAGTGTAACTACTCCATAATAGAGAAGGAATTGTTAAGTATTGTGTGGGCATGCAAAATATTTCGCCCTTATCTTTTCGGACGAAAATTCTATATATATATATATATATATATATATATATATATATATATATATATATATATATATATATATATATATATATATATATATATATATATATATATATATATATATATGTTAAATTCGTTTTCCGGGTATACTCCCGCGTAGGTGATAGGCCCCGAGAGGGGCCGTGGTTTGTCTGAACGACGTTTCGGCAGAATCTCGTCTGCCATCTTCAGGTTCTAACAGATAACTGTCTACTGCGGCTTCTGGTAACTCGAACTGAAAAAATTTTTTTCGAAGTTCGAGTTACCAGAAGCCGCAGTAAGCAGTTATCTGTTAGAACCTGAAGATGACAGATGAGATTCTGCCGAAACGTCGTTCAGACAACCACGGTCCCCCTCGGGGCCTATCACCTACGCGGGAGTATACCCGGAAAACGAATTTAACATTCACCACCCGCGAAAACCTGAAAAACAATATATATATATATATATATATATATATATATATATATATATATATATATATATATATATATATATACTGACCATAAACTCCTAGTTTGACTATTTAACCTTAAAGAACCCAATTCAAAATTAGTTAGGTGGCACCTCAAACTTGAAGAGTATAACTATGAAGTTATTTGTAAAAATGGAAAGCATAACGTAAATGCCGACGCATTTTCACGTATTAAATTAAATGCCCTTGAAACACAATCTATAATGAATCAACCCGGTGACATAAACAACAACATTACCAGATACCTAAAAAGAGCGCTCTGAAAATCCCATATCTCACTCCGACCTTAATTGTGACAATAACAGCGAAATTCCCATGACACCACAAAATGAAGTGAATCTTCCTCATAATAAAAATCCGAAAATTAATATTCTTCAGAACATACTAATAACACCGGAATATACCATAATTCACATACCAGAAGTCGACAATTTCCCAATGCCCAAAATAGTAAACGCTGATAACTCTGACGCAACCGCCCATACTCTCAACCAACCAGACGATGATGAAATAATTAATAACAAACTATTTCAGATTATAGAAGAGGGAAATCTTCATCTCAAATTAGATATCGAGAATCAAACTATTGATAAACACGTCATAAAAAATATCAAAATCCCCTTGCATTCACAAGACCTGGTGACCGAGTTACCTAGAGACCACACAAACCCATGTAAAACAAACTATATCTATTTTCATGATAGGCAATTGATTCCTGTATTCACAACAATTCATAAATCCAAATTTAGCAATCTAAAACTTGTTATATGCACTCAACTCATTAACACTATAAATGACAAAGACGAACGCCTACTTATAAAAATCACCATGAAGGTAAATCTAATCACAGAGGAATCGATGAGACATATCACAAACTAAAAAATAATTACTACTAGAAAAACCAAAGGTCAGATATTACCCTTTACATTAACGATTGTGAAATTTATAAAAAAAACCAAATATGCTAGACAAAAATCTTATGTTCCATTAGTAATGAGAGAAACCCTATTTAAACCTTTTCAAGTACTTCATATACCATAGATACATTCATATTCCAAAACGCAAACATTCTTAACCATACTCGATAAATTTTCTAAGTTAGGTCAAGCCCTACCTACTTCAAAAGATGCCATTTCAATTCATGATAACCTTGTTAAATATTTCTCCTTTTACGGTACCCCAGGAATTATCGTTTCAGACAATGAAACAATTCAAAAATTTATACGTTCAAGAATTATTAAAAAGCGATAAAATTAATATTCACTTTGGAACACTTAGACAACACGAAAGCAATAGTCCCGTGGAAAGATTTCATTCCACCCTTATTGAACATTTACGTTTGTTAAAAAAAGAGAACCAAATTTGGAAATTACTAAACCAATGCCCTATGCCATTATCGCTTACAATACATCAGTACAGTCGAACCTAAAACGATCTCCTTTTGATATAACGTTTGACAATACCAACTCACATAATCTAACTAATATTCAATTACCCTTTCAACCAGATATTGATAACATACATCAAAATCATCGATATCAAAGGATATTCTAAAGGTTTTAAAGTAATTTTTACGCTAGAAATACTTCTGATCGAAAATGAAAATTTTCAATTTTTTGAATTGTATATCTTACCAGTAAAAACAAACGAAATGTATCACCTACTTCTCCCTAAGACAAAATTTGTGGCTTTAGGTATTAAACGTTACGTATTAACTAATAGTGAATGGATATTCATAGATACCTATAAATACCTATGTAAAGATGTTAACCCCATCATAATACACAAAAAACACCTTGTGAGATAGCGCTATTATCATATGCCACTGATCTATGTGATTGTCACCCAATTGATATTGAAATTACTGAACATCAATTTCAGAAGGTAACACCCAACAAATGGATTCTTATAATTCCCCAAGAAACCACAATTTCTTCAGTTTGTAACAAAATCGTTACTAAATCAAAAATACAAGCGACATTTGTAATCAATCTAAATAAAAACTGTAAAATCTTAGTTGAAAATCAATTACTACAAACTCATGTATCTAGTACACGACAAAAAAATTTTAATTACCCAAACTAAATATCACTTATAACAAAAAACCGAAAATCAACTATTATTCAAGACCGCTACAAATTGAGACAATTAATAATCATAAATTGTTAGAAACACAGGAGTTATTAACAGAACAAATGAAGAAAATCAAGGAAATTGATAAAATTCCTATTACCTATAAAACCAGTGTTTGGACCATACTTTTGTACATACTATTCATAATCATATTATTATATGTTATATACGTAAAATTCATAAGGAAGTTTCTCATAAATAAAAAAAATTGTAAAATTCCTACCGGTGAAAGAATAATAGTTTTATCGGAAAATTAACCCCGTCAGGGATAATTTCACTCTAAGGCCGGAGGAGTTATAATATCACATATGCAGATGTATTATACCACATAGAAACTTTTATGCGATTCATCATTAGCGATAGGAAATGTTATAAATACGACTAAATAACCATTTTATACTCAGTTCTACTTTTACTTTCTTTGTAACTTGTCCGAAATAAAACTTTGTTATTGAAATCAAAATTTGTGTTTTTAAAAAACTTAATTTCACATTCGTGAAATATATCTCGCAGTCCGTGGTCGCAGTGCAGTGCGAATGCAGAAATAAATGTGCACTCTGCACTGTTGCCGAGTGTATAAAATTAAATGTTTGTTGATAATTTTAATTGGGCGTTGCAGTCCTCGGATCCTTTGCGTACTACTAGCAAAGGATCCGAAAACTGCAACGCCCAATTAAAATTATCAACATTTTAATTCAGGAATTAATATGATTGTTGATAATTTTAATTCTCTCATTTAACATCGGGAATTAAAATTATCATCAAACATTTAAATTCATGTAACATTTTAATTCAACAAACAAAAAAATAAGGTGGGCAATTGTCACTTCTCTTGTTAAAAATATCTCACACCGGCCATCGGATTTGTGATTCCAAATACTTTATTTGGTAATATTAAAATAACAATTGATAAGTGACCAGTTCGTAGGTTCAGTTTTATTCTAATATTCTTTTATTTCAAATGTTCATTTTTATATAATTTTTTATTTATATAGATAACAAATTACACATTGAATTATGTTTTATTGGTTATTATATTGGTAGCTCGGAACTTACTTTTCATAATGACAATTAATGATTCTGTTCATATTCGTAAGTAATATGCGTCGCATGTTTGGGGTTAGATTCTAAGCATGAGCGTGCGCAGATTCTCACAGAAGACTTGAAGATTTTGTTCTTCGACCATAAAACTTTATGGTCGAAGATTTTTTGATCGCTTGTATAGAATTATACTGAATATAGCCAGGCGCCTGAAGTTGAGCTATACTTTAGGAAAGTGATGTTGACAAATGAATGATGAATTGACAGCATAACCTAGTTGTCATCAATACCTGTTTATTTTAAATTAACTACTGTAGACTAAATTTGTGTACAACTTAACTTTAAGCTGCTCAAATGAAAATTAAGTATGTCTCCATTTCGAACGGAATTTTTGTGGTAAAATTAATGAGAAAATAATTATGTGCAAGTATTGGAAAACAAAGCTGCTAAGAAACATAATTATGAAAATTTTAAACTACATTTTTTTTAATATAGTAACATTGCTGTAACTAACTTTGTTGTTTAGGTAACAATAATATCTTTCTAGGTGTAAATGTATCACAATGCAGGTCATCTTCATTATGCATTCTTCTCACGTGGGATCGCAGATTATCTCTTCTGGATGATCTATAACTGCAATGTGGACACAAGTGAGGTTTCTCACCAGTATGCATTCTTCGATGTTGAATAATCTAAAAATTAAATTATAATGTTGATTAAAAATGACTTTGATGTAGATGTACTCTTATACGATTTAATTAGGGTTCATAGTTAGGTGATCTCGCAACTGATGCTTTGGCAACTAGTTATTATTTATTAGTTAACAGGGCGCCATTTTTTTATCAACTGTTGGCAGGGGTGGAGAAGTTTATTAAATATTGAGTATTAAACTGCGAAATTTAGTAAGATAGTTTGTGTACATATTTACTCTACGAAATAGTTTTTACCATTTAATACATACATGTTTTGTACATACAGGGTGTCCCGGTTTTAAACCGACAGACTGTAAACATTGATAGGAAATATGAATTTGAGAAAAAAGTTGCTATAAACCTATATCCGCAAAAAGCTTCATAACCGAGATACAGGGTTACAGTTTAATTTCCGTTAAGGTTTTCCTCGAGGTGTTCACTATATATATATATATATATATATATATATATATATATATATATATATATATATATATATATATATATATATATATATATATATATATATATATATATATTTATATATATATATATATATTTATATATATATATATATAATATATATATATATATATATATATATATATATATATATATATATATATATATATATATATATATATATATATATATATACATATATATATATTAAGGGATATTAAGGGAATGGTTACTATCGACTCCCAATTTGATGCTTAACTGTATCTGGTCCAAAAAATGTGAATAAAATCATATTTCTATTCACCAGAGATAAACGAAGACCCCTTCTTAACTAGAACTTCGACGCTAATGCTTTTATGTTATATTCTCCAATATTTTTCAACTCCCTAGTAAATTTCACGTAAAAAGGACTCTATTAAAAACTTCATAAGTTTTGTTAGATTTTGGGCAAAAAAAATATTATTTGGATGTATCCACAAACTGCCGAAGGAAATTCCTGATAAACAAAATATTTTTTTTTTTGAAAAAGTTGTCAAACAACAAAGATTAGGTATCTTATTTTTATCATCTTTCATCAAGTTAATGGCAACTACTTAATTAAAACATAAATTAGTGGCATGAAAAATCTTCAAAAATTTACTAATATAATTTTACGGTTATAAAGCTTTTGCGAATATAGGTTCATAGAAACTTTTTTTCTCAAAATCAGATTTTCTATCAATGGTTATAGTTTGTCACTTTAAAACTGGAACACTCTGTATACTATGCCATCACGTTACGTCAATTGTTGCCTAATGTATTTAAGCAGCATTCAAAAATCACTTTAATTGACCATTTAAACTGGAAATTGCAATGGCCCAGTATAGTAACGGATACATTCAAGTTGAATCGGTTTTTAATTTCGACAATTTACTCTTTAGGCTAGGCTTCACCAAACTGGGTCGGGCCGGCGCACAGTGTCATTCATAATTTATGTGAAAAAATAAAATAATATATTTAATTATTCTAGAGATTAAGTCTATTATTTACTTAATCTTACATTTTTAATTATATTATATTACATACCACTACTAATTAATACAATCGGTTTTAGCTAATTAAGCACTAACTAATTAGCCATAGAATTTCACAATATTAAAAATAGTAATTTGAATAAATAATTTTAAAAATGGAAGCAATACACAATATATATAGATAAACAAAATTATTAATAAAGTCTGGTTACGTCACATCGTCATCCTCTGTGGAAAAGTCAATATCTTCTCCATACAACAAGGTCATTGAAAATATTAGGTATTGTAAGTAATTTTATAACTTCTTGTAACCTGAAGTTTTATAATGTCAAATATTCCTTATTCCATCGCTTAAGTTTTAATATTTTTTTCGTTGCAACATTAAAAGTAATAGTCAACGTGCACGGCCTGTGACGTACTACCTGGAAAACAAGAACCTGAAAAACGGTGTTTCAATTGCCCTATTAAGGACTTACTACCAAGTAATTTATTTCCAAGTACTTTTGGAACTTTTTTTACAACAACCAGTTTTTAAATTAGAATTTCCATAATTATAAAGTAAGTTTAATCAAACTCACAAACTTAATAAAAAATAAATTTGACCCATAAAAGTACCTACCCCAGCTTCACAACCACTAAAAAAAAATAGTTCAAAGTAACTAACTTGTACACTTTCCGCTCACTGCTAGAGAATACTGAAACCCGTGCTAAACGACATTCCCCACACGTACAGTATAGCCATTAATTCTTTATCCGACTATTCATAAATAGAGGAACTATTTAGTAAATATTAAAAAATTTCGAATATTAAATAGAAAATATTTCCGCTAATTTACACAAACAATTCGCGCTACTGCGGGCTTGTCGCCAGCATGACCTTTGGCGGCTTAATCTCATATATTTCTTTACAAAGTTTTCTGCATAACCCGGCGCCACCTAGCCTAGTTTGGTGAAGCCCCGCTTTTTAGAGTTCACTGTGTTGGGTACAGTAGAAGAGCAACAATAATTAATATTGAATTAATGGGGAATTGATGTCTCATAGCCCTCGCTCAAGTCATTAGAGAATCAAAGAGAGTGAAAACCCAAGGGCAAGCCTTAGCTATGCACTTGGGAATCTCAGTACAGTACTCCAAGCCGAAATATATGCAATTCTACAGTGTATTCGCAAAAGTTAAAGAGTTCTTACACAAATAAGCAGATCCATGTTGTCTCAGAGTCAGACGGCATTGACGGCACTAAAATGCTGTAAAGTGAAGTCAAGACTGGCATGGAAAAGACTAGAAGAACTTGAGGCCTTGGCAGAACAGAATACAGTCAAATTGATAGGTACCAAGACATAGTGGGATACTAGGAAACGACAAAGCTGACGAATTTGCCAAACAAGGATCAGCTACAACATTCATTGTCCCGCAACCAGTACTTGCAGTGTCAAAGTACACCGCAACGAGGTGCGTTTCAGGCTGGGTAAAAAAATAACACAATAGATTCCGGCGAAACATATCAGGAGAAAGACACGGCAAAGTATTCGTATCCGAACCATACAGAAAAAGAGCTCAGCAACTGCTTATGGTAAGCAGGAACCAGCTGAGAACTGTAACAAGGTTACTCACAGTTCATGCACCAGTGAAGGAACACAAAAAAATGGAGCTGTGTAAAGATGACCTGGGATGTAGGCTCTGCGGAGAGGAGTCGAAAACAGCTTAGCACATACTTTGTCAATAGGAGGCGCTGGACTGCAAAAAACAAAACATTTTTGGAGAAACAAAAACGGACCAGAGAATACTTGCACACAGACTGGTCATAAAACTGTATTGGCTAATTAGCAACACAGAAATCACCGGAAGGGTATAGATAGCCAGGGAAGCACACAATAAGCCGCCTTGGCTGCAGTGTCACTGCGACTGTATCAGGCAGGCGGACCTGGAAGGATAAAAAAAACATAACAAACGCAAGTCAAAACCGATTCCGCTTTATTCATGCAGTATCATAAGTTACTTTTGTAAAAGACTGCAAGATTTTTTGCACATCTAAAGAATGCACTTTATGTAATAACCCCTTTTCTATTGAAATTCTAATATTTTAGAACCTGCGTATCCCGCAAAAAATCATCTGACGGCTTTTTAATGTAAAAAATACGAAAAGATTGAACAAATTTCTAGTATGGAAAAGGTGCCACCACCCTTAGTTTGGTGTTACTAGATATTCCATAAAAATTTTTTAACAGAAATATAATACTCCATGAGAAACACACACCGTCAAAAGTCTTGGACCTCTCTGATTTTCATAGTGAAAGATGATACAGATACATAATTTTTTTCACAGGGAGTACAAGCACTGTAGACATATTTTTTGTTAATACAAATTTTCCATTTAGTTGTCTAGAGAAAAAAGAAAATAAACATTTATTCAGATAACCTTTTATTAAGGAAATACTGAAACAACCTGAAACAGGACACATGGATGTAAACTTAATATTATGTTTGTCTTCATCTAATCTCAAGTAAAGCATTTACCCGAGCAGGCATAGAAATAATCAAATTATTGATTTCTTGCGGAATATTGTTCCATTCCTCCAACACTGCGACAGTTAGCTCTTGGACGGTACTTGAAGGATTCAATTGATTGTGTACGGCCTTAGAGACATAATCCCATATGTGCTGGATAGGATTCATGTCAAGTGAGTTTGCTGGCCAATCTGATCTATCAATATTATCCTCTTGTAATACTCGCTCGACTCTTCTTAAACGAAGGTATTTGGCATTATCGTCCTAAAAATTAAATTTTCGCCCATATCGTTTGGAAGATGTTGAATTACCGCTTGGATAACGTTTTTTGCATAGAAATCCCCGTCGTGGTTCCTGGTATAGGAGGAAATAACTGTATACTGGTTGTACATTATACTCTCCTCCTTCCCCCTCCGAACATAACTGCCGCTTTGATAAGAAACAACTTTTCTGGCAAACATGAATCTTCCTTGACGATTTGCTGCCTTCCAGACTCTTTTACACCAATCATCATTTGTAAAACATCTGGATCCATCGGAAAAGAGTACATATGTCTATTGGGTAAAAGACAATTGTAGTAGGAGAAATCGTTTTAGTGACGTAACGAGCGGGGTAAAACGCGACATGAGAGCGGGAAGTGTCTAACACATGACATCTTCCATTTTTTACACCGCATACATTAAAGCGAGAATGATGATTGTTGTATTTGTTGGCACGTGGCCGAGGCGGAGTTTCACTTACATTCTGTGATACTTCAGATCCGTACTTAGTTTTGTTATCATTTTTTTTAGCAGTGCGTTGTAGGATATAGTATAATAATTATTTTATATCTGATTATTTGCTGGTGTGTTTTTGAAAATAATTGAAGGTTATCGTGTTGCAGTGAGTCGTGTAATATATGGTAAGTGTAATGTTTTAAGTAATAATTATTTTATATTTGTTTATTTGCTGGTGTGGTTTTGAAAATAATTTAAGAAGATTATCGTATTTAATGTAGAAATGTTTCGACCGTGGGAGGCCTCTCTTATTGTAATTGTGAAAATAAAAGTGATAGTGATTACAGTTATAAAGAAAATCAAAGTTCATCAGTGTTTTCAATAAGAAAAAATGGGCTACATTTGAACGAGCAAGCGAAACAAATTTCCTTTCATGTTTACAATAATCTTTTGAAGCGATGAGCTAATGACCCTAATTTGTATGTTTTAGATGTACTAGGTGAAGCAGCATCTCTGACTAACGTTCCCCATCCAACAATACACAAACTGGAAGGTGCCCTCCCAAGAAAACAACGATCCGACGCCGGTCAATCGAAAACTCTGGACCCATCGTTAGCAAAACTTTTAAGAACTTTAGTTTACGACGCGTATCAGAAAAATTAAATCCCAACTATTGACGTGGTAGACAGAAAACTAAAAGAAATGGATTATCATCTAAAATATACCAAAAAGAACTTTAGGAACTCTGAGGAAAAAATATGTAAGACTGTAACGTAGATTATCCCAAGAATATGGAGGAAGAAATATTTGAGGAATGGTTTGAAAATAATTCCAAATTCCAAAATTAAAACCGAATACCATTCCAGACAACTGTATAACATTCCCAACAAGTGTTCTACTAAGCTGGAGTTAAAATTTTTTTAATGGAACACGATCTCTAATATGAAGAAAATTATAATATAGCACAACTGTTGGAAGTCCTGCAAACGACAAATTATGAGAAGTATATTATAGACACTGTAGCGGTGAAATATGGCCATAAAATGTTGAGATTACCGCAATATTTCTGTATTTTTAACCCAATTGAATTTATTTGGTGTAAATTGAAGAAAAATGTCAGAAAAGTAAATACTTTTCCAAAATTCGATAAAAAAAGTCGTAGAGTTAATTCAAAATGATGTGTCGAAAATTAACAAGGAAGATTGGGAAAAAGAATTAGGAAAGTAATTACAATTGAGGATGATTATTTAAAAATTGCTGAATGTCATATAAATGGTGGAAATAAATTTATTATAAATTTGAACGAGGATAGTAGTTCATATGAAAATGAAGAAGAGGGTGCGACGGGCGAGGATTCAGAGGAAGCAATGTGAGGTGAGGTAAAGTGAAGTGATGTGAAGTGAAGAAGTGAATTTTGTGATATCAGCTGTATTATTTAATTCCGTTTTTGTGCTTTCGTAGTTCAGGTTGTGAAATATTCTTTTTTCAGGATGTTATCATTTATTAATTTTTTTTTTCCTTTTGACAAAAATACGTGTTTTTTTTATAGTAGTAATTTACTATTAGAATTTATTTTTAGTTTATCTATTGAGAAAAATATTTGTTTCATTTACTATTTTGAGAGTATATTTTTTGTTTTTATTTCGTTTTTTAAAGGTCTCTTGTTACTTTTTAAATAATTTCTCTCCAGGCATTTAACAATAAATCATGGGTTCTACACTAACTGTACACTGAACCAGGGACTATAATATAGTCTCTGACTGAACAAAGCTATGCGGACTAATTACTAGATTGGCAATATAATGTGGATTACTTTAAAAACAAGTGCAAGAAGTAAGCTATATATATGTGAAGAATTTTTGTGTAGAATCTATGCTGTAATATCAAAGTTTCAATCTAGACAACAAATAAAATTTGCAGGGGTGTGCTACTAAAATTTCTAAGGGGGTCAAGACTATTCACGATGTGTATATTTTACCATATCGAAATTTTTTTTAAGTAATTTCATCAGTTTGAGATATATTTCAAAAATATATTTCAAAAATGTTAGTTTTAATACTCTACATAACTCAAAGACATGCCCATTTGGGGGAAAATCATTTAGCAAAATCGCATTTTTTCAAATTAGTCTCATCCTGTACATATAATAACCACATATAATACAACACCATGTATCCCTAAATTAACGTTATGCGGGAGGGGTACACATTTAGAGAGAGATAATATACAAATTTAGTTTTTAAGGCAATTTTTTTCTGTGTATTTATTTTCTCTTTATACTGTTGCCAAATATATTTACCACAGTGTAGATGTAAATGGTAAGTTAATTTTACAATATTTCATGCATTTATTTTTTTTAGTCAAAATTAATGTTTTCTGAACTAAATTAAAATATATCTTTTTCGACCTTACCTTTTTCAGTTGAATACTTTTAAATTTACAGAGATCACAACAGAAATATTTTTCAGATTTATGTTTGACCATGTGGATAGAAAGGGATAATTCATTACGACGGTCCTTTCCACAAACGGGGCATGATAATGGAGATTTTTGTGGGTCAGAATCTTTCAGATCGCACTGACGTACGTGTCTTAAAAAGGCCTTCTCTGTAGTACATGTGTATGAACATGACTCACAACGGTACTCTTCTCTTGAATATCTACAATTAAAAACATGGTTTACTTATAGAGGTATCTGTAGTGTTTGTTTAATGCTTCAAAAATTTGAGATGTAAATAAGTTACACGGCCCATTAGGGCATGGATAGCTCATAAAGTTTTACATATTTCTCTTCCCAATGCTTTAGCCATCCCAACAAACACTAATCGCTGGCTCATCACTTAAAAATTACCTACCTGCCTTTATTAAAACAATGGGACAGTACTGGCAAGAAGCGCTAAATTAATGATGTCAAACACCGGCCAGCATTCGATCGTTAAACATTTTGCCAATATTAGCTGTACATTGAATTTTTAACATTTATCTTTTACATGACACGAATGAAAAGTGATTATTGTACAAAGTGATTATTGTATCATTACATTATATTTCGTGGTAGCTATTGTTGGTACTATATTGGATATTTATATATGTATAATGAGAGTGAAAAATATTATTGTTCTGCCTTACAATGTATGCATGCCAGTGAGGGCTGGTGGATTTAGGTTATACAATGTCTCAATATTGGAGCATGGAACCAAAGCAATATTTTAAGGCATGACTTGGTACTGAATGAAGAAGTTTTGCAGAAAAAAATATTGAACAAAAATTTGAGAAAAAAAAGTTTCAAAAATGCGCAGTCTCCCCAGATTCCTTCTAGACCGTAAGTAAAATCTTTGCAAACTATTTTTTTCGTAATCAGAAGGAAACTTATCATCCCGTTTTTTTTTTGGTTTTCGAAAACTTTGATTTTTTGTAAAGTTATGACATTTTGAAATTTAAGTTCTTCATTGTGTAAATTTCAAAATGTCATAACTTTACAAAAAATCAAACTTCGAAAAGCAAAAAAAACCGGGGTGATAAATTTTCCTTCTAATTACGAAAAAAATAATAGTTTGCAAAGATTTTACTAATAGTCTGGAAGAAATCTGGGGAGGCTTTTTTCTCAATTTTTTTTCTGCATAACTTTTTCAATCAGTACTGATAGTCGTGCCTCAAATATTGCTTGGGTTCCATGCTCTAATACTGAGATATGGTACAATCTAAATCCACCAGCCGCCACTGATGCATGTAATGGTGGCTACTGGAATTGGAGGGTAACTCGGACACTGCCCATAATGCACTCCCCGTAAATACAGGAATTGCAGAAATGTAAGGCCAAAAGTTATTGCAAAAGGATATATTTAATAATTATGGTTATTAATGAATAACAACTCAGAAACTCACAAACACATAGAAGGAAACTTGAAACATCCATACACTAATATTAATATTCCGTTCTAATTTCCGCCACCGTCGCGGTGTAATTGGTTTTTACATAGTTTACCAACAAAAACGGAGTTTATTTTATATACAAAAAATGTAAGGAATTTGGTCTTCTTTAACTTTGTTGTTGGATCAACCGTTGTGGAGTTATTCTGAGAAACCAATTTTTTGCATCCTTCATTTAAGATGGCAGTCCTCGAAAACTTGAAATTTTCATTAGGGTCCCAACCAAAACAACATATATCAAAATGGTTTTTACGCCACCTTTTGTACGGCAAAAGCCTTTTTTTGTCCCTACTGACTGGATTAATTGGCCAATAGATGCATTTATTATATATTCGTTAGCATATATCCAGCCACCAATTATTTAATGCATGGCAAAATGAAGTTCTAATAAACACTTTTATACATCACTTAAAAAATGTTAGTTTTACACAAAGAAAAAAGTGCTTATTTTAAATTAACGTACCAGAGATGGTAAAATAATTCCAAGTGGCCAATGAGACTAAGAGTTTATTAAACACACATGTAGAGTTTATACAAAACCCGACTTTTGAAAAAACCGGATTCGAAATTCCACTATTCCAAAAAAAACCGGTTAAACCGGTTTTCGAATTTTTACAAAAAAAAACTATATATAATTAAAACAATAAAAAAAAGTATTTGTACATATTAAAATTTTTCAGTTTACTTAATATTTATGGAACTACAAAAATATTGTTATGTCACTGGACTGTGTAGACTGAAGAGATGAGACTGGAATTGTACGAGAACGGCCGGGAATGTTCTAGAATGTTCTAGACCACTTGAATGGATATATAAATAAAACGCATAGTGGGATGAGAGGCAGTCTTAACTTAGAAGTGAACGAGTAAAGAAGAACTAATATAGCGATTTATAAATGTTAATTGTGATTATAGTAAAGACAGTCATTAATCTATTGTTGTTAATTGTTAAATAGTAAATAAAGTAGTGAATAAGTGTTACCTGGACTTTCAATCAACGAATCTTCGAGTATAGGTGTTTGTGTGGATAGCAAACACGTGACAATTTGGTGACGGAAGTGGATTGGAAGTGGACATTTTTGGAAAGTTCGAGAAAGTTCTACAGTGTTCTTCTCGGAAATTAGTGGTAACACGAAGAATTAAGCTACTGGACAGTGCTTGAAGACTATTTGTGCGCCAGTTCCTGTTTTAAAGTGTAGGAAAACCACTTTATTTTGTCAGTGGTGTGATACAAGCTAGGATAATTTACAGTGGAGATACGGTATTGTCCAGGTATCGATGTGTATGGTTATCGGTTTCGTAGAAATGTATAACTTTACCAGCCGAAAATGATTAACGGTTTAGAACCAGATTTGTTAATACTTATACTTTCGCTTTAAATAAAATTCAGAATATCAACTTACTCTGTTTTACTTCATCCCCGAAAACAGGCGGCGCCGGGCCCCCCCCGCCCCCCCCGCAGCCCGCCCCCCCCGCCCCCGGAACCCGGGGCGCCGCCGGGGGAAAAAGGAGGGGAAAAGGGGGGGGGAGGAAGAAAGGGGAGGGAAAAGGGGAGGGAGAGGAAAAGGGGAGAGAAAAAGAGAGGGGGGGGGGGGGGGGGGGGACACCTGAAAATTCAGCATTCAAAGCGTGTTACCTTTAAGAAACCGCATTCGTTCATTTTGATGTGATTTGACTGAAAAAGTATCCCCCTCTGCGTCTCGGGCACTTTTTGTCAAATCACGTCAAAATGAACTCAAGCAGTTTCTAGGCAACACGTTTTCATGCGCTAAATTTTCGATAATTTTTAATGCACTTAATATATTACTACAGAAAATTGCACACCTGTTTTTTTAACCAATAAATGTGTGTTCTCTCTAGTGTCACCATGGCAACCCAGGTATTTTTTGGATTTTTTTTAATACTGGGGTAGCCTGGAGGAAATATAGTGGAAATTTTTTTGACATAATAGATTTGTTCCTAGAACAGTTTCCAACCGTTTGAAACTCTCAGAAGAATGCGCACAATGTTGTAGAGAGTGCTTCTTCAATCAGAACGTTTGTTATTGCAGAGTTCTCGTAATAATCGGATCTTTATAGTCAGATAACTATCACAAATCGTCTCTACGAACAAACCTAATATAATAGTTTTTGATCTTGCGCGTGATTTGGTTAATAATTAAAATTAATCAGTTTATTTGCTTTATAAATTTAACATAATTGAACAGAAGTGAACAAATGCCTAATAAAATTATTTATTCATATTATACTGTCAAAGACTGTTTTGCACATAATATTTAAATATATTCACTGAACTGATTCTGCGGTTGGCTCCTTGTGAAACATTATTAAATATTTTAAATATATGAAGGAAATTTGCTTTTTAATGTTTCAAAAATATTTTATTACAAACTCTACACGTGTTTCGGCTTTTTAGGCCTTTGTCAAGAGTACAGAGAATACTCTTCTCTTCTCTGTACTCTTGACAAAGGCCTAAAAAGCCGAAACACGTGTAGAGTTTGTAATAAAATATTTTTGAAACATTAAAAAGCAAATTTCCTTCATATATTTAAAATATTAAATATATTGTTTTGATTGATTGATTGGTGTGAAATTTATTAAATTAAAAATCCGAAAATTTTCCCCTGGTCATGAATATTTTAAGAAAATTTTCAAAATATGCATGACCTATAAAAAATTTTCGAAAATAATTTAACTTCTAGTGGTTTACATGTGAACATTCACTCTCACTCCCCTTGTAACTACCCCAACAAATCATAATATTTAGATAAAAATTTGACAAAATATGTAACATTATGAAATAAATAATTGGTCCGATTTAATTTTTGCAACTTAAGACGTTTCGAATTTATTGACAAATAACTATGTTGTACTTACCCCCTTTAAGGGGTTATAGCCCCCCTTATGAACTGATTTAAGGCAAATGTTTATATACAAAATTCAACTTATTTTTTTCTAGTTCTATCACCCACTTGAAGCAAGGTTATGGGACACTCTGTATATATGTTTAAAAATACGTATTGTAATACTAGTTCAAAATGTTAGTAAAAGTTGCGCAGATTAGAAAAATGCGATGAGTCAAATACTAAACCAGTGCCTATTACAAAACAGGATCAACAAATACGTAGTACCGTAGCATTTTTTGAATAGAACGCCCTGCATATTTTCAAATTTTTGAAATCGTTGGTTTTCTAATTACAATAATGTATAATAGTTATACGTTTATTCTAAAATTAATGCAGATATTCGAAAAAAAAAATACAAAACCTGCCACACATGATAAAATATTAGAAATATCACATTGCAAAAATTTTAAGATTTGAACATAAGTAGATAATGTAATCATATAATAATGCCAGTAAAAGCATGTAACGAACAAAATATAATTTCAAAAAAGAACTCACTAAGAAAAATTAATTTAACAAAATTTCGTCAAAATTTATACTGATTGCCATGGCAAGAAACAGCATAAAACAGTACTGATATCTGTCAAATTTAGCTAGGTTTTAAAATTGATTTTTTTTTTACAAAATGGGATATTCTTTAGAACAAGGAAGAAATATTTTTGAAATATTTATTTATTATCTATTATGATTATTAATAATATATGTTTATTTTATATTTTTTTGCGAATATCTATTAATTTTGGAATAAAAATGTAACTGTATTATACATCAATGTAATTGGAAAGAAGTAACGAATTCAAAAACATAAAAATATATAGGATGTTTCATTTAAAAAAAAAATACAACTTTATTTTACTCCCATATATTTTCAGATAGAAAAAATATAATAGAATATTTGAAAGCTACGAAAAATTCTACATAAGGGTGTTTTTGAAAAATTAAAATCGATTAATGTTAACAAAAGTAAGGTAGAATTCAGTTCTAAAGGAAACTCCCTGTACAGCCTCGGAGCTTTTAAATGACCGGATAACGCTGGCATCCGTGTGTTACTTGTGGCGATATGGGACTAAGCTTATTATTGAAATAGGTTACCTCAATGGTATTAAAGTGATATATCACTTTAATACTCCTTGAGCTAACTTGTTTTAATAATAAGCTGTAACGGTCCGTTTTTGGGAGATAATAATTTGGACCACATTTGTTATAAATAGATAGAATGGTTTGAGTTATACATTAAATTCCAGATTAGATTAAAATTATTTCGTTAAACATTATTGTATTACCCCTGTAGCGTGGCGCTACTGAGTAAATTGTGTGCCCAAGACACTTCATCGCGCGTACGCCCAGACTTTTGGAGTAGAGTTCAAGTGCGGGGGGCAGACGCACTGTAGCCACGGTCCAGTGAGGATGTGTGGCGTTGTCTGGAGTTGGTTACTTTTGCTTGCCTGCAGCTGGTGGTTGTTTGAAGCTTGTTAGTTTCCCTTGCCTGCAGTTGGTGGTTGACTGGACTCCAAGGGTGATGCCAAAGGTTTAATAGTTTTGTGAGTACGAGTATGTGGTAGAAGGCCCAGGCCGTTCCTATTCTGCAGAGAAAATGAGTAAAAAATTACAGTTATATTTAAGTCGTGCACGACAACGAAACGGACGTAAATTCATCCTTTCATAAATTATAAAACTAGGTACCTAGCTACGATGATACATTCACCTGTCAGCTGGAAGTGCTCGCTAGTGTAAAATAAATAATTTGACTTTAATGATTTGCAAATCTGTCCGTATTTCTGAACATTAATTATAAACTATATTTGACATTTTTGAAGTTAATGAGTAACGTAATGAGAGACTGTTGGAAGTAGTTACACGTTTTTTCCCCTTTTTATCGATAACAGTGGGTTTTGATTAGCCAGAAATTTTGATAAAAACATATTTAAAAAGAGGGTGGCGGCTAACAAAATTTTTTAAGTAAATTGGACATGTTTTAGTAGTTAAATCGGCATTTGCCGTCTATGTTTCTGATTTTGTTTAGTTTTAAGTTTAATTTAAATTATTCTAGTTGACCACTTGCTTCCCAGCCTGGAGAAAAACGTCTCAATTTGTTTTTTGTTTTTACAAAATAAATGTAGTGGTCTATTTAATTTTGTTTCTTTTGCTAGTGAATTTCTTGGTATTATTATTGTAAATGACAGGGCGAATAAGTCAGTTGTTTGACAGTTTGCTCCGTAATCGAAAGCAAACATGGATATCAACGCCCTCCAGTTATTTAAAACGACGAAGTTGTACATTTAACTCTCGACAACGGAGGTAAAAAAAATTGTTGCCAATTTTATTTTAATTTTTACAAATGTTTATCCAAGGGGAACACTTTCATTGGGTATTTTCAATGCCCTAAAATTTTAAATGACAAGGAGGTTACGTAGTACAAAAAACATTTTTATTGTCATATTAAAATGTTTAGTAGGCTATGAAAACAAAGGAAGTAAATTTGAGTAGTATTGCCAAAATTATTTTTTTTGTAATATTATATTTGTTTAACTTTAGTGTTTAAATTGAAGTGTCAGATATCCATTATAACATGAATTATGAATTTTTCTAGGGTCAAATGTATAGATATAATTTTTATGCTTGGTGAGTGTCAATAAAATTGTCCGTCAGCATGCAAATTATACGGAGAAATATTTCCGGATAGAAGAAAACCAAATAGAAAAGCTTTTTAAATTACGTAAGTTTTGAAAATGCAGGATCGTTAATTTACCCAATTTACAGCAAAACTGTAACTAATGAAGAAAACGAATTAAATATATTATGTTTACAAGAGTATCCTTATTCGTAATCTAGAATAATTAGTCGACATTACTTAAGCGTCATCTTCAAAAAAATAATAAAAAACACAAATATGATCCTTAGAAAACTAATATACATCACGTCTTATTAGACCCATATTTAGAAAAAAGGATACAATTATATCATTGGATATTATAGAGATCAAAATGAACCAGACTTTTTGTAATTTATTATATTTACGATTGAAGCCAGATCTACTCAAAAGAAATGCCCAAATAGAAAAAGTTTTCATATTTACAATACAGAAAATTTTATTGATAAGACAAACAGAAAAATTCTCATAAAAAACCTTTATTGGTGTGACCGGTTTCGTGAACAAGTATTTCACATCATTACTTATTCACGAAACTGGTCACACCAATAAAGGAATTTTATGAGAATTTTTCTGTTTGTTTTATCATGAATAATTACTCATATGGGATTAACCTACCTACGTTAGAAAATTTTAATTTTTTACAACTTAATTTTCAACATCAGTGGTCTGTTAACACTTGGGGTGGAAATTTACGAGCAGAAGTTATTGGCCCATATTCTTTTTGAGAACCACCTTAACAGTGAAGTTTTTATGATATTTTGTTTGCCCGTCTTGAAAACGTACCACGACAGACAGTGCAGTTATTATGGTTGCTCATACAAATGTTTAAAAATATAAGGTGTCGCAAGAAAGTGAGCGAAATGATGATGATTAAATCGGCGAGAGGCTACGAAAAAATTGAACGAAATCGAATTCTTAAATCAGAAATGTTCTACCATAATCGTGTGAAAATGATAAAATGTTTAATATATGGGAGACAGACGGTTGATTTTTTTTTCTAGAACCACACTACGTGGCAGGATTTTTTCCGACGAATCGAATAAAATAAATTCCAACCTCCTATATGCAATTCGTACTTCTTTCAACTCTAATTTTCAACATAAAATGCTAAATATCTCGGTTCGTATGGGAGATAGAGGGTTGATTTTTTCCTTAGAGCCATAGCGCTCCATATTTTTTCCTGGCAAATCGAATAAAATAAGTTTGACCCCCTATGTTTCTTAAAATGTTTTTTTAACCGCCTCTCAAGTCACGGAAGTAACTCGCAGAAAATTTTAGGATTTTATGTTGAGTAAAGAGAGACGAAGCACAACAGTTTATCTGCAATAGGGATTGAAATATTGAATTTTTTTGAACTTTCATCACTTATTTTCAATAGAAAATGCTCTAAATATATCATCTCCTATGGACGGGCTTGTTACTGACAAAGCTTTTAATATATTGTCCCGAATTCTACGCGGATGAAATCTCGGGTAAATAGGTATTATAGTTATGTATAAGTAAACACCGGATTTAGGTCGGGGATAGCAACAAATATTATTTAGGATTTGCAATATTTACGCATAAGGTACGAATTTTCATGATTACCTATATTAATGAAAAGGAAATTGAATTTTGTTTCATAAAAAATAAAAATATACAGGGTGTGCCATTTAAAAAAATTGATGAAGTTTGATAAAATTGACACCGAAAATCAGACGCCCTGTAATGAAATGTAAAAATGTAATAACTATTTTGAAACAATAACGGCATTCTTAAGCTAAAGTAATAATTTCAGACTGAAAATCGTTTTGCCTTAATGAGATTCCTATTTTCAAAATCGATGCATTTGTCATAATTTTAGGGGAAATTTAAGTATCTCACAAATTTATATTATCCTCATATTACTGAAAAGAAAATTTTGTGAGGAATCCAAATTTTTAGTAAAAATTATAACATTCTATTTGAAATAAGAAAGTTGAGGTATGTAACGTAAAAGTGGAGCACCCTGTATAGTCTAAAATTATTTTTAAATTGTTCAGAGACAACAAATACTTATTATGCCTAATCTTCAGATTTTTAACTTTATTATTAATGAAGACAGACCCATTTTACATTAAATCGCCAACTGATATTTTCCACCCGAAACAAAAAAAGTTTTGCAAATATTTTACTAATTGTTTAAAAAATAACCTGGTGAAGCACACAATTTTTTAAATTTTCCATAAATTTCAATCGTTTTTTTTTGCAAAATCCTTTATTTAGTTTTGATAGTTATAGCTCAAAGTATGGCTTGGGTCCCATGCTCCAATACTAAGATGACAACCTAAATTTCACCAGTCGCCACTGCCTTCTACATAGTTTAAAATTATTAGTATATTAAAAATCGCCAGTTATCATTAGTTTATAACTGTTTAAATTACCAGTAAAACTCATCAGTAATATCATTACGAGTAAAACACTAGTATATCACTAGTTCATCATCAGGAATCATATATTTTGATGTAAATTTAAAACTCTACTTTCAATTTATAATAAACTTACAGTTGGAAAATTTTCATTATTGTATAGAAACTTATTGATAGTTTCAAATATTTCTACAACCTACGTATCCTACATAGTGGTTAGAAATCTTAAACATTGTTAAAATCAGAGCGATAAATACAACTATAGGCTATTAGGCTTATCCAAAGTAGCAAGCATTTCTCTGGGCGTCTAAGTTTCCAAAGAAGGTATAACGAAGAGTCTGAAGAATTAATTTCAAGATTTCACTTTTACTTTGCATTTTCATTTGTTTTCTATAAAAAGGGTTAATCTATAGGAACCTTACTGTGTGTGGTGAGAGGTTTTGTTTTAAAACTTAACTAGCCCTAGATAGCGCCCATAAGTAACAACTAATATTTAACAACTTATTTGCCACAGAAACAGGTTGCTAGTGACCTGATAACCTAGAGAGATTTTGTGTAACACCATAAGGAGCTCCTGCCCTACGACCAAAAGTTCCCGACTTAAGCCAGCTAGCCGTTAGCACAAATCTGCTGTATACTTCCACACAAGTTCAGTCTTTAAAGGGGGTACAGCACAAAAGATTGTTCCATTTGTTAACTATAAAGCATATTCCCATATAGCACAAGACATGATATGCGTAAAACATATGAATAAACGATTATGGTATATTCAACTTCAAATATACTTTGCATGTACTGTGCTTGTTCCTATTTACTTAATATTCTTGTGTATGTATAAAATATACTATATACAAAGATTTATGTACACGTTTTTTATAAAAGTTGATTCATATTATGCATATTTATTTTAGTTAACACAAAATATATGCATATATTTCTTCTACTTTCTGTATATACAGAGCACATTCAATATGTGGGTTGTTTATTCATTTTTCTATATATGAATTATATTTTTTGTATGAATTTGAAAACAAAAAAACATCAGTGACAGAATTTTATCCTTATATATTAAACATGCTTTCATTATTACATAATGCAAATAAAGTAATAGTAAATTTCTTTAATGCGGAACTATTTTGCTTTTCATTATTGTTATTATTTTTTTCATTATAAGAAACATGTAATAACATCTAGTACCTTTTCTGTTGTATATTTCTCTGTTTCATTCTTCCTTGTCTTTATCATTTAGTAGCTATTTTATCTTGTGTTTTTAAATAACTATGTATTGGTAGTTAAAAAGTGAAAAAATAGTTATCACCAAAAAAGCAATTTTAAGGAGTTAAAAAACAGCAGTTTTGATGAGTCTATTATAATTGGGTATTCATTATAGGAAAATTTATATATGTACCTACCATCGAGTGAAAAATAATATCACTCAAAATATACAATTTTTGATCTCAGGAAATAAGCAAAGGGATTAAATCTACATTTTTGTGCCTCAGAAAATTGGTTTATTTATTTGCTTAGTTTTTATTGACGGGTTTTACAACAGGGTATTCATTATGCAAAATATGTATTATTATATTATCGGGTGCAAAATTAATGTTATTAATGTTAACTAAAAGAAACAATTTTTAATTCCAGGAAATAAAAAAAGGTAAATTTGCATTTTTTTGTGCCTCAGAATATTAGTTTATCCATTTGCTTTGTGAACTTCTATAAATCTAAAATTGTAGCCTTTGGTAATATTAATTTAGCATACGATGATACATTTAGATCACTATCTGATACACATGCTTACATATACAAAAGTTTTACCTTGTTCTGTGAATGCATTTTAGTTTCTTTTTCCTTTTTCCGTTTTTATGATTTTCCGTCTCTTTTTCTTCTCCCCTATTTTCCCCTTCTGAGGTATAGTCAACATCGTTTGATGATTCCTCGTCCTCACATTCATCCGAATTATCCTCAGTATCACTTTTTACTTCATCCTCATTCTGTTGGGACGGTAAAACCAAAGTTACAGTGGAATTGCTATCATTAGAAAATGACACCAGAGAAGGAAGGTAAACGTGCGGAACTTGTAAATTTTGTCTAACGCAAAAAGAGGCAGGATTTACTAAAATGTGTCCCAATAAATTTGACACATCCATTTTAAAAACATATTGACTGAAAAATTACGTTTTTAAAAATCATTTTAGGACTTATTGGATATTGAAAACTCACTTGCATTAACGTTTTTTAAATTAATTTCAAATTTAGAATTTATTTAAAATAAATAGGCTTCACAAAATGGTATTTGTAGGAAATGTATTGGTAGAATGGTCGATTTTTATAATAAAACTCCCACTGTCTTTGGGAATCGACATTTTAAAAATAAATAAAAGGTTTAAAATAAAGCCGTGTGCATTTATTGACAAAGTCTGGCTTACACGATGGAATATTCTATGTTGTATTTACTTTAACGTTTATGAGGCTCAAGTGTTTTCAACTGCGTGAATTGGATGGATCTTGGGCAAGTAAAATAAAATTAAAAAACAATTTTGGCGGCAAATACGAATACTGATTCTCTACGAACTTGTAATCATGCATTATTGCAAAACAATTTTTATTATATGAAATGAAAAATATTTAATAGAAAATGTAATGTTATGGTTTAAGTTGCTAAATTAAATACATGAACTTGAAATACTGTAAGAGTGATATTACATACAGTGCGGTTGTAAAGTATGGAATAAATTTACTAAAATTAGTACCTAATAAGAGTTTTTGGGAAATTAATACAATAATTTAAATTAAAACATACTTCGGGAAAAGGCTCATAGATATCAGGGTTTTCAAAGTATAAATGATAGGGAGTTTTTGTGTTAATATTGATTTTCAGATATTTAGACATTATAACTTAGTTTTTTCTAAACAATGTTATTTGTTTTGTTTTAGATAGAGTATGCAAGAATGAATGAATGATTATTTTATTTTGCCCGTATTTGACAGGTGTTTCTATAATTGATATTTCTGCTATGGAATGTTGTTCGGCATTAGTATGTACAGTTATATTATTATCGTTTTAATTTTAGACCTTTGCTCATGTGGTAACACTTGTGTGGAAATATCATTATAATATTTGTGAGTTTGAGGATTGAATAGAGGTTGTAACAAGTTGTTTATTAAATTTGTCAATATATTCAAATATGTCCTCAGTTTCTTTGTGGTGTAATTCTATACGCAGGGCGTCCGCATTGACATTTAATTCACCTTTTTTTATGGATTATATTATAGTCAAATTCCTCCAACTTAAAGCGCCATCTTACTAATTTCGTATTTGGTTCTTTTAATGAAAATAACCGCTAGTTTATGGTCAGTTATAATTAGCGGCGCATCATTCCACTGCCGTCCACAGGAACCATGATAAGAAATGGAAGTATGTCATGTGAAATTGTTTACATTGTATACATTTTTATTTAACCATAAAAAGTCTAATCTGTTGATATATTTTCATTAATCACGTAATTTAAAAAAACTTCTATGTATCCAAAATAACTGGTTCCATTATAAATTAATTTTTTTTCATAACGTAAAACTAATAAAGGTATCATACAAATTAAAATGCGACGGCCTCGAGAAGAATTTCCATTTATTTGGTAAAAAGCTTTTACTAATGGAATTTCGCAATTAAAATTTAATCACTTGTCTTTGTATGATACAAATACATCTTCAGTTAAATAAGGTGAGTTGTATTTAGATGTTACTTTTAGATTTATTACTATTTGTAAATTAATATAAAACTACTTGCTAATTATGTAACTGCATTGACATTCGAATATCCCCTAAAAACTCATATACCTAATGCAAACTGTGAATTAACATTTGCATTATTCTCGCAGCCAGAATGTTATGCCATACTTCCCCGCAGGTGCTGTTCTGCGTACATATGTATATAATTTTTTTCACGAATTTTTACCCAATAGCCCACTACCTCCACAGCCTATACTGAAAAAATGGGGCACTTGGCTGAACGCAGCATCGTATTACAACAGAAACTTTGACGATATGAAAAGAGTCGTACTGCAATTGGATGCTAAAGGAGCAGTTGCTATTGCAAATGCTTAAGAAGCTATTGTCTTGTCGATCCCAGTGTCCAAAAAGATTTAGACTCAAGCTCTTCACGAATCCCTCTCGCTATAGAATAACTTGAATGTCGACCAAAAAACAGGAGAATTTACCATAGTTGATGAGATGAATGTAGTGTTTAATCTGCGACAATATATGTATCAATTATCTAGAGACATCGCTAAACACGTAATCAAAAAACGAAAGCTTTTACACAGCAATCCTGGTTTTGTCACAGTTCGTTGAATAGTAGACCTACTATAGGTAAACAAAGTGGATTGTTTAGAGCCTCAAATAAATATGGTTTATGAATATTCCCCTATTTTAAATGTGCTCTGATAACATCCGTCGAGACAGAACGTTTGTTTTCAAAACATAAATGGATTTTTGCAGATAGGCGGCGAATTTTAGCAACAGAACATATGGAGGAACTTTTAAAATATACATTGCCTGTAAGTAATACCATAACAATAACTGTGATTATGTGTGTAGTACAGCGGAAAAAAGAATTATTGATGTAAACTGATATTGCCCATATGCTTTCACGTTACGACCTCCACTAGTCATTTTAAAACCTCTACACTGAAACATATATTTAAACAATATTTGGTTTTAAATGGTATATAAATTAATAATAAATATTCCTATGCGCTGACCCTGTTTTGGCGTCATGACTCGCCGTTATCCGAATTCTAGTTGTAATTTTAAATTTCAATCCCATAAACTCTGATCTAAAGTATTTAGTGGCCCAGACAATAGACAATACCGCTTTCTCTATGGTGCTAAGTTTTGCTCAGAATCGTTCAGGTACGAGAAGCGTACGCAACTGGTAGGTCTTTTCCTGTAGGGTGCTGTGATAACACGGCGCCTACAGCCACATTGCTTGGCATCTCATGTTAAAGGGTTTTGTGAAGTGTGGATTTGTAAGATGGGTTCATTAATTAATACGTGGTTACAAGTTTCGCAACAGGATTTATACTCTTCATCGGGAATGATTTCTGTATTCTCTTTTAAGCATTTCGTTAGAGGTCTAGTGATTTTAGCAAAATTATTTATAAACCTCCTAATAGACCTAAAAAAGCCTTTCATTTGTTTAGTTGTTTTCAGTATAGAATAATTTTTTAATCACTATGATCTTATCAGAATTTTTCTGGTATAGTTATATAACCCAGGTAAGCGACTTCCTTTTGTAATAGTTACAACTTATACAATTAAATTTTGAAATTTGAGTGTCTAAGTCTTTGAAAAAATGATTTTAAACTTTCGATATGTTTTTGGAGTGACGTGAAAAAATTATAATATCTAAATATACTAAGCGTTTCTCATTTTGTATACCGCGAAGGATATTGTCCATTATTTGTTGGAATCTTGGAATTTTTTAGACCAAAGGGCATCTTGAGATACTCATAAGTCCCGTTATTGGTGTTAAAAGTTGTTTTGGTTATACACTCTTATAGTCGGGCCACTGTAATATTGTAACTTTCATCTTAAATAGTCAAGGCCATAAATAATGTTATTCATTTCAATTGTCAGATATTCAAACTGTAATTTATAATACTATTTGAGATCATTTAATATTAATAAGTGTATACTATATCCGTAAGAGAAGGATAGTGATGCCGTGGGAGGGCATGTTATTGGGATCATTGTTTCAAAAATGAATCAAGCAGTCAAAAATTTCGACAATCACAGATAAACACAGAGATATGTCTGTATTGGGGATAAGGGTCCTTGATCTACAGCCATATTTAAATGTACTATAGACTCGTGAGAAAAAATACAATGAAAATTAATGGCCAAACAGGTAAACAGTTGTTATCAGAGGTATTACTTAATGTTTAACAATTCCTTAAGCGGCCTACACACACTGAAACATATTGCGATACACGCATCGACTCCCAGGTTATATGATGCAAGTTGCAGTGAGTGTAGACTGACATCGGCATATCAGAGTACTGTGGAAGCAAACTGACTGATGCAAGGTTCATGAAACATAGGAGTCGATGCGTGCATCGCAACATGTGTGCAGGCCGCTTTAAGTATTATCAGTAATTGTTAACTTTAAAAAAACAGTTTTTTTTTAATCAAATACACATAAGGTTGAATTTGCCCACATTTTAATAACACAAGAAGAAAATAATCTGAACCGTATGTTGTATGTAATATATATTATACAAAATCACAAATATCAAAATTATAAAAAGACAATAAATTGGAATAAAATTTGTTCGTGTCCAGAAAAGTTAAATTCTGATGATGAGTCGGTATCTTCATTATTGAAAAAAAAGGAGTTATTCGGCGTATGGCGTTTTCGTAACTTCGTCGATGTTTTTATAAATAGAAATCCGGCCAGTTGGTTGGTGCCTTCAATATAGCATCTTCCTTGTGTTCACTGTATTGGAAACACCTGAGTATAATAATTATGGAGTGTTATTATGTGTTATAACACTTGTCAATCAAATGTCCACATTTGCAGGGTTAAACAGCATAATAAAGTACATTACATAAAGAATTTTTACAATAAATTACCTGTTGCTACTGACTGAATTCTACTAAGCAAACCATATTAATATCTGACTGATTTATTTTAAAACATTTCGTCACATTCTGGATGCACTGCGTCTCTTGAACTGAAAAGGGAATGTTTTAAATGTTTTTTTCGGTGGCGACTGCACTAAATAGCCGTCATTTTTAGCCTCTTCGTGCTCCGTTAGTTGTAAAATAACAGACAACAAACTTATTAATAATCAACAGTATTATCGACAAAAATACTAAAAAGAACTCAAACCGAGAAACGTCACTGAACTGTCACGCGACACATAACAGCGACGTTGATTTGATAAGCCTTTGTAATTCTTACTACTTTGAATTACATCCCTTTTAAATTCAAACGCCAATAACTTTCGCTACATGCACTGATCACGTGCATATATTACTATCATCCTTTTACGGATTTAGTAGAATAGGTACTCGGTATTTTATTAAAATAATTTTCTTGTATTTGTGTATTGTTAATTTTAAGATTAATGAAAACACAATATAATGTAGAATTTAAAAAAAAAGAGCAAAAATATATCCATTAACTACAAAGGCGTAGAAGGGTCACCAAAAATTTTGATTTTTATTCCGATTTTAAAGTAGGAGTTCCGTAAAGTAAGAATTGCGAGATTAATATCGGATTTCCGGGATGTCTAAATATCGAGAATACAGTCGGAATTCCGAAAAACAAAATTGATGGAGGTCATATTCATTAGTACATAAACGTATTTCCAAAGATACAAGTCCTTAATTTTTATTAAACTTGGAATTCCTACTTCATTCTCTGAATTTCTACTGAAAAATCGGAATTTCGACTTTAATCTTGGAATTCCGACTATAATCTCGGAGGAATTCCGAGTTTAAAGTCGGAATTTTGACTGATCTGCTGATAAGTGAAACAATTAGAATTATTTACGGCTTTGCCTCGTTAAGAAGAAAGTTGCAAACTTATACCGGTCCGACTATAATCTAAATTGCAAATTAGGTATATGATTAAAATGTTATTAACGCTTCCCAATCTGTACAACCGAGATATGCTCCGATATAATCATATCTTTACGCTATCATGTTTATAGAATAACATACCGTGTTTTCATATTTGCGCACTACATAGGAAAGCAGCTTCGTTCGAACTCGTATATTCTTCGGAGTAGAAAGGAGAGCATAGATTGCATCTATTCCTAATCTCTGTGAACAGAAGTTAGTTGTTTTGTGGTGGACAGTATGGCTGACCGATACGCGGTGGCAAATGCACGGTCACATTTTGTTTCTAGGGGACTCCACGAGCATGACCGAACGATTCCCTATGTAGCGTTTTGAAATGAAAGCAGGGTATAATACAATGTTGTCAGACTAACAGAAAAATATCGCACTTGCACTTTCCTAATTTGTGGGAAGCTTACAGTATACCGCGCATCGCTTGCCAGCCGGTAGGGCCGGCGCGTTGCATCCCTTTCAATTGAAAATTAGGCTGTTTATTTTAATTTCTTGCTACCAAAAAATTACCAGGCTTTGTTTAATGCTAAAATTTACCTCAAATACTTATTTCATTTGTATAAAAACTGCAATAAAAAAAAATACTGTTTCTTTACCATCTTTTTTTCAAAAAACAACACCATTTATATCTAACTGTAAGTATTAATAAGATCAAGGTCACAGATTTAATTCTTCTACTTTCTTAAACGTAATATAAGGAAGTATAATAATCGTGATTTTTTTTCGACTTCGAGATTCTGATTGATATATACGTTTTGAACCCTCCTGAATCCATTCTGACTATTTTCCAAATCATGTCTGTCGGTTCGTGTGTGTATGTGTGTGTGTGTGCGTGTGCATGAGCGTGTGCGTGTGGCCACGATAACTCAAAAATACTAATGGAGACTTTCCAAATTTGGTAATTAAGATTTTCAACAACATTTTAGGTGATGCATTAAATTTGGTGAATGTGGTACCACCAGATGGGACATAATGAATGAAAGGAGAAAAAACGTACAATTTCGGGAAAAAAGAAATTAAATTTTGTATTGCTTTTCTGGACGAATCTCGACGAATTATAATGAAAAAACATAACTTTATGGAAAAAATCTGTCTGCATATCTGTAGTATCGCGATAGCAGCCACAATTTTTGAGATGTTTTCAAATTTGGTGCATATGTTCTAAAGGCCAAAGATAATGAAAGACTCGGTGATGAGCAAAATTGGCCACCTGAGGGGGTCCACGGGATCCAAACTTTTTTGGATTTGTCTACAAAAAATTATGTTCTTGATGAAAGATTATAAATCATGTCTACTATATCAAGCGAATAAAATATGTTTTCTAAGTACTTAAATAAAGCTGATGTAAACTGAACTTTTTTTCACATTTGACCTTATAAACTGGAGTTAGATAAATTTAGCAGTTTGACATTTGAAATGTCTAATTTAGTTACAAAAATGTTCATGCCAATAAGAAGAAATTATTAAAATATATAACATGAATTATTATTGATAGTATCGAAGAACGCAGATAATTAATTATTTAAAAATTTTTATGAAACATTTCAAGGTACCCTAATAAAATTTAATTGAGATAAATGAAGAATTGCATGGTTTTTTTAGACCAGGATGATATATATACTAGTATAAGAAAGTTATGTGTTGGCCACATCAAATTTTTTATTCGGTAATTCTAAATCTTGGTAAAATTCTTGAAACATATGGAAATAGCGTTTTTAATTTTAAAGCTTGATGCCTTAATTAAGGACCACAAAAGTTTGTTTTATCCCAAAAATTTACCTAAATCTTCCTCATATTATTTGAGTTATACAGTCCCAAAGATGGTCATGTGCATAAATAAAACAAAGCAGTGAAATTCTGGAAACTTGTAATATTTTAATTGAATCGATAATGTGTATTTATAATTTATTACAAGTTATAATACTTAACTTGTTACATGAAAATATATACAACATAGAAAACAATTTTATATATATTAAAAACCATAGAAATTTTTTAAAATTCAACATTTATTTTTTAAATAATATCATAGGAAAGTAAATACAATAAATTTTTTTAAGCATCGAATATTATAATTAATTTTTTTATATACAGTTCATTACAGCTGCTTTTTCCTTTGTCCCTAAAGAGGACATTTTGCAAATAAACATTCAATTTTAACTTTAATTTGCAAATACGTTTTATACCCAATATCCTAATTTGTTTCTCATTCATATTATTCAGTTAAGATTGTTTTTATTTTATTATCTCTAATACTGATATGTTGCAATTTTGTTGTTGTTAATAAGTATGTTACATTGCTGTTTTACAATATTTTAATAAGTTGTTAATGATAAATGTTTATTTTTTGTAACATGCCCCCCCGTCTTAGGATCACGTAGATTATGAACATCAAAAATTTTTTGAAATATAATAATTATTGTCGTAAAAAGAAAGTAATTAATAACTCTAATTTTAATTCTAGAAGTTTGAGCCCAGGATTTTTGTTCCTCTTATAGATGTACTTGAGATTCACGTATTACATGTGTCAAATATGAACTATACCATTCTCTTATAAAATAATGACCAAAAGTATTTTTGGCTAACAATCATAAAACGAGATTTTTTCTGTCGGTGACTCTGACTACTCTCGATGTCCTCTCTCTATCTATAATTCAATGTCCATTTTGTGATGCAACACTTTCTATATAAATATTTCTTTATTCGTTAAGGCGAAATGACAAATTGACTATATTTAACAAATATCTGGATCAATGGATTCTATTAGTTCTTACGTCACATAATATACATTTTACTGTCATGACACACCGATTGCTTACACATCACACTGGAACCATGATCTATAAAGGCGACATTTTCGAGGATTTTACACAGCGTAGAATTTTATTTTATTTCTTTCTTGAAGGAAACTATTTAAGAACTTTCAGTAACTGATTTACACACACAGAACATGTACAATGTTCGACACATTAGAAAAACTCTATTCTTGATTTAATAAATTATTATTAAAAACGGATTTAGTATCCATCAATAGGAATTACGATCTGTGAAAATTGCACATGTCAATTAGTTTGTGGCTAACCTCAAAGTTGTTGATACAGTTTATAACCTCTTTTCTTTTTATAAAATAACTTTAATTGTGCAGTCTTGTGTTTGGACTGTTGGAATATAATATCCTACAGGTGGGTAATTAATAAAATTGTAAGCCTTACTTGAAATGATTTCTAGTTCACTGTTTTATCAGTATATCAATATACCTATAAAATGAAATATAAAAACCGGTTGTATGAGTGACATACTTGACTTCTGCAAAGAAAGTAAGGGAGAACATTATTCTTTTAATTTGGTATCTTTTGGAAAATTAAACATTTTACATTCACATTTATTAATATGATCAGATCACACTCTGGAGCAAATCATAAACCCATAGTTCAAAATAAACATAAAAATGTTTTTTAAATCGATAATACAACACTTGAACTTAAATATACGAAAGTTAGGTTATAAAACGTGACAAAAACAAGTTGAAAGGATGATGAAGTTAGTAGCTATTGACTTTACTCCTGTTGGAGGATATTTCATCCTTTTTTTAATAATTAATTATATTAATAATACATTTTCTGTAATGCATTATAATTGCATATACTTATTTTTACATGCTTTGTGCGTAACTGAAAGTTCTTAAATATTTCTTACGGAGAAATAAAATAAAATTGTACACTGTGTCCAACTCGTGAAAATGTCGCCTTTATAGACATTTATATTAAGGATCAAGTTCCAGTGTGATATGCAGGCAACCGGTGTCTCACGACAGTAGTACATAGGTTGCATACTTATGTGACGTCGTACTAAAAGAGTCTATTTTTGGTCAAGATTTGACTCTACTTTGGCTTGAATGTATTAATTCGGTACCTACTATAATAAGACCCAAAAAATTTATGTATTAAGAAAAATTGTTTACAATAAACAAACAAGTGAAATTTTACGAACATTGACCAACTCAGATGATATATTTTTTTAATTAAGCAGTCTTGTCAAATATAAATCAAAAGTTTACTAGAAAATGTTAAAGATGAATAGTTATGCCATTTTGACAAAAAATTTAGCGTTTTGCAATATTTTTGACAAAAGTTTATTTTATTAAAAAAGAAAAACATTTTTATTTGCCACTATCTTGGCGTATAGTATATACAGTAAATATTTCCTTACACAGTTTCTCTAAAATCTGTAAATCGCAAATATTGAAACAAAAATAATTAACTTAAATTAGTATGGCTATCATGACAGTGAAAATATGCAACAATTAACATTTGGAAATTGAAGAGAAATCATTTAATTACATATTTGCACATAGAGTTTTTTGAAAGTTAAATTATGAATAATTTAGTAAACATTATTTAAAAAGAACTGATATTTTTTTAATATAATTGTTTATAATATTCGATCCTATAGATAAGTATATAATTTAACAATATTACAAAATTATATAAATAATAGATAAACAAATAAGAAAATTCTACTCTATCAAAAATTTTATTTAACATCTGATAGCTCTGTAAATGTTAAATAGGAAATTGAGTATGTGAAAAAGTATTCTGTAATTTTAGCCACTTTTCAAAATTATTGAAATATTAAAATAATAAGTTTCTTCTTATTAATAACTTTTGTAAAATTTAAAGGTATTATTTTTTTAAGTGGGCTGTTCTTTGCAGTTTTCAACGACATTTAAATATAGATTTAAATTAGCTGGTGGAAAAAATTCATATAATTATCCAAATTACAGTTTTTACCACTTTTCAGAATAATATTAAATTTTACTAAAACAGAATTTGTATTACCACAAAAAATTTCAGTTGTAACTATTTACTCAATTTCTTAAACTACAAAAACAAAGTATATTTTTAGTTTATTTCGGCTACAACGTCTTCTACTTCCAATCCAAAATTTATTATTTTAATAAGAAATTTATATGCTTACTCATTTACAAAAATACATTACTGTTCTCGATTTCATGCAAAACCTGCGTTTAATGCGAAAAAAATAATTTAAAAAAACTTGCTTAGTCGTACTAAAACTTTGTATGGTTGTACGCAGATTGTACAAAGTGCGCACGCCATGCTTTTTTTTTTTGCAAAGAAATTATTTTTTACTTTTTAGTACGATTAAGAAAAGTAAATTTAAACATTTTTTTTAAATTATTTTCTACTTTTTTAATCATGCTTTAATGTAATTATTATCATACATTAAATTATTATTTCAATTTTCACCCCCGCTTCCCCTACGTGTGGATATGCGAAAGTAACGGTGGAATATTTTATTGTCATCCGACCTTAGTAACTGTGCAAAATCTCATCAGTTGGTTATGTCAGGAAGCGTGTTAAATGAAGGATGCAAGATTTAAGGACAAAAATTCTGGAAAAAAACTACATTGTGAGTTATAGAAAAGCAAGTAAAAAAAGTAAGTAATTAGAGTTTAATTATGCGGAAAAGAATTGTCTGTGTACTGCTTCGTTGCCACTAAGGACGCCCGACGTCATACCATGCGCAAACGAATGTCTAATTCAACCGCGAACATGATGAGACGACATAACATATAACATTCATTCCCGTTGTTCTGTGCCAATATGGCAGTAGCGCAGAGCAACTAACTGTCTTTGTCGTCTACAAGTTTTCTATAATTCCATCACTGTCTGTTACATTAAACCCAGGTTTTGCACGAAACTGAGACCAGTAGTGTATACATAAAGTTTCAGAGAGTTGCTTGGTGTAAAAAAAACTTATTGTTCAAACATTGTTCTCCCATTCCCTCTTAACCCTCAGTTACATTAAATAACAAACATCACAAGTAGGACATACAACTTACTCCTTAAAGTAATATTATGCGAGAAGGGGCTACACATTTTGGAGACAAAGGTCATACCATGGGCGGTTCTAGACCCCGAAAAATGGAGGGGACCAAAAATAAAATCAGATTTTTAAAAATTGCGTTTAAACCTATTTTTATTTATTTTCTTCTTGTAATAATTTTGTTGTCACAGTTTTTATTTGAGTTAAATTTGTTGGTTCAGAATTAAGATTTGCAATAATTATTTTCTAAAATTTTTTTCTTATGCAACACATAGGTACAATACATTTTTGTAACCATAAAAATACTTCCTTTCAGGAAATACCAATAACTACCCCTAATGCTATTAAAAAATAATGACCTTGACTCCATATTTTCTGAGATTACGGTGATAAAATTTCAAAATGATGTTATAACAAATACAAATATACCTAATTTGTAACCCTCCAAATTTTATTTTTTTTAGTCATTTATTTTAGATTTCACAAGGACCGATCTATGCACTTGCCCCACACTGTATAGGGTGATTATCACCTCCTCTAATTTTGTTATTTTTATTATTACTCAAAAATGGCAAACACAAAAGTTATAGGACTTTTTATATAGATTTTGAAAATCATATCAGAAAAACAATGGAACTTCATACAAAATGTCTACAGTTATCAATTCTATTGATTCAATTTAATTGAAACTGTAGCCATTTTATGCGAGCTCCATTGTTTTCCGTTACGATTTTCAAAATCTACATAAAAGTCCTATAACTTTTATATTTACCATTTTATCGTAATAATAAAAATAACGAAGTTAGGCGGGGTGGGAATTCTCACAAAATCACTTCGTTCATAAAATCGTCGCGTTGCGTCCATATGATATCCTAACTCCTGTCAATTTCTTGTTGCTAACGCAATTTATTTATATAATTTATAAATGCAGCTCAGGAAGTTGGGGGTCTGGTCCCCCCCTAGGCCCCGTAGAACCGCCCCTGGGTCACACCCTCTCAAAGCTGGGCAAGATTTCTAAAAATACAATTCACAGCTAGCAAATCAAAAATATTGATTTTAAAATAAAACTTGAATTTCAAGCCTTTTGTAGTAAGGCTTCTAATCACTTTTCTTGAATTTTTATTTAAAATAATGAATCCTTAAAGCCTTTCACTTTAGAGCTTTTGATTTTTAGCTTGAATTCTTTCAGAATTTGATTTGTTCACTTCAATCAATATCCAAGTACGATAAAATACTTTTACGTTTCGAAGGAAAAGATAATCTTAAAAACATACATTTTACTCTAATTGTAAGTAGAAGACGTTGTTTTTGAACGTCATTTTTTATTTCTTAGTGGTAGTTTGTAAAGCAGCTAAATTTGCAGTATTGATCCTACTACGTGTCATGTGAAAGTCTTTTTAACAAAAACAAATATGATATGGATTAGCAAACTTAACTATATTTTAATTTGTAGAAATAATACATTTTTTTTAACAAAATCCTTTTGAACGTTTGCACAGTTTTGTGCTATAAGGTAGGTAAATAAGTAATGTATATAATTTGTTAAATAAGTTCATTTTGCATGATATTTAGATATTTTTCTTAATAAATAAAGTCACCGAGATCGCATATTTATCTAAATATCATGTAATTTAAAAATTGGCTAGTTGCTTTTACTAATGATTTTTTTAAGGTAAGCAATTGTATACGATATATTAGTTTAATTATTAATTAATTAACCATGATAGAGTATGTACAATATTTTGAACAAAATTCATCCTATAAATCGTAGTCAATAATAACGTCAAACACAAACTTAAAAAGTATAATAATACTTTCTGTTACATAAATGTGTGTACTGCTTAATTTTACAACAGGCAAACTTCAAAAATTTTAATTTATCTTGAGACATTTAAAATCGTAATTATGAATGAATTATGTGTTTTCCCGATTTAGGTTCTCCAGTGCTCACCGTAGCAGGTGAAGACACCGTGAAAGAAAACCTCAAAATGTGAGAAAATATCAAGAATTTTTTAAACCATTGACTTACAGTCTCACAAAAAGTAAATTTTAGGAAACAAAGAAAAGCGATGCAAAAAATGTTTTTGCAGTGTTATATTTGTGGGTTAATCATGGTACCTACTATATTTCTTCAACTAAGTCAACTAATTGAATTGAGAAGAAAGATATATTAAATATATTTAAGACGTAGAAAAGGTTTTATATTCTTTCTAGAATCTACACCAGTTTGAAAGAAAAGTTTTGGAAATCAGAATGGTGGAAATAATTTAATAATAATTTAATATTGCACTGTGTAATGTACATATTTTATGTGAAGTGAATTCTATTATGTCGTACGTAAAACCCTTGTATAATTGAAGTACAGCATGTGATGATATATTTTTGAATATTAATACTATTTTGCCGAAATTTATGGTAACACCATTACGGCGGTTGAAATTGTTTTTACTGTGTAAACTATGACTTCAGATATCATATATTAAATTTAACTTGTAAACTATTTTTATATATTTTTTCGCCTAAAAAAAGAAATTAGACATAAGATCGTTAAAAATAATATCGTATTATATAATCTCGAATATTGTAAACACTCCACACGCACCTCCTCAAAATTTCGTTTGTTTTTGAAACATCGCAACTTTGAAATAGCATCTAACCATCAGACTTGTTTTCCAGAAAAACTCTAAAATAAAATACAGTAGGGTGAGATCTGAAACCGTGTAAAATGTACAGTCTAGGGACCCTTCCGATTTGAATGATTTTATTTCTGATGGCAAAACCATAAAGTCTGAGGAATTTCCTCGAGAAGCTTTTAGAATTTTTTGAATTATAACACTAGGTCTTGAAATACGATTTTTTCTCAAAACATTTAATTTTTTGGAGGTCCAATTCGAAATGTAAAATCACTGAGATTTTGACTTGTACGTTTTTGGAAAAAGTCAAGGTAGTATTGGGTGTTTATGAATATGAAGCGTTCTTTTGTCATAACTCAAAAAAATATTTTAATGGATCACAACAAAATTAAATACCCATATACTTGAACAATTGGCTTAAACATACAGTTCAGCCGGCGAAAGAAGACCCGCGGGGAAAGGGAGAGTATTGTCGATTAGTCGCCAGCTTTCTGTGAAACCATATACTAGAAATATAATATCTCTCCCAATAAGTAGGTGCAAACGATCACAAAAATTTGCCATGCACTGATTCATTTATTTCATTTACGATTAATTGTAAATGATATGCAGAAATCACATTATTTCCTGGGGTCTTCTTTCTACGACCAGACAGTATCTTAATCATTATTTAGCTGGGCCCCCCTCGTTAATATCAGATCATCCAAATTCCATGAAAAAATTAGTGTTTCTACTCCTAGTACTACAGTTCGAGAAATTTTAAAAATGTTTCGAGGAAATTGTAAAGTTACGTTTTGAATGTAGACCTGTTTCTATCATTGAAAGGCTTCTTTAATGAAAATTCAAAAGAACGAATAATTGTATTATTTTGCTATAGGGATTAAAACCCTGAAAATACCTTTTTTTTTTATAATAATCAGTAGGCTGGATTTTCGAGAAATAATTTTGTAGAAATATATTTGAAATTTATTGTCTAATAAAAATATCAAATGGCATTAAAGTATTTAATTTTCTTACATAAGCGCCATTTGGAGGGAGAACGTTAGGAGTTATGGTCCCCACTGGGTATTTCATAACCTATGTATATCTATAACATTAAAAAAAAATGTAACAAATAATTAAAATAGATCAGAAATAGGTATTATCTACCATAAAAAAAATGTATATTTGTAATTCAACTCACTGCTGTAATATGTAGTTAGTTGATGTTGCATATTTTAATAATTTATGAACACCATAGTACCGAAACTCCGTGAGTTCCAAATTGACAAAGAAATGAGCTTTCCATGGAATATGAACTTAACAAATTCTTTTCGTTTTGTTGCAAGCGTTGACTCAGGGGCAGATACAGCCAATTAAGGGGTATATTAATTAATACTCAAATAGTATTAGATTTAATTTATTCTCTGACAAAAACATTAAGGAAGAAAAAAAAAGAACAGTTAAAATATATCAAAGAGGGAGCACCGCCACTTCGCACTCCCTGTAATCGCCCCTACGTTAACTCTTAGCGTTTCTATAGCGACGCCTATCTGATTTATATAACATATTAATTTCGACTTTAGCACCCTGTTTTTCTTTTAATATCAACTTTTGGACTAGGTGTTTGGTTAAATCGTAATGTTAATGTTTTGATGTTCGGAACCACTGTTGCTATGTGTCTCATTACTTAAGGACCACCACATATTACAAGCTGAAACAGATGTTATTTAATGTTATGTGATATTAAAAAGAACATGTGGGGAACGTTTTGAAAATTAATAAATATCTGAGTTGACGATTTTGGCATATTGCAATAAAATTGATTTCTAACGAACTTGCTCTACCATAATGGTTTAACTTTGATCCTAGATCAAATACCATAAAAACCATTAACTCTTAATTCCATGATAAATGTTAAATCATAATTGATTCTTACAACAAAATGTTAATTTCCACAATAAATAAAGAGATCGGCGCTAGACCAATGGCCAATGACAGTAATTAGTTTGGTTTAAGTGTATTTTGTGAATAATATAAATTGAGTAACAGCAACTCGAACAAGTTTTGAGCTATTCAAGTTCAATAAAACTAGTCAGTGGTGTAGTTCTAGTAAGCCTGATACCCCCTTCCGTTTAACATATTTGCACGCGGAGGTATTATACAATACAAAAAAGCGATATTGATATCTTGTGCATTGATAAATTAACGTATCCTATTGTTACAATTATTACATAAGATTTTTGAAGTGCCCATACGTGGAGGAGTGAATTAATAATTGGTAGGCTATGTTCTATAGTCTAGTTTCATGCATTCAATACTTTTAATATTATTAAGTAATACGTATTATCGTAATCGGCACGAAAAGGCTTATTGATCACTGTTGGTCACGGATTCAGAAAGAGGAAAAGATTTATAATACAGAGGATGGCGAGGATGGGGATTATGGCAATGTTAAAAACGTACTTATTCTGTAGGTTACGTCCAAACGTCGACATTTGTAACGATAATTCGACAAGTGAACGGAATTTTTGAAAGACGATGTGCTCGTTTTGAGCTATGTTAATATCACCGTATCTAAATTATTTAAGTCCATAAAATGTGTCCAAAAATAAGACATTTTAAATAATGACGCAGCGACCTTACACAAAAACGTGTAAAGCGTTTCATCAAAAACAGATTTGACCTTTGCTGATTGAATTACTAACGCTAATACTGGGCAAAATTTGTAATTCAATCTAACCGGAAATGTATAAAGAGTCCAAAAAAATTGTAAAGCTTTTACAATCATCCACAAAAAACGCGTATTTGTAAGCAGAAACACTGTAGCGAAGGCGATCATTATTAGTGTTTGTCTGAGAGGTCTTCCTCTGGCTTTGAGTCCATCCTCATGGGTCTGCCGTAAAGACGTTCCCCAAATGTCACTAAACCCCACACATGGCCATGAGGAGGAAGCCCTGGATCATTCGATTTCATGGCTTTCCATAAAATGAGTTCGAACCTCCAGGTGTGCAGCAAGGTCCAATACGAGGTGTTGTAATGAAGGATGCTCCAGGAGTTCTGCCTCGGGAAGTAGAGGCTGGCATCTGGGACGGTATTGACGGCCTCTGAAGGCTCTATGTAGATGCAAGACCACATCACAGAATACATAACGGAGCAACAGTAAGCGAAGAAAATCATCTCCAAAGAATTGCAAGTACGATGATTCTGCAAATAATTAGTTTTAACGTTTCGTACAATAATTATAATAAACTAGAATTACCAAATGAGCAACAAAAGTTGTAAGAAGAAAAAGCTTGTGTAATACATAATAAAATCTAGACTTCGGACTTTTTAGGTGAAGGCCATATATTTTTTAAATTATTTAATTTAAGTAAAGCGTCTAGAAGCTAAATTTGTTTAAGTATATCTGAGAGTTTGACTAACAATTTATGTATTTACGAAACTAAATTGGTCGATTATTAAAATTTCCCATGGATTATAATAAAGCATTGTTAGTATTATCAAATCATCGGCATATGGTTACCGTTATTGTCTATATCATATTAGCGACTTAGTGTTTATTACATTGCACTAGATAATAATTCATCGTGGGCGGAGAATGTTGTAGAAAGAGATTTTTTTGCATTATTGATGGCTTTTCGACTTTTCTAAATTATTAAAAATCGTCATTAAAATAAATAGTCAGTTCTTGGATAAAGTGCTTATAGCCATTTATTCAGTACCGAAAGTCGATTGTTCGATTTCATCATGGAGCAAGTTGGAAACTTAATTTGTGATTTGTTTCGGACTATGATGGAAGAGGAAATTGTCGATGCCCTATATGTGGCTCGACTTCCGCAATAAACCATAGAGCCTCGTCACACTTTATTCAACGCAAAATCAGAGAGTTTCTTTAGTGACTTGAGAGGCGGTTAAGAAAACAAATGTGCGTGACAATAATTAATAATTTTATTTTAGTCGTCTCCCGAGAACACCAACGTGGTTGACGATTCACGCCCTGGTGTACTTTAAAATGGTTAAATGTTTGTGAACAACTATTTTAGTGTTGGTTTCTCCCTAAAAGTCCCAGCACTCTGCAAGATGCATATAACCTTTATTTATAAGAATAACTTTGGCCATAACATCAATCATTAAAATGAAAAATAGTAGTGAATTATTACATACGAAAATTTATGCACATGCCCATCCTAAAGTCGATCCTGTTATTTCGACCAATCTCAAAAAAAGTCCGATGTCTAATTATGACATTAAACTAAAATATCATCATTCTCAATGAAAATTAGAAAATATTAATATAATTTATTACTTATTAAATTTCACATTTGTTTAAATCGCTAAACAGTTTAGAATTTCGAAAACCATAATTTTTGCTAGATACACGCCCACAAAAAATTTGTTTGCTACGAGACGAGTAATCTTTTATCATAAAAAGGTAATTACTTCACCCTATGGTAAGGAGCGGGGGGGGGGGGGGGGAGGGGGGGAAAAAAACCCCCCGGGAAAAAAAAAAAAAAAAAAAGAAAAAAAAAAAAAAAAAAAAAAAAAAGAGTGTGGGGGGGGGAGGAGAAAAGAGGAGAAGAAAAAAAAAAAAAAGAAAGAAGAGAAAAAAAAAAAAAAAAAAAAAAAAAAAAAAAAAAAAAAAAAAAAGAAAGAAGAGGGGGGGGGGGGGGGGGGGGGGGGGGGGGGGGGGGGGGAGGGGGGGGGGGGGGGGGGGGGGGGGGGGGGGAGGGGGGGGGGGGGGGGGGGGGGGGGGGGGGGGAAAAAAAAAGAAAGAAGGAGAGGGGGGAGAGGGAGGAAGGAGGGGGGAAAAAAAAAAAAAAAAAAAAAAAAAAAAAAAAAAAAAAAAAAAAAGAGAAGAAAAAAAAGGGGGGGGGGGCCCCCCCCCCCCCGGGGGGGAGGGGTGTTGGGAAAAGGGGGGGGGGGAAGGGGGAGAGGAGAGAGAAGAAAAACCCGAGGGGAGGGAGGGAGAAAAAAAAAAAAAAAAAAAAAAAAATAAAATTATTGTAATTTTTTTTTTTTTTTTTTTTTTTTTGGGGGGGGGGGGGGGGGGGTTTTTTTGGGGGGGGGGGGGGGGGGTGGGGGGGGGGGGGGGGATTTTGTGTGGGTTGGAAGAAAAAAAAAAAAAAAAAAAATTTTTTATTTTTTTTTTGTGGGTGGGGTGGAATTTTGGGGGGGGGGGGGGGGGGGGGGGTGTCCCCCCCCTGGGGGGGGGGTGTCTCAAAGGGGGGGGGGGAAACCCCCCCATTTTTTTTTTTTTTAAAATAATAAATTCCCCCCCAAAAAAAAAAAAAAAAAAAAAAGGGGGGGGGGGGTTTTTTTTGGCTCTATTTTTTTGGGGGGGGGGAGGATTTTTTGGCCCCGGGGGGGGGGGAAAAGGAAAAAAAAAAAAAAGAGAGGAAAAACCCGTTTCGATGGCTGAGAAATATTTTTTTTTTGTGGGTCTGTAATCTTTTATCACGGTATAATAATTAAGAAAACGCCTCAAATATTATTTACAGTCTAGTGCATTTAGACAAAAAATATATCGTTTAAAGGAAAAAAGGTCCGAGAAAGTTGAATTTTTTTTACACTTTAATTTCGCCTTTCTAAACACCGTCTCAAAAGTCTTCGGTGATCCATTGTACACACAATTCTTTACGGTGTGTAAAAGAGTTTTAACAAAGTGGTTTTTTCGTGAATATCTCCGTTTCTTTTAATTTTACGAATATGAACGCTATGAGATCGAAAGATTAGAAAATTATCTACAAAAAATGCCCTTTCCTCATTTTATCATACAAGTTATAATTTTCGTGAAAACGATGTAAAAGCAAATACATCGATTTTACTCTATTCCATGCTTCATAAGTTTATAAATTAAAAATTAGGTCTTATATTAAACAAGGAATTTTTGATGAAACAGGTTTTATGTGATTTATTGATGAAATCAATCATGATTGCTTTATTCAGTTGTCGCAATATGTCAAACTTATGAATATCAAAGTATATTCATGCTTTATCAAGAACTTTCATCCACTTTTCTTCTTCTTTTTTCATATACATTTTCTTCTTTTATATTTTCCTCGATTTCATCATGAGTATTTAAATAAGATTGCCGTGACAAATGCCGCAAATAGAAGAGTAATGAAGTCCCAACTTTCGGCAGCCACACAGTTGTCAGCAACCTTTTACGTAATTGCAAAAAAAATCATCTTTAAAAGACAATCCAAGGCAGATGCTAATGTTTTCTTCGGTCAAAATTTTTTTACCCATCCCCAATCCTGGGTGTTCAGCTCATTGCCCAACCACTACTGCACCTGATAATATAAATATTGTCTGAACGTTATTTGTGCCATTCTCTAAAATTTTCTTTTTCTTTTTTGGGACTTACTACCACATGAATAATTCTTCGTCATCTAAAAAATATAGTTTTTTGAACAGTATGTTACTGGAAAAATAAACCTTTGCACTTGGTTCTTTACCTCGATTCGTCAGAGGGTGTTTTTTGACAACTAATATACACGGAAACAGGGCTCTTCAGCTGCTTCCGCTGTAGCTGATAATGAATGCAACTTAATTTTTTCTCGCTAATTTATAGAAGCACAAGTAACGATAGTTAAAGAAATTTTGCAGTATACATGATCAAGAAAAACCGCATTCCATCGGAAGAAATTAATTCTCGAAAAGCATCACTTCGATTGAAAACTTGAACTGCATCTTTCAAATTCGGTGGTTTGTAATTTTAGAGCTGTTGCTTTACCCCTATGATAAAGAGCAAATGTTGTGTTACATTCGCAGAATGTATGTAGAAATAAGATATGATCTTTGCTGCTCGTATGTTTGTCAAAACTTCCAAGAAGCGAAAATTGTTGTTCCACTGTTCCTCTGTTTGGTTTAAAAAAAATATTTCATCATCAACAGGCGACAACGAATTGTCCATTTTCAACATGACTTTATTTTCTAACACTTCGAAATACGTCTACAAATGCCGAAAAAACTAACCAAAACTGTATGATTTGCCAGCAAGAATGCGGGGAGCAGGTGTAACACCCAAGGCTCCGAAATTATGAGGGGATACGCAACTGCTTATTTCTATTCGAGGTCACATTAATTATTTACGAATAATAGTATATATTCTACACTTCTATCACTCTCTTGTAAGTTTTAAAATATGCTTACAAAAATTTAATATCAAAATATAATTTTACAGTATTAGTGAGTAGTAAAATCGAAGTCATAACATTTATATCAGGTTTTCTCGAAAATTATAACTTTTTTTGTAGATAATTTTATAATCTTTAGATATTATACTGTTCATATTCGCAAAATTAAAAGGAACGGAGATATTTGCGAAAAAAACACTTTTTAACTCTCTTACGCAACGTAAAAAATTGTACGTACAACGGATCACCGGGCTTTCGAGACGTTGTTTAGGACGACGAAATAAAAAGAATAAAAAATGCAGCTTTCTTGGACTTTTTTCTTTAACGTTACTAAAGGCACTGGACTATTAGACTATATTTACAACGAAAAAAAATTAATTTATTCAAATATTTCTGTGTTCACTAGAATAAGAAACATTTGTCAAAGGTTATATTATTTGATGAGCAGTTATTTTTTTATGGTAATAGAAACAAACAGAGAAATTCAAAGGGATTCTATCAATTATTAATATAAAAATAAATAAATTTAACGATATATTCCCCTTATTTTCAGTTTATGCAACTCTATGTTTCGATAATATGGACACTATTTAGTGACATTTTGCAGACTATGGATGCAGTCTCCGAGAATGTTACAGCATCAACTCTGTGTCCAGTTTAAAGCGGAAGGGTCAATTAGTGCTGTCACAGTGTAATTCAGACAACTTGTAATATGAAACATTTATTTTTTTTCTGTGATTTTTCAAAATTAATATTTGTCATTTGCATTAAACTAAATTCATTAGCACCTTAGTGTCCATATTTTTAAACTCAGTTTTAATCTTTTTCCTTTCTTGAAAATAATCGTCCTTAGGAAACAAAGTTTACCAAAATTAGACAAAAACTATCTATACGGTGTATAAAGTGTAATAAAATATTACATTAACTTTAATATCATAATTTTGAATAAATTTCTTTTAAACCAAAGATTGTGATTTGTGTTGGAGGAGTTACCAAAAAGTTTTGTTTCTGTTAAAAGTGACAGGTTGCTGTTTTATCGCTTTGATATTAATTCGCTTTAAAGCTTTATTATTTACTAAATTAGTTTGATTTTCTTTTATAACATATAAATTAATAAATGAAATCGTAAATATCAAGATTACCAATATATTTAACATAGTACTGTGGTGACCTTTTGTTTGGGTACATGAGTGTCAGTTGTAGAAGCAGAAAGGACTGGAGAAGAAACACCAAAAGATCAAAACGTTCACAGTACTAAAATGAACATACCTTCGTCATACTCACCGACTCTTGATCTGGTAAAAAGTCGTGACGCTTCCGTGACAAAACGATCCACAAAGCTTTGACAACGTTCCCAATGGTGTATAGGGATGCTGGTCAAATTGCAACAGTAACAGAACGCTGTTAATGGTGAATGAAGGAATAAGGTGAAAAGAGAACCATTGTGCTGTTGATCTAAAAAATAATCGAACACATGTATGTAGAATATATAGGAAATAAAATTCTTTCCAAAACCGCTAAGTAACTCAACATACATCTAAGAGAATTTTGGTCCATAAATCTTATCAATATAAAATAAACAATAAACAATAGAACTTCTTCCATTTTACAGTTTCACTGGTTTGTGATAAGAAAGTTATGAAGAAAGGCCATGGCTCAGTATTTTAATTGCGAGTTAACTCTTAGAACAGATTAGGCATGTTCAAAAAAATTGATTTGATGTTGATGGAAGAAGGTTCTCAGAAAGGCGATTCGTATAATTTGATAAATGTAGTGATGGTGTCTGATCTTCTAGCATTATATAACGCTTTTAGTCAATCGCAATCCAGTGATGTAATAGTTATTTACGTAACAAAACCGGAAAGTGATTCTTTACAGGGCGATCTGGCAGTTTCCAGGGAGAGCTCTGACAAACCCTGAAAGCCAGTGAACCCAGTAAAGACACTTTTCGGGTGTGTTACGTACAATATTTTTCGTAACCATGCTTGCTAGTCTCAGAAAACTTTTTTTACTTTAACAAAATCATTAAATTCAACTGATAGATGTCAGACGCTTACTTTCAAAGACTGGAGGAATAATTTTTAATTGTTTTCAAATACTATTGTTAACCAAAAGTGACATAAAGGATCGGAAATACTTCCCCTTGTCACTTTACCGGGCTAGACCAGCAAATATATATTTTCCACTCAAAAAATTGACCAAAAACAATGAACTTTCTAGTCGATTGCAGAAAAAATATTTATTTATCAACTTTATAATGTGTTACTTGATTCTTTTCTAAACATAAATATTATACTACAATATTTAACAAAGAATCAATAATAACAAATAATATTTATGGAACACATAGATATGGTGCTGCTTATTTTATATGCGTAATAATTTGTATACTAGTTTAGGTGTTTCTTCTTATCTTCTTTGAATATTAAGCCACTGTTGAAACAAGGCTAGTTCACCCTATTATTTAAGATAATAAAATCAAGAAATTTATTAATAAAGAGAGCACAATTTAATAGCCAACTACATTTATTCAGAAAAAACAGATTATGACTCTTTTTTTCAGGGTGGGGAAGTAAATAGTTAACTAAACAAACCCAAATAAAACTTAAAACTAAATAAAATCAGAAACATATACGGCAATGGCCGATTCAACTACAAAAACATCAAATTAACTTAATTAATTATTATAGGGCGCCACCATCTTTAGATTTTGCCTTTACCAAAGTCTCTTTCCAATTGAAACCAACTGCTACCGTTCAAAGATGGAAAAACGGGTAGCTACTTCCAACAGTCTTTCATTTCATGACTGATTAATTACGAAAATGGGTCAAATATAGGTTATAATTAATGTTCAGAAACATGGACAGATTTGTAAATCATTAACGTCAGACAATTTGTTTTACACTAGCGTGCACTTCCAGCTGACACAAGTTAATGTATCATCGTTGCTAGGTACCTAGTATCTATAATTTAGGATGGGATGATTTACGTAATTTCAGTTGTTGTGCACGACTCAAATATAACTGTAATTTTTTACTCATTTCTTCTACAAAATATGAACGGCTTGGGCCTTATAAGACATACTCGAACTCACAAACATTAAAACATTTGGGCATCACCCTCTCAATTCGATGCAACCACCAGCTGCAGGCAAGTAAACGTACCCAAAACTTCAGACAACACCGCGCATCCTCACTGGACCGTGGCTCCAGCTCGTCTGTTTCAATTCGTTTTTTGCTTTTTCACATTAATTTATTTTCGTGCTTAAACACTACTTGCAAAAATCGTCCGTCCTGCTACAGGAGTAATACAATAGGATTTAATGAAATTATTTAGATCGACTCTGGAATTTAATCTATAACACAAACTATTCTATTTAATTTATAAGGAATGAATTATTTATCTCCCAAGAAACGGACCATTACAGTGTCTATAAATTAATAAATAAAAATGATAAATAAACCTCTGCGCTAAAAGGATCAGTCAGAGGTTGGTTTTTTGAAAAAAATGCTTCTTCCTATCCAAAAAATGTCTCACACCTAAAAAAATATATTAATCTGAAAAAAGAAACTTAAATGTAAAATATTTTAAGACGATAAAGAGTTGACGTTTCAGAATACTTTCTGATTCGGTTCTAAAAACCAGAGCAAAATTTTTTTTGATGTTTTCTTTGCAATAGTGTCAAACATGTCAGTTTTTGTTTATATATTTCCAAAGACCCGTGAGACATTCTGCTATATTGATATTGTTACGCCACTGGACTGTGTAGACTGGTTAGATGAGACTGGAATTGTACGCTAACGGCCGGGAATATTCTAGACTGCTCTAGATCGTGTGAATGATGTATAAATAAGACACACGGTAGGCCGA